>CM046670.1:7578356-7921454 GCA_025594165.1 Tamias sibiricus
ACTATAGGCACACAACCACATCAATGTTTGTAGTAGCACAATTCACAATAGCTAAACTGTGAACCCAACCTACATGCCCTTCAGTAGATGAATAGATAAAGAAAATATTGGTGTATATATACACAATGGAATATTACTTAGTAATAAAAGAGAATAAAATCATGGCATTTGCAGCTAAATGGATGTAGTTGAAGAGTATAATGCTAAATGAAGTTAGCCAATATAAAAAAAATGCCAAATGTTTCCTCTGATATAAGGAGGTTGATTCATAGTAGGGTTGGGACACGGAGCATAGGAGATTAGACAAACTCTTCAAAGGGCAATGGGAGGTAGGTAAAGAACAGGGTATGGGGTAAAATATATGGTGGTATGAGATGGACATAATTACCCTAACGTACATGTATGAAAATATGAATGGTGTGAATATACTTTGTATACATCCAGAGATATGAAATATTGTGCTCTATATGTGTTAATATGAACTGCATTCCATTCTGCTGTCATATATATCAAATTAGTGAATTTAAAAACACAGACTTTTTTTTTTTTTGCTATAACACAACACCTCAACTGAGTACTGTGTAATGAAAAGAAAGTGTTTGACTCACAGATTTAGAGGCTGAGGATTCAAGGCTGGGCAGACCCTCTGTCATTTTTCAGGTAATGGCCTCTTGTGTCACAGTGTGGTTGTAAGTGGAAAAGGAACTAGCTACATGCTGCAGTGCCCATGCCTGTGGTGTGGCCTCATGGTATGACAACCCACTGTTGTGAGAACTCCCTCAGTGTGTGAGCCCAGCACTGTTCCTTTAGGGGACAGCAGCTCCAATAACCTGATCACCTCCCACCAGGCCCCACTTCTTAAAGGGTCCACCACTACTTATGGCCACAGTAAGGAAATAAGCTTCCAGTATTTGAACCTTTGAGAAAAATCACATCAAAAACTCAGTGACACCTCCCTATTCCATCTAAGTAAAAAAATAAAAAATAAAAAAAAAGAACTTGAAAACATTTTTAAGAGTGGAAATATAAACAAAATAATTTTTGTCCATAGGATAAACAAATGTTTCATCTTTGTACCTTGGGGGCAGTTCCTCACTCCTGTAATTCAACACAAGTCTCTTGGTTCTGATACTTATTGTCCTCCAGCCCTGGCCCTGGATCAAAGGGAATCAGGAAATATGCTTGGTGGCCAGCAGCAGAACCACAAGTCAGTAACTGCCTGCACCAGACAGATCGTGAACAGGAAAATCCATCAACGGGAAAATAAATGCTCATTGGTTTTAGCCATTGAGTTTTGAATGGTTGATGATTATCCATCATCATGGTGCACAGGCTGACCAGTACAACATTCTCATATCCATTCAGTTAGATAAATGCATTTTATTAAGGTGCATATATGTATTTAATAATTAAATCATGTAGATATTAATAAGTAATTAAAACTAAATGATATTTGAATAAAGGAGTAAATTTGCACAGAGGTTCCACAATAAAAAATGTGGATAAAGAATAGAGTAGGATCTGACTTCTTTAACAAGACTCCTAAAGAACAAGAAGTAAACTCAAGAATCAATAATATTGGGATGGATTAAAACTAAAAAGATTCTTCTCGGCAAATGAAGCAATCAATAAGGTGAAGAAAGAGCCTAGATAATGGGAGAAAATCTTTATCACATGTACCTCAGATACAGCACAAATCTCTAGGATATATATAAAGAACTCAAAAAAGTTGGGCTGGTGATATAATTTAGTTGGTAGAGTGCTTTCCAAACAGGTACAACTCCCTAGGTTCAATTTCCAGCACCACTACCAAAATAATAATAATAATAATAATAATAAATAATAATAATAATAATAAATAATAAAAGAAAAAATAACTCGAAAAACTTAAAACACGCACACACAAAATAAAACAATCAATAAAGGGAAAAGGAACTTAATAGACATTTCACAGAAGAAGAAATACAATTGATCAGCAAATATATTAAAAAATATTCAAAATCTTTAGCAATAAGAGAAATGCAAATCAAAACTACCTCTAAGATTTCATCTCATCTCAGTCAGAATGGCAATTATCAAAAATACAAACAACAATAAGTGTTGGTGAGGACACTTATTGTTGCACACTCATATGTTGCTGGTAAGATTGCAAATTGGAATTTTATTATAATGGAAAGTGGTATGGAGATCCCTCAAAAAACTTGATATGTAATGACCATTTGACCCAGCTATAATGTCAGCATACCATGATGATGCAACCACATAAATGTTTGTAGCAGCTCAACTTACAATAACTAAACTATGGAACACACATAGTTGCCCTTCGCAGATGAAGAAAAACATGTGATCACACACACACACACACACACACACACACACACACACTATAGAATAGTACTCAGCCTTACAAAAGAATGAATTATGGCATTTGCCAGTAAATGGATGAACTGGAGAAATATCATGCTAAATGAAATAAGCCAATCCCCCAAAACTAAAGGCTGAGTATGTTCTTCTGACATGTGGATGGTAATTCATGATAAGGGGGGTAGTTAAGAAATAATAACATATCATTAGATTAGTTAGAGGGGAATGAAGGGATGGGAGGTGGTATGGGGTTTAAAAGAATAGTAGAATGAATCAGACATTATTGCCTTATGTATAATACAACCAATGGGATTTTACATTATGTACAACCAGAAGGATGAGAAATTATATCCCATCTATATAAAATACATCAAAGTGCACTCTACTGTCATGTGTAACTAATTAGACCACATTTTAAAAATTTTCTGCATTTAAAAAAAAGTAGGCTATGGATGCAACTTAGTGATAGAGAAACACTGAGTTCAATCCCAAGTATCGAAAAATAAATAAATAAATAAAAGAAAACAAAAATATTGATAATCCAAAAAAAGAAGAGTAATATTTACCTCATTTGTGGGAAAGCTGATTTATAATATGAATGTTGGTGCACATATTTATTTGGCATATTATTGACTGGGCATATTCTTTTTATGTGTTCATGTCTACATGATAATAACATTATAGGTTAATGCAGAAATTAGCTTCTCATTCTGGATTAGTTCTGGATTTGGACACTACTGTTGGCCTTGATATTTGTTAAACATTTATACTGGACTGTGTTACTACCCAAGGCCTCAGTTAAGCGGCCCTGGAAGGATGGAAATCTAACAGGGTGAACTCCAAGGGATGCATCTTATGGCACTTTGCGAGGAGCAACTGGCAAATCAGTGACATCAAATCCTGGTTTTGACAGAATATCAGTTCGTTTAAAAACACCGCTGAAATATTGAAGACAGAACTGTGTTAGAAAAGCTATAACTGGTCTTTTCAAAATGGGCCAAATTTGAACATAATGTCTGTTCAAGTGAATGTTCACCTTCAGGTCTTTGCTCAGCACAGGGCTCTGAGTCATCAACATGACCAAACACACAGACCCCAGTAAGCCACCTCCCAGACTTTCCAGTGAGGTTCTTACAGGTGTCAACAGCATAGCTCTCAGCTACTGTGTTCATGTTGCTCCTGGTGCCACCAAGAAGAATGACCACTACTGGGCCCTAATATTGTACCATATACTGGATTAGACCAGCCATTGGTGTCGAGTTGATCCAGAGAGCCAATAGTTTTCCATAAAACAGATGGAGCTCTGAGCATACAGACCTACTTCAAATCAACTGTACAGGGAGGTCAGTGGTTCCTGCAGTGGTTCTGTCCCCTGAGTCTGTCCAGAAGTACAGCATCAACTGCTGGGAAGGTTTAAACAGCATAGAAATCCTGCAAGAGAATTTACTGTCTTTAGTCCTTCCTTTCTTGACAACATAAAACCCAAATATTTATTCATTCTAAAATGTCTACAAAAGTTAGGCCTGGTGGAGTATGACTATAATCTCAGCATCTCAGGAGACTGAGGCAGGAGGATTGCAAGTTCAAAGGCCAGTTTCAAACAAATTAGCAAAGCCTTAATCAACTTAATAATACCCTGTCTCAAAAAAAAAAAAAAAAAAAAAAAAAAAAAAAAAAAAAACAGGTTGGGGATGTGGCTCAGTGATTAAGCACCACTGGGTTCAATCCCTGGTACCAATATAAATGAATAAACAAATAGATAAATAAATAAATGCCTGCAAGAGAATTCATTCCTTGCATGATCTTTGAATTTCAATTTCTTCCCTAAAGCAGCCTCCCCCCATCTTCTTAAGGCAAACAACCCAGGCAAACAGTAAGAAAAAAAGGAAAAGTTAGTATCCAAATCCATGGCAATAATAATAATAATAATAATGTTAATACAACAGAACAGGATCTGCACTACAAATTTCCACGTATGGATGTCTTGAAGACATACCATGTATTCAATATGCACCAAGGACTTAATGATGTAGTGCAAAGTACTCCACATTAATATTCTATAGGGACAAACAGAGATTCTCAGAGTAAGCCTCTGAAGAATACAGAAGATGCTTCTCTTGATTTTGTCCAGTAGATATTAACTGATGACTTCCCTCATCTCATACCCCCTTCATCCTCCAGCCTTTGTAATTAAATTGATGGCATTTCAGAATTTCCATTTATCACACCCCCCACAGATCATAACTGGAAGAGGTCAACAAGCATATGCTTCAACCAAAGATTCACTGAATTGCCTGGACCCCAAGTACCATAACTCTATGGTCCCTCCATTGCTACCTAGATTGTGTTGAGTGGAAAAATATTGTGTGGCATCTGAATTCTAGATGTAGTGGCTGAATCCCCCTTCCTGGACTGCTAATATCTCACTACACATTATTTTCAAGTGTAACCACAGTCCTGCAGAGTGCCTAAAAATCACATGTGATTGTTTTTATCTAAACAAGAACAAGAATGCAATATGTGTTTTTAAATGTGCAAGAAAGTACATAATACTCTAAAATGACCCCATCAAAAGGAAAATCCACAAGGTGACTCTCCACACATGGCCACCAGAGGGCGCCAGTGCACAGCAGACAGCCCTCCATGGTGTCCCTGGAAATCATGAGTCCAGACTGACCTGGGTTTATTGCTGTCACCACTTCACCACCCCCTGCCACAACTCACACTTTTCACTCAGGAATCATTCGCCTCCTTTCACTGTCCATTGTTCCATTGGACTCCATGCCCATAGGCAATGGGCACCCAGGAATGACTCAGAGCGAGTGATCAATGGTAATTGGTGAAAACCAATACTTCTAACACATCCAGTGAAAAGCAGAGTGTGTGATTTCCTCGCTGGGAACCACAGTTGAAGGAAGGTCCTTGTAGTGAAGGGCTAGGAATGAGGACTAGGTCCCCTGGTGTTTGTTCTTTTCATTGCTGGGCCTCAGGTTGACCAGCATCAAGGTGCTCCTTGCCCAGGTAGGAGGAAGTGCAGCACCTGCATGTTCCCTAAGGCCAGGGTTGAATCTTGGGGGCATGAAGACCAGACTCATTGCTCACACTCACACTGTCCTCATGGCGCCAAGACAAGATGGACAGGGTCTAGCTTCCCAGCTTCTCAGGATGGTGTACACATTGTCTCAGTGACTAAGGAGAAAAGGAGAAACACTGCATTTGGTTAACTCCATACTGTTAATGATATTCAGGGGGAAAAAATGGACACAAGTTATCTGTTTCTGAGCAATGTTTAGGGGCTCATAGTCAAGGTTTGTCTTGATTCTTAAATCAGTTTTTGAGTAGGACTTTTGCATGAGCTGGAATTGCTAAGACTATGAGAATTCTTGTAGAGAGACTAATTGCATTTTTCATGGTAAAATGAACATGAGTGTCAGTGGTTTGGATTATTATAATCCAATAATATTCATTGGATTATGTGGCATATCCTTAAAAAATGTTCAAACTCAGGACAACATTGTCTTATTATGGTTATGCTATTGTTGGGTATGAGGTATCCCCAAAAAATTCCCATTAATGCAGGTATGTTCAGAAATAAAATATGAGATTATAAAAGCTGTAATATCAGCAGTGGATTCCATTTAGTAGATTCCTAGATTTAAAATTTGATGGACAAACTAGGGTAACTCTAGGCATTCTGGGCATTTCCTGGAGGAAGTTAGGCTACTAGAGACATGGCCCTGAGCAGTCTATTTTTGTCCCCCTGGCTTCTCTCTTTCTCTCTCTCTCTCTCTCTTTTTTCCTCTCTCTCTCCCCCCCCCCCACCGCCCCACCTGTCTGTCTCTCTTTTTCCTGGGCACCATGAGTTGAGCATCTTCTCTCTTCCATGCCCTTCTGCCATTGGCCTCACTTTGGGACCAGAGTAATGGGATCAAATCAGACACCATGAACTGAACTGAGCTGTGAGCCCAAACCAACATTTACTGAAGAAAGAATGAATGAAAGAAAGAAAGAAAGAAAGAAAGAAAGAAAAGAAAGAAAGAAAGAAAGAAAGAAAAAAGAAAAAGAAGAGAAAAAAGAAAGAAAGAAAATATTCAACATTTATGAGTGTTGTATAGTTCAAGCCTCAAACCTCATTCAACTAACTCTGGTTCTGAGTGTCCTTCCTATGGACCATGTATACAGTTCAGGATGTGGCACCAGGAAGCCCAGAGACAGACACTGCAAATGAGGGACAAAATGTATCATGGAAAAGCATGTCCCCAAAGACCAACCTCCTGCAGCCACACCCTGCCTGCCTATACCAACCACCCAATTGGGAATTAATGCACAAATTAGGTGATCAGATGAAGACTCTCATAACTCCATTATTTCACCTTTAATCATCCTTGTATTGTCTCACACATGAGATTTTGAGGGATGCCTCATATCCAAATTATAGCATTGTGTTCCTCTCCCCCAAAAAACTTATTCCCATCTCACAATGTGGAATATATTTAGTCCATTTCCATGAGTCACTATAGTCTTGACAGTTCCAGGATGGCCCAAAAGTCCAAGTTTAAGTCAAACTCTCAGTGTAAGCCCCTGTAGAAATCAAAAGCATTTTACATATGTCAAGAATACAAAGGCACAGAATAAATGTTTACATTCAAATTTTTTTTAAAAAAGAAGGTAACATTAATAAATAACTAGAAGCATACAAAGAAGGTATTGGACCAAAGAAGACCAAAATCCAGCTGGGAATACAAAGAGTACCACTCCACATCTAAAGATTTGTGTAGCTGCACTTTTATGGCTTTACTCATTGAAACTAACATGACTTCCCTTTTAGCTTGTTTCTGCTCTATTCCTGCAGATTTCCTCAGCAGATTTTCTAGGTTTAAGGGCATCTCTCAATTTTGGGAATCTCCAACGTATCTTCCACTTCCTCCTCACTTTTCCCTGCCCTCTCAGAGGCACACCACAGGGTTACTCTGAACATAGGACACTTTGTCTGGCCTCAGACTTCCTTTGAAATCTGAATGGAAGCCTCCACAAAGCCCTAACTGCAGCATCCTGCATTCTTCTAGAACCAGCACCATATGGTTCATGCCAGCCTCTGCCACCATCTTGAACAGCAGCCAAGCCTCCAGGAACAATGTCTGCAGTGGCCTCTGACAGTCTGGGTAGGTGAACATGGTGAAACAACTTCCTAGACCACACCCCTCTCATGCAACTTAATTGCATTTGTATATTCTAGTGAAAATTGTACGGAAAAAAAATGTGTTTGACATGTTCTCATTAAAAATAATGATAAAACTATTAATATTTATTGCATTATGTGACATATCCTTAAAAATGTTCAAACTCAAGACAACATTGTCTTATTATGGTTAAGGAAATAATCTATTTTACACTGTTAGGTTACTCCAAAGTAATAATTTACATTTTGTTTGTTTGTTTGTTTTTTTAACATAATGATATTCCACATCAGAAAATGGAAAACAAAGAAAAAATAATTCATGGGGAGGTGTATTTAGCATGTCTTTATATTGCATTTCTATATTGTGCATGAGTGTGACCACATGTACATCCAAGATTGTATTCATGTCATTTGCACAGTCACTCATGCATATCCTGGAGCTGCTGTACACTCTCCTGAGCAGGACACTCAGCAGGTCCTGCAGGGTGGAGCAGCCCTCAACACAAGATCCCAGGGAGGGAAGCATCCAGGTAGAGCAGGAACAGCTACATGGCCCAGAGGATGCTGGACACAAAGCTGGGCTCAGGAGAGGACAGTCTAGAGCTTTTTCTGTAGAAGGCCATGCAGGCCTCAGACAAAGCATGGACACTTCTGTGCAAAGACATTGCAGGGCATGGCCAGGATGCCCACAGAGAAACTTCCTCCCTTCTTTAATGAGGGTTCAAGCCCCACTGGACCTCAAGAGATTGGCCACTCTGTCCTCTCCAGAACAGTCACTATGTACTGTGCTATCCTCTTGACTGCCAGGATACTAGTCAAGTCTCTCAAGGTCCTTTTCACCCTGATACCACCTACTGCCACCTGATCCCCCAGGGCTCTTTCTCCTGTCATTGTCCAGTGATGTCCCTCTCAGTGATGTCCCACATGAGAAATGTGGTGAGAGGCCTGCACAGCATGGCCTGTGCCTTTTGGGAAAGGAAGACGCACAGGTCTCACACATTTTTACTCTTTTTTTTTTTTTTTTTTTTTTTTTCTTTTCTGTGTCCAGGAGGAAGGTCACTGTCCTCTGCAAACACAGCTAGAGCATTAGCAGCATCCAGAATGGAACCAGGTTGATGGCTGCTGAGTTTCTGCTGCCTCCTGCTGCCCTCTGCACACCCTGCCTTCCTGGGAGGGCTGTTCCACACTTCCATCAAGGCACATGAACTTCTTTCTCTCACCAGAAGGGGATGAAACTCTGTCCAGATGCTATTTCTACCAGGAAGTGTTGACAGTCTGGTGACTTCTCAAGGAGCAGATTGGGGGAAGCTCTGAAATCACACCCTCTCTCCCCCTCCCATCCCTTCTCTCTTGATCCTAGTCTCCTCCACTGTTTTCTCCTCTGCACTTCTTCTTGGGTCTTCTCTGTACATTCCCCTCCTACTCTGAATTCACACCTGTCAATCCTCACTTCAGACATGGCTGTCCTTATATTGGTTACAACCTTGTTCTTTTGCACATCCTAGCCCTTGGCCTGCCCTGTGACTCCACTCCTTGGATTCTCAAGGGAGAGTCAAAGATGGGCATGGTTTTCTTTAGAGACCAGGAGGGCAGCAGATGTTCAGAAGCTGTACATGTGGTGACAGGGTCCACTGTGAGCAAAGTCCCTGCATCACATGAGCTGTGGAACTTCCAAAGGCACCCCTGTCTCTCCAATCAGATGGGAGGCAACCAGCAGCTGTGATGAGTTTGTCCTTTGACTACAAAGTCACTGAGCCACTTGTTCTACCCTGTGTGGTGGAAGCCAGCAGAGAGAAGCTGCCCATGCCCAGCTCTGGACACAGAACTTGTATCTCCTTGGGGCCAAGAATAATTTCCCATATGTTTCATACCTGATTCTATCTGTAACCCGAGCCCTCAGGTCACCCCCAGTGTCCTCATTAATGGAAAGGTTCCAGCCAGCAGGAAGACAATGCACATGCCCTGAACTTTATGATGTCCATGCTCAGTCCTCAGCATGGAAAGGCAGTCATGGGTTTGTGCAAGAGATGCTTGCTAGCTGTAACTGTCCATGCTCATTGTGTCTGAACATAAAGTCCCATGGTCATGGTGGCAAATGCCTATAATCCCAGCCACTTTGAGACTGAGGGAGGAGAATTGCAGGTTCAATGCCACCCCAAGAAAATTATAGGAACACTGTATATAAACAAAATAAAACCAATATGGATGTACTTTATTGCTGGCCTAGCATATGAGAGACACTCATTAGATCACCAGAACTGACAAATTAACAAAGTGTGGTGGGGAGGGAGGGAAGTAATGTCATACATTTAACAAAAAGTCAAGAAATACCTATGTTCATACAAATATTCATACTAGAGATGCAGAGTGAACACAGATATCTCCATATAATTTATATCCTAAATGTTATATATGTGGCATATAATATCCCTTTCATTTCTAAGCAAATTGAACTCTCACTGAGATGAGGGTCTTGGGGGTCTTTGCTACCCTCTTTTCTGGTCCAGCAGGGTCTCTTGTTCGGGACAGTCAGCACAGCACTGAGAATAGCTGCCACACAGAGACAAGTCCAGAACTGGGTCCTGGTCTCTGAATCCACCCTGGCCTTGGCCTCTCAGCTTGGCTCAGCCCCCAGGTGTGGAGCAGCTTCCTTCCCTGGATCTCCTGCCAGGGAGCCTGAGGGCAGGGCCTGTGCTTCCCCAGGTCCTCAGCCCCATTGCCCTGGAGAGGTGAGTCCTCACAGCTCAGGGTCAGAGTCTGCAGCTCTTAGGCAGCTCCAGCCTGAGCTTAGCCTGGTGGAGAACCTGTTCCAGCCTCTCCCATCTACTGTTATGGGACATGCTATATGAGCAATGCCCAAACAGACTTCACTTTAACCTGAGACTCCATGTCATGTGAAAAATGCTTCTCCCGTGGGAACGCCTGCCTCTGGGCCCATCACGCTTGGCAACACAAACTGGCAGTTTCTTATACAATGCTAGATTATTCTCCTTTTTCTTCCCATTTTTCTTGGGCAATGTACCCTGTCAGAGATTGATTATCTAGACATTAGTAACCATTTTTTAATTTATAATCAAGTAGGGGTTTTGGCCTATTTCCCCTTCTGCTTATGATATAAATCTCATGATGTTTGTGGATTTGAATTTTAGCAACAGCTTCTTGTGATTAATGTACTGACATGGTTTATCTTGTGATTAATGTACTGACATGCTTTACGTATAGTTTAAAAGATGTGCTAAAACTCCTAGAGGAGGTTGAAAGATCTAGTGCTGAAGTCTGCCCCTTGGCCCACCAGCTGGTGAATAAAGTTTCCATCTCCTGCTTTAAAATCGACTAGGTGATTTCATGCAATCTCGCCATAACACTACTACATAAGCAAAGTCCTTCTTTCATCTAAAGGTCAGTATAGAATTTCACAATTGATAACCTTCAGATTCTCACCTTGATAAGTAGAATTTCACCTGAAAGTACTTTTCCCAGCCCCCACAGTAAAAATTTCATTGTAGTCTCTCTTCCATATGAAACTTAACACAAGCACAGCAACATTTAAAATAGAGTAAAGCTTTTAAAAAATTCCACGTTTCCTTTAGTTCACTGATCACCAGCTCTGTCCTGCTATTTGTGGTAGAAACAGGGGAGCCTTCCCAGACCAGGGCTGGAAAAGTACCATGGGATACTGCTGATAAGCACAGAAATGATATGTAAGTGAGGGAGGGAGAGGCTGGGGCTCTGATCAGAGGTAGACAACTTGAGTAGCATGCAAAAATCTTTGGGTTCAGTCATCAGCACCAAAGGGGGAAATGAAAAAATGACAATTAAAAAAAAGGAAAGAAACAAGGAGGGAAATAATTGAAAGAAAAGAAAAAAAAAAAAAAGAACAGTTACTGGGAAGGTTTTTTTGATAACTCTAAGAAGAGAGAGGGTGAAGAAGTTTGACTTGCTATTTCTAGAAAATCTATAAGAGGACCTGATGTAGGACATAATGTTTAGTGACACTGCAGCCTTATTGAGGCCATGAGGCATTAAGACCAAAACTGAAAAGCCCCTGTGGTAATACTGGTAAGGCAGAATAATATAAAGATTTTGAATTCTTGCTATTTTTACTAACATGCTGACCCTACCCTATATTGTTCAAACTTTAACTGTTAAACTACTTTCAGTTGTTTGTAAAATTATTCTGACTTCTCCATAAAGACAGTTAAGAGGAAGAGCTTGTCAAACCTTAGTCTTGCTGGTCTGGAAAAGATGGGCACCAAGATGTGTATGAGTGTGTTCTATGGGACACTGAGGCAGGGAGGGCTGGGTCCATGGTTGTGAACCTCTTTCCCTGCCTCTTATCCATGCTATGCCAATGTCCAGAAACCCCGAACCACTTACATGAGTTTAAACATCTTCCTCTCTTTCTGTCATTATTTCCATTTTTACTTCCAAACCATAAACTATATCCTTGCTTTCTGTAATGCCTCTTCCTCCTCCAAGGTCAGTAACACAGAACTGTCTTAAGACACAAGGACGGCCTATCCTGAACCAGAAAGTGACTATAGATCACCACTCACAGCACGGTGGGCTGACAGTGTTCTGTGACCCCAGGGAAACAATTGTTTATTCCAAGCAAATCTGAGCCGCCCTGGTCTGTCTTGGGACACCTGGAGACACTGAGCCTGTGCTGATTGATTGAGTAGGAACGAGCCCTGCAGCTGTGGCCAGACCTGCCCACCCCTGCTGATTTTGCATGTGCCCACAGCACAGCCCACTGCCCTGAGGACTTTCTTAATAGGCTGCTCACACCCTGTGCTGGAGTTAGTGCTAGTCAGGACACAGCATGGACATGAGGGTCCCCACTAAGCTCCTGGGGCTCCTGCTGCTCTGGCTCCCAGGTAAGGAGGGACAGCACTGGGGATTTACTAATCACAGTGTAGGCTGAGCTGCCTGGCTACTCAGGAAAGTTTTCTTGTAACATCATTACTTACAACAATATTTATTTTGTGTTTCCAATGTCAGGTGTCAGATGTGATATCACCATGACCCAGTCTCCATCCTCACTGCCTGCGTCTCCTGGAGACAGAGTCACCATCACCTGTAGGGCAAGTCAGGGCATTAGCAATAATTTACACTGGTATCAGCAGAAACCAGGGCAACCTCCTAAGCTCCTCATTAGATATGCAACCACTTTGCAATCTGGGGTCCCTTCGAGATTCAGTGGCAGTGGATCTGGGACAGATTTCACTTTCACCATCAGCAGCCTGGAGCCTGAAGATGTTGCCACTTATTACTGTCAACATAGTAACAGTATTCCTCCCACAGTGATACAGGCCATGACATAAACCTCAGAGGGAAGCAGAAGTGTGAGGCTGGGCTGCCCCAGCTGCTCCTCCTGCTGCCTCCACCTGCTGAGAGCACTTCTTAGAGGAAGCCAGACTTTGAGAGTCACTGGGTAGTTTTTGTTAAAGGATTGTGTTGCTCCTCTGCACCCTCTCTTCTCTCTGCTTAGCACTAGTAGACAGATGGAAATGCATCTCCTTTTTAAATAAACAGTGGTGAACCTAAGAAAGTGCTTACAGCATAGGTCTTAGTTCAAATAACAGGGAGGAAGTCCCTGTAGTTATCACAAGCAGGAGTTTCTTGTTTTCTGTTTTGATTTAGGTATACCAGGGGTTGGACTCAGGTGCACTGGACCATTAAGCCACATCCCCAGGCCTATTTTGTATTTTATTTGGAGACATGGTCTCACTGGGTTACTTAGCACCTCGCTGTTTCTGAGGCTGGCTTTGAACTCATCATCCTTCAGCCTCAGATTCCTAAGCAACTGGGTTTACAGGCCTGGGCCACCATGCCTGGCATAAGCAGGTGTTTGTCAAAGGAAGAGAATAACAGTCAAACATTCAGACTCCTGAATTTCTTGATGGAACTAATAATTGTATGCATTTGTGGGTTGCAATGTGAGTTTTCTATACCTACATATATAGTGCAATCATGAAATCATGTAATTAGCATATCCCTCACCTTATACATTTTTCATTTGTTTGTGGTGTTACAATCCCAAAGGTACAGGCCTTTGGCAATAAAAGCTGCAGATACTAGACATGGAGATGCTCTGATCCTCCACCTGCCATCAGTGTGTGTCTGCCATAGAAGGTGTAAACCCTTTAACCAAGAGGCCCTCAGACCTCTCTGGGATCCCAATGTTTGAAGGTGAAGATGCCCTTAGTCTGTTCTGTTACTTATCTGGGTGCACATATCTTACCACAGATGCTGGGGGCTGTTACAGGATCATCTATTCTTGCCCCCTTATTGAGCAACTCTACAAAAAACAGGAATGAGAAGTGTTAATTGTAAATGTGTTTTAGGGATGACACTGGTTATGGGAATTGACAGCTGGTGGCCCAGTGTGTTAGCTTTTCACCACTTTGATCAAAAGACCACACAATAAACAATTTCAGAGGAGGAAAATTTATTTGGTGCTTATGGTTTCAGTGATTCAGTCCATAGATTGCTAACTCCACTGCTCTGGGCCAAAGGTGAGGCAGAACATTGTGGCTAATCCAAGAACTTTTTCATTCTGAATTTTTTTCTGTATTTGAAATCCTGTCTGCCTTGAGCTTTCTCAGATGCTTATTCTGGATTAATACTCTCCATAATCTGAATCATGGGTTCCCTGGAAAACTGGAGATTACACAGGTGGAACTCCAGGGGCCACCTCTCATGGTACCTTTGCAAAGAGCAGGGGGCACTTTGGTGACTTGGAAGGCTCATTTTGACAGGTTGTCACAACCTAGAGTAAGCACAACTGAAAGCCTAGACAAAATTGCTTTACAAACTACGACTGGACCTTTCAAAATTACCATGATTAGAAACATTGAAATTCCAAGTGAATCCAGATCAGCTGGTCTCTGCTCAGCAGGAAGATCTCAGTAATCAACATGACCCAACACAAAGACCCATTCAGCCACCCTCCCAGACTTTCCAGTAAGGTTCCTGCAGGTGTCAACAGCATGGCTATCAGATAGCCATAGATCACATGGCTCTTGGTGCTTCTGAGCATCAGTCCTCCAAGAATAAACACCATTGCTGCACCCTTGTCTACCACATGAGGGGACCAGATCAAGTATTTGGGGGAGCTTAATTCAGATCACACACTGCACTATGGAGAACAGAAATTCACCCTTCCTGTGTTTCAGACACTGAATTTAATGCAGGTTTGAAGAAATTAATTAAATTTTCATGTCAAAATCAGATTGAACCCTCATAAAATACAGGACACACTTGCAGTAAGAAGATAAGGAAGGCTCTCCCCTCCCTTCACCATGCCTGTAGATGCCACCCTGGTCCTGTGAGGTATTTCAATAGTAGATGATATCTGAACTGAGAACTTGAGGCCAGTTCTCAGTGTGTCCATCATCCCTCTTCTGATGCATCCCAAGGAACCTGCAAATGCCTTAGAGAGGAAAGATGGTCACTGTCTGTTGAACCAAACCTCAGCAGACTCTAGTTTCTCTAATATGAAGTGAGCCATCTGCCTTTCCAGTGGCTCCTTATGAAAGACCAGGTGCTGGGACCAGCTCCAAAAGTTCTATCACACCTAAAAACAGGTCCACTTGCCCTGAAAGCCAAGGACAGTTTTGCAATGAAAGTTTAGGGAGGGGAGATATAAGTTATTTACACTGAGACTACAATGTTATGGAGAAAGTGATAAAATTGCACAAATAGTGACAATCTTCAGGATACAAGGGCATTCCTAAGGGACACACTTGGTGGTATGTGTTAACTGAGGTTGATGGACACGAGCTTTCCAGTCATTAAGATTAAGCATCCTTTGGTTGGTCATTTTTTTTAATTGTTCCAACTAACATTCAAGAATATGGAGCAAAATTTTTGTTTTTATTTTAGCTTAAATTAACTAATTAATTCCAATATCTCCATCTCCCCTGTATCATCCAGCACTTGTATTTATATTAGGACATCTTGGAATATATTATTTAGTACAATGCACTGGTTTAGAGTGCATTCAGTCAGCAAAGTTTTCCCTAAAATAAAAAGAAACTGCACTGTTTGGATCCCAAACACCATGACACTCCATTCTCTCCAATGCCACCTAGAGAATGTTGAGCAGCATAATAGTGTGTGGCTTCTGAGTTCCAGACATGGTGGTTAAATCCTAATTCCTGGACTGCTAACATGGGACATGAAACTATATATCAATTTTTAAGGTACCACAGATCAGATGAGTGCCTGAGATCACTTATGACTAATTATGTAAGGAAAGAAATAAGCACAATAGCAATGCATGTTTCAAAATGTGCAAGAAAAGCACAAACTGCTCTAGAAATTACTCTTTGGAGAGAAAACTCCTCGGGTGTTTCTCAGCATGTGGCCACTACAGGGGGCCAGTGAACAGCAGTGAAGGAGGGGAGGGGTCACAGGTATAACTGGACATCATGTCCAGTGGAGACCGATCCTGGATATTGTTGTCACTAGCAATATATCACCCCTTTTTGTTAATACTCTAGGTTTAATTATAGGGCCTAAAGATGCAGGCTATTAAGAAGTCAGCATAGTCAATATTTTATCCAGAAATAATGCTTTGCATTTCAAGTGCTGGGATTTATTTGGAGAAAGTGTTGTTAGTCGGTCTTGGTGGGTTTTGAATCCTGGTTTTCTGTTAGTCACTTGTCTTCAACAAGAATAAGTATTATTGATGTGAGGAACATTTGTGTTCCTTACAGAATCTGTTCCAGTGATAGATGAAATAGGGTCAGGTTCATGATTAACAGTGAGGATTAGCAGTGAAGCCTCACTGGGATTCAGACTCTAATCACTTTTGAATCCCTGATTGTCTGTAGGTAATTTGTCCTCAGCTAGAAGAGAGATTATTGTTATCAGCTCAACATTTGTGTTTCTAACAGAATCTGTCCCAGTGAGGTATAGGGTCAGCTCCATGAGCAACAATGAAGATTAGCAGTGAAGCCTCATGGGACCCAGACTCTAAAATCCAAACCATGTTATGCCTAAGAATGACCAGTAGATGGCAGACAAGACACAGCAATCCAGTAATCTTGTCTTAGAAATATTAGGAAAAAGGAAGTGGATCACTGCACACACAGCAGATGCCTCACACACATGAATCCATTTAGCGATGCTCCCCACTATTCCACAATCACATCCAGTGTGCTCTGGTGACTATTCTACTCCACCTTGTTCTAGAACAAGCTAGTCCTAGCATCATAAATCAAAAAAAAAAAAAAAAAAAAAAAAAAAAACCTCAGAAATCTGAAATTTTTTGGACAGATTCCAGTGAATTTTGGATTTTTTCGTGGGAATACTCAGTTAGTAAATGATGAAAATTTTCCAAAATCTGAAAAACACTAAAGTCTGAAACAATTTCTGGTCCCTAAAACTTAGCAATCAACCTGTGTTATACTTTCTGTCATTAAAATATTTGATCATGTACACATACAAATATGAACATCAAAGCCCAATATTATGTATAATTATAATGCACCAAAATTTTTTAAGAGTTCTAAATAAATTTATTGGCCAAAAATTGATACCCTCCCCCCACCCCATTTCACATAACACTTGCTTAGGAAATATGCTACTTTTGTATATTCCAGGAACCCTAGAAGAGAAAGCTGAAGAAATTCTACTGCAGCAGACCCCCAAGTAAAGGTTGTAGTTTTTCTTCCTTGTGAGTCATTCATTGTACACATATTAGAAAAAGAGATTAAAAAAAAATAAGTGTCACACGTGAAGGAAGGCTGGAACATAAGCTGTGAGTGTTCCCCAGGATGGTGTTTTGAACCTCCATGGTGAGAAGAACACAGAGGTCAACTCTGGGTGACTGTGATTGACAGTCTGACATTTCAGTGCAGATCAAGTCAAATAAGTAGGATTTAAGTGTTGAAAGCAGGGTAATGAAAAGGCCAACTCAGAGCTCAATGTAGCTGGAGGGAAATATTTAAGGATGATTCCTGTGGGTCTCTGCTAACTTAGTCTTCTTATGATTTTGGTGAGCATTATCACCATGGAGACAATAACAACAGAATCAAGAGCAGATGTATTTTGTGTTAGTGTTCAAAGGCCTGATCTTGATTAAATAGAAGTCAGAACTATGCAATGTGGAAATTGTAAAATCAGCTAAGGCCTGAACACGCTGGGACATAAATTTACTAAATAACTAAATGCTTCAGACTTTTTTCATGAAAAGCTCTCCAATCCACTCAAGGAAGGTTTAAAACAGTCTCTTCCAGCACAGACTAATGCAGAGGAAGGCAGCTTTTCTTTGCCAGTTAACCAAACACTGGCACTTGCTTTTTATAAAAACTGATGTCCCCATATAGACTTCTGTGTGCACCAGGTAGTGAGCCCTTGGTTGGTGCTAATTGCTTTCATGAAAAAAAAGGTTCTGATTACCAGAACAGGCAGCATTTGGAGTTGAGATCACTAGATAAACAAGTTCCAGGAGAGCATTTCCCTTTCATTTCAGTAGACATACCTATACAGTCTTTTACAAGTTTTCCTTTGGGGGCTATATTTGTTTATTTAATGCAAAAGACATAAATGGGGAAAGATAATAAAGTACAAAGTGATTAATGTGGAATTGAGGTTACAATAGTGTTCCAGTCCCCTTTTCTTCTCTTTTTGAAAACCACATCTTTGGCATCTCATGTGGGTCAAAGCACCTAGATGTCAACTTCTCTGAGACCAGCATTTATTTTAAATTCCTGATGAACTATTAATCTTTTATCTTTAAACAGTTGGTCAATTTCTTGAGGGGAGGGATCACCTGAGTTTCCTACAGAATTTCTACTAATGATGGAAGGAGAGGAACAGCTTCGTGAATTTGAAAGAAAAAAAAAATCCGTGGGCAAGACTTTGGGACCCCAGACAACAAAACCCCAGACAGATGCTCCACAAGCCTGTCACTAGAGAGCAAACACACCAGGCAATAAACAAGCCTGGGAACCTGATCTAGAAGCCCTAGGACACAAGTAGAGATACTGTCCTTTGGGGAACACTAAGACTTGGGAGCTCTGCCATGCACTCAGGCCCACAGGGCTCCTGGGTCTTTGCACATCAGCTGTGTCTCCCCAAATGCAAGTGCAGCCATGTTTTCTGATCTACTTTGTGATCTGTAGTAACCACAACCTGATAAGAGAGCCCTCCCCCAGGGATTCATGTAGTGGAGTCAGAATACGGGTCAACATTGGATCAGGCTGATGGGAGGACAAGGGCCCCTGATCTGAAGATGACCCAGGTTAGCAGTGAGGATGGACTGTCCTTATGAATTCAAAAGAGGGGACAGAACACTCTGAAATCCCATTAGGTGATCGTCACCAAACCGTGGATTTGTCCTCAGAGGAAGTATAAGAGTGGGAGGAAACAGGGGTTTGAAATTCTAGTACTGTCCCAGGATGTCCCCAGAGCCCTCAGCAAGGAGCAGGTCACTGTTCAAGTACAGGGTGGGCTAAGCTTTATGCTTCACTATAGCCATGAAAGAAACTAAGACTTGCTTCTGAAATTACTCTAAGCACATGTCTGCAATCCCCCTGGTTCATGGGACTGAGGCAGGAGAATTATAACTTCAAAATCAGTCTCAGCAAAAAGTGAAGTACTAAGCAACTCAGTGAAAACTTAATCTCTCAATAAAATACAAAATAGGGCTGGGGATGTGGCTTAGTGGCTAAATGCCCTGAGTTAAATCCCTAGTACCCCAAAAATGAAAAATTTAAAAAAAATTCATCAAACTTCACCAGAAAAGAGACTTAAGAAAGAACCTGCCTTGGTCTTAGACCTGCTCTTCTCAGGATGAGAGTAACCACCACATGTCTAAGTGTGTGTGTTGGCGAGACTGAGGCATGAAAGGCAGAATCATAATGGTTTACATTCTCCCCTGGCCCCTGGTCCAGCAAGGCCAATGTCTATTGAATCATGAACACTTCAGAGAGTTTTACAAATTCTAATTTCCTCCTACCTTCATTGCTCTTTTTTCATCCTAAACATAAGATGTCCCTTTCTCTTTTAAGTCCTTTCTGTTTCTAAGGTCAAAATAAAGAATTGTCAATAGAAACACAAGAAAAGCCTTTTCTGGATCATGAAGAGAGCAATAGACCACGCCTCACAGGAGAGTGCATTGGATCTGCCCTGTTTACTCCAGGAAAAGTCATATTTATTTCTCTCACATCTGTGCTGCCCTGAAATGTCCTGGGTCAATGAGGATATCTGGCCTGTGCTGTGTGACAGATGAGCAAGCTCTGCAGCTGTGCCCAGCCCTGCCCAGTCCTGCTGATTTGCATGTGCCCACAGCACAATCCACTGCCATGAGGATTCATAATAGGCTGCTCACACCCTGTGCAGGAGTCAGTCCCAGGCAGGACACAGCATGGACATGAGGGCCCCTGCTCAGCTCCTGGGGCTCCTGCTGCTCTGCCTCCCAGGTAAGGAGGGGCGACACTGGGGATCAGCTCCAGCCAAATTGGTTATTGCCATGCCCTGCCTTCTAATTGTGTGGATATTTACGTTATTTAATTGCTGTTTCCAATGTCAGTTGTCAGATGTAACATCCAGATGACACAGTCTCCCTCCTCCCTATCTGCCTCTCAAGGAGACAGAGTCACCATTACATGTCGGGAAAGTCAAGGCGTTAGCAATGTTTTACACTGGTATCAGCAGTAACCCGGGCAAGCACCTAAGTTTCTGATCTATGCTGCAACAAGTGTGCAATCTTGGTTCCCATTGAGGTTCAATGGCAGGGGATCGGGGACAGATTTCACTCTCACCATCTTGAGCAGCCTGGAAGCTGAAGATGTTGCCACTTATTACTGTCAACAAGGTTACAGTCGTCCTCCCACAGTGATACAGGCCATGACATAAACCTCCCAGGGAAGCAGAAGTGTGAAGCTGGGCTGCCCCAGCTGCTCCTCCTGCTGCCTCCACCTGCTGAGAGCACTTCTCAGAGGCACCAGGCTCTGAAAGTCACTGGGAGGGCTTCCTAGAAGGGGAGAAGGAGGGTCCTCTGCCCTGAAGTCCTATTGCTTCTCCTCAGCCCCAGAAGCACAGACAGGACCAGGCTTCTCCTGGTCTAATCCAGGATAGAGTTTGTTACTGTTTGGTTGTGTTGTGATGCTGTAACATACACTGTGTGGTGTCAGTTTAGCTGGATGGAGAGAGGCCTGGAGTGTTTAGAGTGTTAGTACAGCATGTTCAAGTACATTGGTGTAATGTTCAGGGCACTGTGTGTAGGTGGCTCTTTTCAATGTGCTGGACCAGGTGGACTGTAGGAGAAACAGGGACACTTATCCTATGTCTTCCTTCAAGCTCTTCATGTCCCAAAGCATGTGCTTCTCCTGCCAACATGCCTGGACATCTACCCTTTGTCTTTTGGCCTTTGAACCTGGACTTGAAACATGCTCCTCTCTCTGGGGCTCAGGGTTCTGCAGACATAGACTGGGAAATCATCATGGTCTCTCTGCTTCTGGGGATTCTGTCTTCTTGGACTAAGATAGAAACAGAGATGAGCAAGGCAATGCTATCAACAATCAGTTTTGACAAATTATCAAGCCTTGCAAGAATCACAGTGGAAGGACTTGGGAAAAAAGTCCTTTGGAAGGCATTTAAAACTTTAAAAATATTTTAGAATATAAAATTAGTACTGTCTAAATGAAGGTTCATTTAAAGGCCATTACTGAATAGGAAATATAATAATTAGCATGAACAAACACTTAGACAGTAGATAGTCATTTTCTACTATCCCAATTAGGTTCATTACCCAATGTCCTGAAGGTCCCTGCTTTGACTCCTATAATATCAATTTTATTCCACCCAGTTTGTGCTGCCACAGTCAATTGTAAGCATTTAATTCACCAAGAAGGCTGGCCACAGTTGACCCCCAATATTATATCCACAACATGTGACCAGACGGGCACCTGATGTCCACCTGACCACAGTGGCCCAACCTACATGAGGAAGGCTGGAAGTGATTCTTGTCTGTGTCATTGCTTTCAGCCTTGTGAGTGTCAGAAATATGTGGAGATTTTCTGAGAGCTTTAATATGTGGTAGGAAATTTATACATAATACATCTTTGGAACAAGCAACTCATTTATAGGAAAATAACAAATCTGAGTGTACTTGACCATGATGTCATCACGTATGCAGGGGCAGCTGTGTTAAAAGGAGAAAACCCACATGAATCAAGCTTTGCTGGCACTTGGCCACGTGATGTTGATGTTTTATCCTGCCAGGCATGGCAAAGGCTCAGAAGCACTAACACTGTGTGGTTCTGTTTCTCCCAGAAAGAGAATAGTAGCTCTTTAGAATCAAGGGGTCATCCTCACCCTCTCTATTATGCCCACTGAGCACCTTGAAAACTTACATTTCTTTGCATTCAGCTTTGCTGTTTTCTGGTCAACAGTTCTTGACCCAAAGTATTGCTATTGTCACTCTTAAATTAAACTGTGTGAAATGATGAACACCTGGCCCATTATATATCATTAGTACAGAGGACAAAATGTGAAGAAAAGATGTTACAGTTCTGGCTGAGTTCATAGATCCTGGTGTTCAAGGGCTAATACGAATCTGTCTCATTGAACGCGGAGCATGTGCGGCCAGTGAGGCTGAAAATACCGATCTCCTGGATGGTTTGATTACCACTACCAGAGAGAGAAAGAGACAAGCTGTCTGCAGTGGCTAAAGCCACGAGGCTTCTGCAAAACTGCCTGGGTGGTGCACAGGCCTTGCGAAACAAAGTCAGTGTGGGGAGACCACGCTGTGACTGCAACCCCAGCCACACTCAGGGCACACCAGCGTGAAACCGGCGATAAAAACCAGCGATAACAGCCGGCGGAATTGGTGCTGGGGGACCATGGAGACCGCAGGTCAACAACACCAGTTCAAATCCACACTCTGCCAGACGTGAACCTCAGCAGTAGGGCCCCCGGAAAGAGTGGCACAGAGATCAGCGAATAGCAAGCAGGGCAGAGTGGAGCGGTCCACAGTCCGAAGCAGCGCTGTCTGCACCGCAGATAGAGTTGTGGCTTCCCGGTGCCACTTCGGCAGGGAGACATCCAGCCAACAGCTTTGAAATTGATCGGCGAGGATACGGGAGTCTGCGGAGCTGCTGTTGACTGGAAGGAGAGCACCGCCATCTTTGAAAGGTGCAGTGGATGACCCAGACAAAGGGGAGGAGACGGAGAGCGACGGCTGCAGCCATCCAGTGACCCTCCAGCTCTCTGAAGACAACGCACACCTGGGTGAGGCTCGGGTGGCCAGCAGGGGAGGGCGTTTCTGAGGCCAGCGCAGCTGTGGGTGGGCTTGGGGAGGGGGTGCCTTCTGGAGGGTCCCCTTCCAGGTGCCTTTCATCAGCTGACACACAAACAACCTGGGCCACTCCTTCACTGAACCGTTCAGCCACTGGCCTAAGATGCAGCCTTGATTCCACTAACAGGATCACAGACTGTCTAGACGTGATCCAATAACAATTGGTTTGAACTGGAAAGGAAAAAAGAGGGGGGCTTCCCAGGGCCCGTTTTGTCTGAGACTTGGGGTTTGACTTTTTTTTCTTTTCTTTTCTTTTTTTGGTTGGTTTGCTTGTTTTGTTGGATTGCAGGGAGTTTTTTGTTTTTGGTTTTGGTTTTTTTTTTGTTTGTTTATTTTTCTTTTTTGTTTTTTGGCTTTGTTTTGTTCTGCTTTTTTTTTTTTTTCCTTTTCCTTCTGCATTGATTGTCAGTGTGTTTGTTTGCCTCCGCTCCTTTTTTCTTTCCTTCTTTTCTTCCTTCTCACTCTCGCATCTTTTCTTCCTCCTTCATCTTTCATGTTTACATCCTGTCAGTGCATACTAAACAGAGGCAAAAACAAGTTATACGCAGAACTTGGGATTTCTAGAACCGGCGCAATTGAACTGGGTAGCAAAGTGGTGTTATATATAGTTTACTCTCTATTTCCTTGATTCTCTCTCTCCTCTCTCTTACACCAATTCCTACACTTTTATCATTTTTTTTTCTTTTCCAACTTACTTTATATATAAATTGGTCTTTCCACCTAATTGTCAACTCCATTCTCTTTCTTCCCTCATCTACTGATACTAAACCACTTTCACTAAACCACTTCAATAGAAATCTCTTTTCATACTTTCCAAGAAAGAACAACTCAAGAAACTTCCTTCTTCCTAAACATAAAACCTCTGTATCCAATACTTGAAGCTATAAAATCCCATCAGAAGTGTACAGAGAAAATTGGAAATAATATCTGGGTTAACCAAATCTGTACATTGTGATCAAACTTGGATTTTCTGAATAGAAAGTGTTAGGTTTTAAAAGTATAAAGGAATTATAAGGTAATCTGATAGCATTGTACTACAGGAACAACATAAGGCTTTAAGGTAAAATCGAAATAGTCAAGGTCCCACAGTGCAGGAAGAATAGACACACAAGCAACATGAAAAAACAAGGAAAGAAAATGACATAAACAAATCAAGATACCTCATCAGTAGATGTCATGGCAAGCACAGTTGGTCAAATGCCAGAGATGGAATTTAGAAATTACATATGCCAAATGTTTATGGAACTTAAGAATAAACTCAAAAATGAGATGAGGGAGCAAGTACAGGAGGCAAAAGATCATTTTGACAAAGAACTCCAAAAACAAATACAGGAAGTAAAAGATTACTTCAATAGGGAAATACAGGCTCTAAAGAGAATCCAAACAGAAATTCCAGAAATGAAGGAAGCAATAAACCAAAATAAAAGCTCAATTGAAAACATCTCCAACAGAATAGACCACTTGGAAGAAAGATCCTCAGACAATGAAGACAAAATATATGTCCTAGAGAAGAATTTAGACCACACAGCAAAACTTGTTAGAAATCAAGAACATAACATCCAAGAATTATGGGACAGCATAAAAAGACCAAACCTAAGAGTGATTGGCGTAGAGGAAGGGGCAGAGTTTCAAGCCAAAGGAATGAGTAATCTATTTAATGAAATAATTACAGAAAATTTTCCAAACCTGAGGAATGCATGGGAAAACCAAGTTCAAGAGGCATACCGAACACCAAACAAACAAAATCTCAACAGATCCACACCAAGACACATTATAATGAAAATGCCTAATACACTGAGCAAGGAGAGAATACTAAAAGCCACAAGAGAAAGGAAACAGATTACATATAGGGGGAAACCAATCAGACTATGTTCAGATTTTTCAACCCCGTCCTTAAAACCAAGAAGATCCTGGAATAGCATATTTCAAGCTCTGAAAGAAAAGGGATGTCAACCAAGAATCTTATATCCAGCAAAATTAAGCTATAGATTCGAAGATGAAATAAAAACCTTCCACGACAAGCAAAAGTTAAAAGATTTCACAACTCGAAAGCCAGCACTTCTGAGCATCCTGGGCAACATTTTTCATGAAGAAGAAGAGAAAGATGATAACGAAAATCAACAAAGGGAGATAATAAACTAAAGGAAATACCAACCAGAAGAGAAACCAAATCAAGCTAAAGACCATAATTCAAATAAAAATGGATGGGAATAAAAATCACATCTCAATAATAACCCTGAATGTTAATGGCCTAAACTCGCCAATCAAAAGACACAGATTATCAGAATGGATTAAAATAAATGACTCAACAATTTGCTGTCTCCAAGAAACATACCTCATAGAAAAAGACATCAACAGACTGAAAGTGAAAGGCTGGGAAAAGTCTTATCACTCACATGGCCGGCGGAAGCGAGCAGGGGTTTCCATTCTCATATCGAATAAGGTAGACTTCGAACCAAACTAATCAAGAGGGACAAAAGCAACATGAAAAAAACAAGGAAAGAAAATGACACAAACAAATCAAGATACCTCATCGGTAGATGTCATGGCAAGCACAGTTGGTCAAATGCCAGAGATGGAATTTAGAAAGGGAACCATCCATCAACAGGATATAACAATCATAAATCTGTATGCCCCAAATAATGGAGCACCTACATTCATCAAACAAACGCTTCTCAAGTTCAAGAGTAAAATAGACCACAACACAGTTATTCTAGGGGACTTCAACACACCTCTCTCACCAATGGAGAGATCATCCAAACAAAAGCTAAACAAAGAAACTTTAAGCCTCCTCAAAACAATTAACAATTTAGACCTAATGAACATATATAGAATATTTCATCCCTCAGTAAACGAATACACATTTTTCTCAGCAGCACATGGCTCCTTCTCCAAAATAGACCATATATTATGTCACAAGGCAACTCTCAGCAAATATAAAAAAATAGAGATACTACCCTGCATGCTATCGGACCATAAAGGGATGAAATTGGAAATCAACGACAAAACAAGGAATAAGAAAAACTACTCCATCAACTGGAAGCTAAACAACATGCTACTGAATGAACAAGGGGTTGAAGAAGACATCAAAGAGGAGATCAAAAAATTCCTAGAGGTAAATGAGAACACAGATACATCATATAGAAATCTCTGGGACACTATGAAGGCAGTAGTAAGAGGAAAAATCATTGCACTGAGTTCATTCTTTAAGAGGATAAAAAAACCCAACAAATAAATGACTTAACATCACACCTCAAAGCACTAGAAAAAGAAGAACAGACCAACACCAAGAGCAGTAGAAGACAGGAAATAATTAAAATCAGAGCAGAAATTAATGAAATTGAGACTAAGGAAACCATTTAAAGAATTGACAAAACTAAAAGTTGGTTCTTTGAAAAAATAAACAAAATTGACAGACCATTAGCAATGCTAACAAAAAGAAGAGAAAAAACTCAAATTACTAACATTTGTGACAAAAAGGGAATATCACAACAAACACCTCATATATACAGAAGATAATTAGAAATTACTTTGAAAGCTTATATTCTAATAAAACAGAAAATATTGAAAGCATTGACAGATTTCTTGAGTCGTATGATATGCCTAAACTGGAAACGGAAGCTATACACAACTTAAACAGACCGATTACAAGCGAAGAGATAGAAGACGCCATCAAAAAGCTACCAACAAGGAAAAGTCCAGGACCTGATGGGTTTATAGCCGAGTTCTATAAGACTTTCAAAGAAGAACTAATACCAATGCTCTTCAAACTATTTCAAGAATAGAAAAAGAGGGAGCTCTTCCAGACTCTTTCTATGAGGCCAATATCACATTAATTCCAAAGCCAGGCAAAGACACATCCAAAAAAGAAAACTTCAGGCCCATATCTTTAATGAACATAGATGCAAAAATCCTCAGCAAAATCCTGGCAAATCGGATACAAAAACATATCAAAAAGATAGTGCACCACCTTGCCGGGCGCGGTGGCGCACGCCTGTAATCCCAGCACTTTGGGACGCTGAGGCAGGAGGATCACAAGTTCAAAGCCAGCCTCAGCAATGGCGAGGCACTTAGTAACTCAGTGAGACCCTGTCTCTAATAAAATACAAAAAAGGGCTGGGGATGTGGCCCGGTGGTCAAGTGCCCCTGAGTTCAATCCCCAGTACCAAAAAAAAAAAAAAAAAAAAAAATAGTACACCACGATCAAGTGGGGTTTATTCCAGGGATGCAAGGCTGTTTCAACATTCGGAAATCAATAAACATAATACATCACATCAATAGACTTAAAGACAAAAATCATATGATCATCTCAATAGAAGCAGAAAAAGCATTTGACAAAATACAACACCCCTTTATGTTCAAAACACTGGAAAAACTAGGAATATCAGGAACATATCTCAACATTATAAAAGCTATTTATGCAAGGCCCCGAGCTAACATTATCTTAAATGGAGAAAAATTGAAAGCATTCCCTCTAAATATTGGAATAAGACAGGGATGCCCCCTTTCACCACTGCTATTTAACATAGTACTGGAAACTCTGGCCAGAGCAATTAGACAGACGAAAGAAATTAAAGGGATCCAGGTAGGAAAACAAGAGCTCAAATTAGCACTATTCGCTGATGACATGATAATCTACCTAGAAGACCCAAAAAACTCTACCAGAAAACTTTTACAACTAGTAAATGAATTTGGCAAAGTTGCAGGATACAAAATCAATACACATAAGTCAAAGGCATTTTTGTACATCATCAACAAAGACTCTGAAAGGGAAATGATGAAAACTACCCCATTTACAATAGCATCAAAAAAAAAAAAATAAAATAAAATACCTGGGAATCAACCTAACGAAAGAGGTGAAAGACCTCTATAATGAAAATTATAGAACACTAAAGAAAGAAATCAGAGATGAACTCAGAAGATGGAAAGACCTACCTTGCTCTTGGATAGGTAGAATTAATATTGTCAAAATGTCCATACTACCAAAAGCATTATACAGATTTAATGCAATTCCAATCAAAATCCCAATGTCATTCTTCAAAGAAATAGAAATAGCAGTCATGAAATTCATCTGGAAAAATAAGAGACCCAGAATAGCCAAAACAATCCTGAGCAAGTAAAGTGAAGCAGGGGGCATCATTATACCGGACCTTAAATTATACTATAGAGCAATAGTAACAAAAACAGCATGGTATTGGCACCAAAACAGACTGGTGGACCAATGGTACAGAATTGAGGACACAGAGACTAATACATATAATTTCAGCTATCTTATATTAGACAAAGGTGCCAAAAATATACAGTGGAGAAAGGATAGCCTCTTCAACAAATGGTGTTGGGAAAACTGGAAATCCATATACAACAAATTGAATTAAATCCTTATCTCTCACCATGCACAAAACTCAATTCAACGTGGATCAAGGACCTAGGAATTAGACCTGAGACAATACACCTAATAGAAGAAATGTAAGCTCCAATTTCCAACATGTCGGAGTAGGCCCCAAGTTCCTTAATAAGAATCCTGTAGTGCAAGAATTACTACCAAGAATTAATGAATGGGATAGATTTAAACTAAAAAGCTTCTTCTCAGCAAAAGAAACAATCAGTGAGGTGAATAGAGAACCAACTAATTGGGAACAAATATTTAGTACATGCACATCAGACAGAGCACTAATTTCTAGAATATATAAAGAACTCAAAAAACTTTACACCCAAAAAAAAAAAAAAACGAATAACCCAATCAATAAATGGGCTAAGGAATTGAGAAGACACCTCTCAGAAGAAGATACACGATTAATTAACAAATACATGAAAAAATGTTCAACATCACTGGCAATCAGAGAAATGCAAATCAAAACTACTCTAAGATTTCACTTCACTCCAGTCAGAATGGCAGCTATCAAAAACACAAGCAACAATAAATGTTGGAGAGGATGTGGGGAAAAAGGCACACTCATACATTGCTGGTGGGATTGCAAAATGGTGCAACCATTACGGAAAGCAGTATGGAGATTTCTTGGAAAACTGGGAATGAAACCACCCTATGACCCAGCCATCCCACTCCTGGGTCTATTCCCAAAAGACTTAAAAACAGCATATTACAGTGACACAGCTATCTCAATGTTTGTAGCTGCGCAATTCACAATAGCTAGGTTGTGGAACCAACCTAGATGTCCCTCAGTAAATGAGTGGATTAAGAAAATGTGGTATATACACACAATGGAATTTTACTCAGCAATAAAAGAAAATAAATTAATGGCATTTGCAGGTAAATGGATGAAGTTGGAAGACATAATGCTAAGTGAAGTTAGTCAGTCTCAAAAATCCAAGTACCAAATGTTTTCTCTGATATAAGGAGGCTAGTTCATAGTATTGTTGGATGGGGGGGTACATAGGAGGACTAGAGGAACACTAGAATGGTCAATGGAAGGGAGGGTACGGGGAGGAGCAAGGGGGGAGGGAGGGGGAGAAAAGGAACAAAAAAAAAAAGAAAAGAAAAAAAGAAAAGGTGGTTGAATGAGAAGGATATCGTTTTCCTAAATGCATGATTGAAGACCTGAATTGTACGAATATACTTTGTATACAAACAGTTGTATGTGAGTTGTATATATTAAAAATTATTTTAAAAAAAGCATGATGGTTGGTTACTTTCCATTCAAACCTGCAGCACTAACCCCATTCCATAGTTTTCACCCTTGCAACATTTTAAAAGATAAGATCAATATTAATTTCTAAATGTTTAACCCAAATTCTCTCTCTACATATCCTGTTGCATTGTTGGATGAGGTTTCTCCTGGTTCATAAAAAAAAAATTACAAACGTAGTGGCCTAAACCCCCACCCATGTACAATCCCGGTTTGTGTGAGTCAAGGGTGTGGGCAGGGCATGGTGGGTCCCCTCCTCCAGGTCTCCTGGGCTGCACTCTCATGCAGAGGCTTGTACAATCTCTTCCCAAGGCCTTTCAAGTTGATGGCAGAATCTTTTCTTCACAGCAGTAAGAACAGAGGTCCTGGCTTTGGCTACCTATTGGTCATGGCCTACACTAAAGTCCAGAGACCACCTGTGTTCCTCACCACAGGGGTTACTCAGTAATTAAATCAGCCAAGGAGATTTCTGGAAAATAAGCAGAGTTTGGTTGCTTTTAAGTCAAGCCCATCCTGGATGATCCCCCTCTGATCCACTCAATATCAATTGATTAGGAATCCTAAATACATCTGAAAAGTCCACTCTTGCAATATTGTGTGGGCTAGAAGCCAGTCAGAGCTGCACCCACCCTCAAGAGGAGGCTTTGTACAGTTGGTAAACACCAGGGGTCTGTACCTTGGGGCCTCCTGAAGATGTCCACTTAAACTGTCATAGTAATGAGGGCTTTGGTTGTTTTCTTCCTCCCTCTGCCCACTGACCCCTGCACTGAGCTGTCCCATGTGGGAGCTTCCCCTGGTAATATATCTGAACATCACAGCACTTGGAATCCTCATGATGGGGTCCTCATTTCAGCTTCTCAAGCTTCTGCTGTTGCTTCCTAAGTGATTAAATGACCAAGCTGGCTCTTTCTCAAAGGGGCATTTCTTTTAAACCAGGGATTGAACCCAGAGGCAGTTTACTACTAAGCCACATCCACACTCCTTTTTAAAAAAATATTTTATTAGATATAGATGGACAGAGGCTTTTATTTTATTTGTTTACTTTTTATGTGGTGCTGAGAATTGAATCCAGTACCTCACATGTGCTAGGCTAGTGCTCTGCCAGTTAGCCACAACCCCAGTCCCACAGTCCTTTTTTATTTTTTTTATTTAAATACTGTTATTGCTAAGTTGCTCAGGGCCTCACTAAGTTGCTAAAGCTGGCTTTGAACTTGTGATCACCTACCTTAGCCTCCCAAGCCACTGCGATTACAGGCGTGCACCACTGCACCCAACAAAATGGCATATTTTAATTAATAAATAAAAAAACATATGCATGCAAATATAAACCCTTAATTTCTATTACTGGTAGTGATAACAAAAATATCTAAGTCAATTTAGTGACCCTTAAGAAATAAGGAAAGGCATCACTAGAGAAGTCCAGATCAAGCAGATGGAAGAAAACAATCTAAAATAGAAGACAGGCCAATGAAATAAAAACCAGAAAGTCATTGAATCCAGAAGTTGTTTTCTGGGAACAATCAAGAACATTGGAGATCCCTAGAAAGACTCATTTAGAACAAAGAGAAAAGGCAGAGATGACCAAAGTCAATGTCATAATCACTCACTAATCTACAGAAAGTTTAAAAGATTATAAGAGAATATGAAAGCATTAGCCATTATGAGGAAGAATGTAGAATGAATTGGATGTAACTTTCCTATGTTCATATCTGAACACACCAACAGTGTAACTCCACATGTACAACCACAAGAATGGGAAGTTATACCCCATGTATGTATAATATGTCAAAATTCACTCTACTGTCATGTATAAGAATAAAGAACAAATAATAAAAAAAGAAGAAGAACTTCCCAACATATTCTATGAGGACAATTTTACCCTAACACCTAAGCCAAGGACCTGGCCAGTAAAGAAAACTGTCAGGGTCATTTGATCTCTTCCTCCTTGACCCCACAGAGGGGCCTCTAAGGATCCCCTGGGAGAATTCCTTCACCAGGGGCCTCTTGAGGCAGCTGCCTCCACTCTGAGGAAGCTCTGGAGATAGCTTCTCTGCAGTGTAGACAGGAATGGGAGATGAATATTCTGTAAGACTGGACAAATTCTGTCACAACCTTGCCTTGATACTCTTAGGTAAACTTTCAGACCTCAGTACTGTCACTCATTCGTTGAGAATGAAAACATCACTTATTTACAAACTCTTCTCCTACACTTACAGAGGGAATTGTGACTTCCAGCTTAAACCATCAGGAATGGGACAGTGCTCCTATTGAGGTGAAGTGTTCATCACTTCAACTCCCAGATCCTTAATCTGAGTCTGTCTTCAGTTACAGCCCAGGGTCCTTGTGAAACCAACCTGGGATAGAGTCATACAGAAACTGTAGCTAAAATGGGTGGAGAGCTGAGTATCCTTCAATGGGACAGGGTTCATGCTGCACTCCTCACTGTGGGTTTCCTTCTCTGGTTGGAATCCCTGCCTGATTCATGGCCACATCCCTGAGGATATGAGATCTAGCTCACACTAAAGTTCAGCCACCTGGCAGGCTGTGAGGGATGGGAAAGGTCTTGGAGCCACCAGCAAGGAGAGAGGAGGCATGTGTAGGCTGGGACACTCTGATGGATGGTCCATGTGGTTATCCTGAGCAAGTCCTTTTCACAGAGGACATTGACCTGCTTAAGACAGGAGCACACTGCCAGGAGGGCTTTCCTTGTTAACTGGGTCAAATGAAGCCCAGAAACAAAGTAGGGCCCTGGACCATGAGCTCAGGAAAACACTTAGATCCTGCTCCCTAAAGCAGGTAGGGCTGTGTGTCTGACCAATGGTGTCTCTTCATTTGTGCTGATTTGCCTCTATTGTTAAGGCCTGTTTCCAGGATGTGGACCGAATAGAAATAGCCAACAGAGTTCCCATCCTGAAACTTAGTCACATGTATAAATAATCCCATAGACTGCAGAGCACCAGAGCCAAAGGATACGCTCCTTGGCCAGGGAACTTTCTGCTAATATGATTTTAGTCTGGATGAGGAGGATCAGAAATGAGATTAATTTTTATACCTGACACAGAAGTAGCCAAACAGCCTGCATGTTTCTCTTACAAAGTACCTTGAATAATATGTGCCAGTCTCTGAGCCCAGCCATAGGCTCCCAGGAGGTAGCTTTCAGTGTGGGTCCTGTGCAGATACCTGGGAATGGTCCCCCCAAGTCTTAGGTGAGGCCACTTGTGATGTGGAGTGGGACCATAGGGTCAACTAACATGCTGAAATTTCAAGCAAGACCTTAAAGGATCAGAGTGGGAGGAAAGGGTTACAGACTGATCTGTGATACGGACTGAGATACATCTCCTGTGGTCATTTTTTCTTTCCTGAATGTTGTCACAATCTCACCAAATGCACAATTTTCCATTGTCCTTTTCTTCATGGAGAGGCTCTGTCCATAGCTCTTGAGGCCTGAGGAAGCTCATCTACCCATCCATCTCTGGAGCCAGGAGGGGGCTATGCACACAAGCAGGTGTGAGTCTGGGCCTCATCTACAAAGCTGTGACATCTGACATGGAGAGATGCTACAGGCCTGCACTTTATCCAGCTGGATGAGAAGCACCTCCGTTCTGGTCTTCCTAGGCCATCCATCTTTATGACCAGGGACACTCCAGGGACCTAGTCCATAAGTTTTACTTTATGAGACAGACCCTCTTGTTGATAGCACTTTCTTAGGTGGACTTCCTTGTGAGTCATTTCCCCATGTTTCCCTGTCTGGGGGGGGGGGTAATAACTGACAGAGATGAGGTGTTTCAGCTAGCTTGTGCAACTGTCATATAACAGGCTTCCCTGGGTGTGACTGCCTCTATGTCCATGGTTTCTGTTAAAAAGGGGCCTTAGAAGTTGGATGCAGAACCACTCTGCACATTGCCTTGGGCTGACCCAGTTCTCTCCTGTACTTCGTCTGCAGTTTCCTTAAATAACTATTAAGCTTACTGTGAGCTCAACATCCTGAGATATGTAGGGAGGGAGCTGCTTGGAAGAGTCAAGGCTGTTCTAGTCCCCCCACCCACAGAGGAAGAAACAGCTCAGTGCTTTAATAGTTGGAAGTCTCAAAGGATGAATTGCTTTCCTCCAATTAGAGCTCCCATCCTCCTCAACCCCTCTGTCACTAACAGATCTCCGCTGCCACAGCGCCTCCTGGGGGCAATAAGTGAAAGAGCTTCAGCTCCTAAACTCTGGTAAATTATTATTTACACAAACCCAATTTAAAGCAAAAAGCTATACAATTATACTAGTGACAGGATCATTATTTGTACATTAAATTCCACAAGTAACAGTGTCAATTAGAACTGTCCTACAACAGTGTATATTGATAAAATCAAACAGAAGCTCTGACCTCACAGAGTTTTCATTCTGAAGCAAGGGACAGATAATGAACCAGCCAAGAGCATTCCTGCTGCTCCTGCCCTGGTTCCTCTAGACTCCTCCGTGAGCACTGCAAGTAGTCAGGGCAAGTGGGGATATGGGCCTTCAGCTCTTATAGTGTCTCCTGTCCCCCTGCATGGAAGGGTACAGAGGAAGAGGAAAAGGCCAAATCATTTTTTGTCAAGGTCCTGGGCCTTCAATCCATCATGCCCTTCAGTATGAGTCCACCAAGCACAGAGTCAGAGACAGGAAGCTGTGCTCCCTGATCATATGTGAAAAGGAACTGCACCAAATTTTATCAGAGCATGTTTCATTAGGTTTAATTAATATGTATTTCTAGCAGTGATCACTTTTTTTTTAAACTTAACTCTTTTCCAGTTTTTTTTTTTTTTTTCTTAAATGAACTTTTTTATGGGCAAAGAATATAAAGAATTACTTACATTATTTTTTCTCAGCTTTATAGTGACTAGTCCTTGGAACTTTCATCTTTCCCTTCTCCAGCCCTTTACTGAGAGCTCTGCTGGTAGATGGTAGAATGAGCATCTGTGTTTGCTGGTCTAAAGCAACTGTCTCCTCTGTCCAGGGATCTCACTAGTGTTAATGGGCTGGTGGGATTAGGGGTCACTTATTCCCATCCAGTCTCAGAAATGAACTGTAGGAGACAGACATCAGCTTTCAGAGAGACTATGGTGGCACCATTGTTGTCCTCTGATGCCTGTCACATGGCTTACAGGTGGCTATCCTTTCATGTGACCTAAACTTTTTCCCCAGATGTCTCCAATTTCTAATTTACTACTGCAGAGTCTGTTAGTTGACTTATCTATTTTTTATTTATTTTTTATTTTTAGTTTGCTGTGACAGGTATCTGAAAAAGAAATAAAAATCACCATTAATCTTTGGAGAAAGATCCATTTCTGAATTGGAATTAGTGAAATGTAATATAACCAGGACTATCTTGAAACTAAGGACTTAAAGAATATGCTGGAGGTGAAGCAGAACACCGTGACACAGGCCATGCTGGAAAAGAGCTGCTCAGCTCATGGCAGCCAGGAAGCAGAGAGAGAGAGAGAGAGAGAGAAGAGAGGAAGACAGAGGGAGAGAAGAAAAAAAGCTACAGGGGAAAGGTCCAGGGATAAGAAGCACCTTCCAGGCTCTCCACAGGGATACGTCCTCCAAATTTGGCCCCACAAACACAGGCTTCACCACCTCTTAGTAGCTCATGTCTCTATAGAGGGTTAGCCCACTGCTGAGGTCAGAGTCCCCAGACTCCAGTCACTACCCAATGCCCACCTCTGAACACTCCTGTGCTGGGGACCAGGCCCTCAACACGTGACCCAAGGAGGACATGGCAGATCCAGCCATAATGGGTCCCTAAGGACATCCTGGACTTAACATAAATCCCTCCTTAAATACCCGTGTGCAGGACTGGCACAGTTTGCAGTGGATCTGAAGGAAAACAATAGAGTCAAAACTAGAAATATCCAGCAGGGAAGCTCTGACCCTCTCCTGTGCCCTGTCAGGTGGTGTGAGATTTCAGTCTGTGTCTTCCCTTCCCAATGTTCACTGATCCTGAATTAAATCCAGATGTCCTTCCTGTGGTGCAAAGGACACCAAAACAAACAAATGAACAAAAAAACCCATAAATTGGGCAATTGCACAGGTGTCCTACAAATATTTATTTATTGGTTGTTATTGGAGCCCTATACATAGGAACAACGAGGAAAAAAGGGTTAAAAAGATTCATGCCAGAATTCAATGCTCCACAGTTACTATTCCAACTTGTCACTAACAAGGATCACAGGACACTCTGAAATTTTTATTCCCCATTTAAATAGGAATCTGGATTCATGGATTCACATTTTCTTCAACAGATTATATGATATGATCCTCAATAATTATTTTGATACTCCAAATTCTTCATACTTGGTCAGATGATTTCTTATTCCATCTGGCTTCTATTTCATTCTATGATGACACCCACATTTTTATATTCTTAAATTCAAGATAATCCAGGTTGAGCTAACATTTTCTATATTCCAGGATCAGAAGTAAATATTTCTCCAAAGGCTAATGGTTCCTTTGAGTGAATACTGGTATTTATAAACTTAGGATTTAGGTCTGAAAATTCAAATTTTAAAGATTAAGGAAAGTTGTGTATTTATTTATCCACTGTAAACACAGGGATAATATCTAGTCTTTCTATAGCATTGCTATTAGTTTATTCTGATACTTTATTCCCATTCTAAGCCAAATGTTGGAAATACCCTCTTTTAAAATTATTACTTTTGTTTTAAATGTTGAGGACCTCGGTTGCAATTATTGTTCATTGACTCACTTATTTTATCAATGCCCTTATTCAACACTAATCTCCAGATGTCCTCACAAGTACACTATCTTTGCAGACAAAGCCTCCCACACCCACCCACCAATCTCTGAGCTCTTATGACCTCTGTGGCCATCAGCATCGATTGCATCTTCACGGGTGTCTTCCTCAACCCAAGTGAGCAGGGGATGGTCTCTCTCCTACAAAGGGAACCATGACCCTCTCACTGCCATCCTTTTCCTGTACATCCTGGACTCCCATGTCGAGTCAAGGGTGCTAGCACTTCCCTGTGGGTCACCCTGCAGACCCTACTGTTCCTCCACTCCCCAGCAGGGCTCCCTCCTTTACTCTACTATCTGGTTCTTTCTCTCTTCACCCTGCTGAGCCCCACCATCTAAACCTCAGCCACCAAGTACAGGGTTTTCTTCGGGGCTGGAAGAGAATTGGTTATGGAAGAATATGTAGATTAAGGGAAGATCATGGAATCTAGGAGGTCAGTGAGCACTTAGTGGATAGGAACTTCACTTTTCAGTGAAAGGCCTTGAGTTAAGATGGGATGCAGGAAACCAAGCCACACAGGGAACACTCGGAATGGATCTGGATCATGGTCAGCAGAACTACAATCATCTAGCACTCCTCAGAGGACAACAAAGACCACCTCTGGCCTGGTTGGCCTTGATTGAAGCACCATGAGGGAACTTTCCTTAATGGAGGAAGTGGGGTTACAAAGCTGGAGATGACAGCTGATTGATCCTGAATCCCACCCCTACACATAAATCATGATTTCCCATATTACCTGTTACTTCTCTACTTCACCTCAAGAGGATCAGAGGATCAAAGCAAGCTTGAAGCCACACTAGCCACAGAAAGATTCATAGGAAATTCAAGCAAGGAGCTTGTAAATTTCTTTCACATTTTAGGGTTGCACTGGACAGGATAGCCAGTGTCATGCATGAAAAAGAGGCAGAGAAAGGATGTTCTGAGCCTGGAGGAGATCAAAAATAACATGCCAGCTACAGACACAGACTGATGCTGATCTTTGGCCCTGAAAGCAGCAGGTTACCTGTGGGAAATTTTGTGCTGTCCTCTTCTGACCTGGGACACTAGGGAGATTGGGTTAGTGTGAAGTTACTTAGAGGAGCCAGCCCTGCAGCTGTGCCCAGCTCTGCACAACCCTGCCGATTTGCATGTGCCCACAGCAGAGCCCACTGCTCTCAGGACATCTTAATATTCTGCTCACACCCTGTGCAGGAGTCAGTCCCAGGCAGGACACAACATGGACATGAGGGCCCCTGCTCAGCTCCTGGGGCTCCTGCTGCTCTGCCTCCCAGGTAAGGAGGAACAATACTGGGGATGCACTTAGCACGGTGTGCTCAGCCTGGCTCTTCAGGGAATTTATCTTATGCAATGATTAGCAATGTGAATATTTGTTTTTATGTTTCCAATGTCAAGGTATCAGAGGTGACATCCAGATGACCCAATCTCCATCCTCCTTGTCCAAATCTCAAGGAGAGAGAGTCACCATCACTTGTTGAGCAAGTGAAAATGTTTACAATTTGATATCCTGGTATCAGCAGAAACCAGGGCAAGCTCCAAGGCTCCTGATCTATCATGCATCCAGTTTGCAATCTGGGATCTCATCAAGGTTCAGTGGCAGTGGATCTGGGACAGAGTATTCTCTCACCATCAGCAGCCTGGAGCCTGAAGATGTTGCCATTTATTACTGTCAACAAGGTGGCTATAACCCTCCCACAGTGATACAAGCCATGACATAAACCTCCCAGGGAAGCAGAAGTTTGAAGCTGGGCTGCCCCAGCTGCTCCTCCTGCTGCATCCACCTGCTGAGAGCACTGCTCAGAGGCAGCCAGGCTCTGATCATCACTGGGATTTAGTGGAAGCTTCTAGCGTGGCTGTTCTGCAGTCTCTTTCCTAGAAGTCAGCCCCCATTGATTTAAAAGAAACAAATTATCACTAAGTAGTTGCATTATGACATCAGTTAGGATTCATACAGTAAAGCAGAAGTCACTATAAATATCCAAGTTATGTGCTTCCTTGGTAGAGAAAATAAGACTCTAAAGTATAGCTTTTAAAATCTGATAACCTAGGATTCATAGAGATGGAAATGGAAGCAGATGATTTTCTGGTGCTGCGCCAGAATTCAAAGACTCCTCGGGAAAGAAGTTTTACACTGCTTAATATGTCCTAGTCTGCCCTGGTGTCTAGGGGTGTCATGCTGATTTTCCCAACTGATGTCATAATCTCACTATGCTGAGGGTTCATCTTTGTCCTCTGTCTGCCTGCAGGTGCCATTAAGCAATTAGTCTTGCTTGTGAAATTTCTAAAAGACATGAATGACTTGTTTTTGATAAATTTTATAGTAAAGCCATGAACATTAATCTTCTAATGGGTAGGTCCTATAAATTTTACCTCAAAGCACAAAAGAAACTGGGCAGTTGAATTAAAGATTTGAGTCCTTGGTATTCAGGAATATGATGTTGAAACTAATATTATTAGGAAGGCTTTTGAAATGGTATGGTAGAAGAATCACAGACAGGAGATGTGTTGTTAAACCTAGTGAGGGTGTGGTGATTTGTTACAGCAGCAACAGGGAACTCATACGGGGCAGAGGGTCTTTAACCTCCCTGATTGGCTGGAGGATTTCCCAAGTGTATACACCTTGTTTTCATCTGGTGTCATTTGGAGAAGAGACAGATAACACTTGAGTAAGAAGAGGAAGGACCTTAGTTCTTCCTGGCAGAAAACCTCATGGGCAAAATCTTTTCCAATAGTGTGTAACAGTTTTAGGGCCAGTTCTCACAGAACCTACATGGAGCGGAAGATTTTTCTTCTTCATTTCATTGTTGTTCATTCATTTTTGTATATATTGAGGCACAAATTAGATTTTCAGGATGGAATATGAAAGGAAGGACCAAGTAAGAGGGATGGCATGGTTTGAAGATAGGAGGTCAGACCCAGGGCAATGAATGTCTACTCCATGCCTTAAATGAATGAGGCTAGAACTTGGGAAGGCTTGGAGAGATGTGTTTGTGAAGAAACTGCAAAAGGACCTGAGTCTAAGATCAGGGTGTGCATGGTGTGGATAGATGCTGCAGGGGGTGAATTTCATGTCAACAGTCTGGTTTTGTTCCGTATCCCCTTTTGGTCTGTAGTTTCACATCTAGGATGAACAAGGACACATGGAAAGAAGACACTTAAATTTAGACAGACTTGGCTTCAAATCCCAGGACCACTCTTCTATGATCACTGGGTTTGGGCAAACAACATATGTTCTGATGATGGAGTGCCTCCTCTGGGAAGGAACACCGAGGATTTTAAGAGGTGTCCTGAGGGCTCAACCAGAGGATTCTCAGTGAAGTGAGAAAACTTTCAGTGAAGTTGGTTTTTAATAAAGAACACTCACTCCCCTTGTATGCACCTCGAGTATCTTGAAATGCAGATGTTATGTTAGATACTGCCGCTGAAAGCCATTTTCAACTAGAAGGCATCAATCAACATGAATTCATCAACAATCCTGAGTCTTCCTACAGGGTTTCATGTGCATCATTTCCTCACCATATTAAATTCCTGACACATTTTTTGTGCATCAATATAAAGGTGAACAAGGGAATTTCAAACAACCATGATGAAACTGAGGTTTGAGATGGCACTTGAGTCTCTTCTTCTGTTGGCGAGTGGGGTCTGTGTGAGCCACATGCCTCTACAGTCAACAAAGCTGGGTAGTCATGTCAATAGCAGCCTTAGTCTGGGTTTTCCACAAGCCCCATCTGTTAGTTTCAAAGGGCTGTTGTGACAAAGAACAAATGGTGGTGGTTTAAAGTACATTGATGCAGTCTGTCACAGTTCAGGAGGCCAAAGGCTGGCCTGAGTTTCCATGAGCCAAAGTCAGGGTGCTCCCTGAAGAGCTTCTGAGAAAGACTGTTTCTTCACCTTCCAGGTTGGGAGACTGTGGCTTCTTTTTTTCAGTATTTTTCTCTCTGCTCACAAGGTCTTTCCCTTTTTTTTTTTTTTTTTTTTTTTAAATATTTTTATTTATTTGCTTTTAGTTGTACACAATGTGTTTTATTCAATGCGTTTTATTTGTACGTGGTGCTGAGGATCGAACTCGGGTCGCCCACGTGCTAGGCGAATGCTCTACCGCTGAGCCACAATCCCAGCCCCAAGGTCTTTCCCTTTTTTATCTGCTCTTGTTCTCTCTCTGAAGTGTGCACTTGTGATTTCCACATGGTCCAACTGATTGATACATGTCCCTATGTAATTGTCTTTAGTTTACATCTGCACAGGCAACTTTCCATTGTAAACTAGTATGTCTCCATGGGCCTGATACCATGGTAACCACTCAGTCTGTTAAACCATTGATGTACCAACCATACTGTGCATTCATACACCAAAGCATCTTTTGCTCTCAAATTCTTTTTTCTTTCTTTCCCCATGCCCGTAAATATTCAAAAATCCCTTCATTTTAAAAATATTTCATGTTCCCACTATGTCCATACTTAGTGTGGCTCACATAGAGGCCTTGCTTGAATTTTCCTTATAATCTTCTCTGCTGTTTTTCTTGCAGAAAGAAGGACAGAGCCAAAAATGGTCCTCAAAGATTTTCAGAGACACTGTTTCCACAGAGATAATCATAGAATATCATTCTTTGGAATTTTCAGATTTCTCTGGTTTTCAGACTCTAAGGAATGTCTTCATGGCAACTGACTGGAACAAGATCCACCTCTGTCTCCCATTTGAGCCCTTTCCACTCACCACGAATAGCACATTTGGTGAAGACTGAATGAGGTAAGTAAATTCTATGAAGAATGGAAATGACAATAGTTCTAATTTTATCTTTCTCAGATAATGAAGCATCTTGAAATGTTTTGCCTGTGTTCTATGATTTCTGATCATATTTTATTAACTCAGAAGATGGAATAAATTTCTAATTTGTGAATACAATGGTGACTTTGCCTAGAACAAATGTCTTTTTCAACACAATTTCCTGTGTCTTAGTTTAGGTCTGGAGTAGCCCCCAGCAGTTCAGTGTTGAAGTCTTGGTCCCCAATTCAGCAGTGCTCAGAGGTGGGCTTTGGGGTAGTAACTGGATTGGGAAGTGGACTCACCCATTGACGAGCTCAAAACAGAGTGGACAGTTGAGAGGTGGGGGACTGTAGGAGGTGGGCCTAGTGGGAGGAAGTTCACTGCGGACATGATGAAAAGGTGTTCCTTGTCCTGGACCTCTCTCTCTCTCTCTCTCTCTCTCTCTCTCTCTCTCTCTCCCCTCTTCCTAGCTTCCTGAGGTGAGCAGCTCTGCCCTGCAGCAGAATTCATGGCATGGTTTCTGCCTCCCCACAGGCCCACAACCAAGGTGCCAAGACTGTGGCCTGAAACCATGAATCAAAATACGTATTTCCTCCTTTAGGTGGCTTTGCAGAGGTGTTTGCTCACAGAGATGGAGAGCCGAGGAACACAAACTGTCACCTGGTTAAAAAGCCTCCTCATAGGTGTCCAGGACAGTCTCCTCCTTTACATTTCTAATAAACTTTGTGTAGATGGTGCTTCCATCTACTGGACAATGTTTGAATTACAAGGCATATATCAAGAAGAAGTTGCACCCCGTATTTATCATTGATGGGTTCCAAACTTTTGCCGTTAAAATGTTTCTGCATATTGAATTTTTTCATAATTTTCTGTTTGCTCTACTGCCTGAGGAATTTTTTTCACCATGATAACAGTTTCATTGATAATACTTGAAATATCATCTCCACATATCATGAGTTAATCAATCCCTTGGTAGCCATAACCTGAGAATTAGAGTAATAATGACCATAGAGGGGCACTGTTGTCTGTTGTCAGCTGCCCATAAGCTGCTTCGAAAGCACCGGTCTCAGAACCCATTTTTGTTTTGTGGATTTTCATAGAATTGTTCAACCAGGCCATCGTGGCATTTGCAAGCCAACCTGAATAATTCCACACACTAGCAACTGTAGGCATGGGGATACACAGCTGACATCTGCAGAATCACCAGGTTATGAAATACAGGAAGCTAAGGGAAATACCTCCAGACTGGGTCTTCCTGTCACTCTGAACATACAAAATTAGTCAGTCTTTTCCTACACTGACAGATGAGTTCAGGATTAAGTGGAAAAAAGGCAATCCCCTATTTCTAGAATGGATCTTCCTAACAGCCATACCTCCCAATACTATTAAGGTACATAGTGTGGACTTCAATTCCTGTATTAAAGCTATTCTGCTTTGAATATCTGAGGTGACTTCATGTTGGCTGTATAAATTTGAAGTGATACCACTATGTGGACTTCCAATATACACTACTCTGTGTTTTTTTGGAAATTAGGAGAGACACAGTTTGTTCTGCTCTGATGGGGCTGAGGAGAAGGAAAGATGGTGAGTATGCAATAGATACCATCTCCCTTTCCACCCAAAAGTTTTCAGAGATTGGCTTCCTCTGAGAAGTGCTTTCAGAAAGTGGAGATAGCAGGAGGAACATCTGGGACAGCCCAGCCTCACACTACTGCCTCCCTGGGAGGTTGATGTAATGGTTCGTGCCACTGTGTGAGAGGTATTGCCACCCTGTGGACAGTAATAAGTGGCAACATCCTTAATCTCCAGATTACTGATGGTGAGAGTAAATTCTGTCCTGTGTGCTGCCAATGTACCTTGATGGGACCCCAGATTGTAAATTGGTTGGAACATAGATCAGGAGCTTTAGAGTTTGCCTTGGTTTTTGTTGATATCACTGTAAATAATAATAAGGCTCTGATTTGCCTGGAAAAAATGGTGATTATATTTTCTTGAGATGAACACAGGGAGGATGGAGACTGTGTCATCTGGATGTCACATCTGGCATCTGAGATTGAAAATATGAATGTCTACATAATGAACCATAGTATGAAAGAACTTGTTCATAGGCCAGTGCACCTGATGACAGTAGACTATGTAAATTCCAAGTGCTAAACCTTCTTGATTCTAAATAAGGGTAGTGGGAGCCACAGGAGATTGTGAGCACTGTCCTATCCCTTCTGGGTCCTGACTGGGGCTTACTCTTATATGGCTGTGATCACCCTATGAAGAAGTCCTCTGGGTGATTGGCTGTGCTCTGGGCACATGTTAATCAGCAGGCTGGGCAGGGCTTGGCACAGATGCAGGACTTGCTCTTCTCATTCCTTCAGCAGAAGTTCTGCATGCCCCTGTGTCCCACACAGAACAAATTTGCCTTCGTAGAATGCTCTTCCTCGGAAACCAACAGTCTCCTCAATCTAGTACCCTCTGCATCACATACTATTTGCATCTCTTCCAGCTTCAGCACATGAGTGTATTGCTATGCTTCCATCTATGACAGGAATTGTCCATTATGACACAATTCCATCAAATACACAAAAATTCTAGCTCGGTTTCTTGGTAACCATGTATGGCACTGAGGCCAGGGCAGCTCCCCCTTTACTCTGATTCCCTGATACTGTGGCTCAAAAAGGGAAGAAACAGAAAACATGGGAAGCCACAATTTACTGTGAAGCATGTCACCTGCCTGACCCACCTGTCATGTACAGCTAAGAAATCATTTTCTTCCATTTACCAATGATCTGTACCATTGCTTCCATGAAAGCTATCCATGATCAGGGATTTTCTCCTTTCCCATATAAGGACTATGAGCTCCCTTCCTTGCTCTTTGTGATTTACACATCTATGTCTGATGTCCCTGGATGCTCAGATTCATTTTTCTCCTCCTTATAGTCTCATAACTCAAGTTGTTGTCTTCAGAGATGGAGGTCCGTCCTCTACCAAGTGCTCATTGATGCTCTTGAATGTCCTGTGATCCCTAAGTGTGCATATCTGCCATCAACAAATATCTACCAGTTCCTTAGAGAACCCAGTTCTAATGGCTGGTTTAGGAAAGCTGGGCTCAAGCAGGGTGAGGGAGAAATGGTGTGAATGTAGTAGTATTGGTGTCCTGAGGGTGCCCCCACTTGGAGTTATTTGTACTGTGGGTGTTCTAGAAGGGTGGGGTGGGCAGAGCACACATGGCATGTGTTCCTAAGTAAAGGACAGAGTCCAGGCATGGTGAGGGGGACACTGCTATTAGGCACAAAGATGCAGATACCTAAGAAGCAGTGTCAGAGTGCAGCAGGTGTGTGGGGTGTTTTAGGAGGATTAGGGACAAACTCTTCAACCCACATATCTCTTCATTCCCTGCTGAACATCTCTTTCACTTGCTAACCTGTTTCTTAATCTCTTCATCCTGCTTATATCCAGCTTCTCTACATGTAGCCATTAATGATATGGCTCCATTTTAATGTAGAAGAGGTTTGACAAAAGTAGAATACACAGGTTTATAGAACTGTGTAGATTTAAGAGTGTCAATGAGGACCAGTGGCAGAGAGGGGACCTGTACATTTGAAGGCATTGGCATGGTAGTTTTAGATTAAAGAGGAGGAGCTGTAATCTGTAATTCCAAGGAACATTAAATGTGGATATAGATGATCATAAGTAGGGATAAGTTGGTCACTTGTATTAATATAGATAGAGAAACTTCCTGATCTTGGATGACTTGGATATACATAGTGAGACAGGGCATTCATGAATGATATCTGGCTTCCTAGAGATTACAGCAAGTGAGGACAGGTCTTGCTCATTCTTGTAAATTGAGATGCCCCAAATTAAGATAGTTCTTCAAATTTACACTAAGGGTATCAGGGAAATGGAGCCATGAACAATCTACTCTGATCTCAGTGATGTCCTTGGGTGATCAATGCAACCAGTGGTTAAACTTCTTTGTAGTTAATGGATTTCTGTCATAACTAAGAGCCACTGTCAAGATGGAACAGAGACAAATGAAGCACATGGCCACCTTCAAGACATCAAGTAATACTCTATGCACAAGGCACTAGAATGATGCTGTCCTTTGTCTCCAAAAAGGAACATATTATCCACTGCCAAGTCTATGGTAACCTGTTTACTCCAAATACACTTGGGCACCTGGAGCTATGTGGAGAGAATGAGAGGAGACAGCCCTTCATCTATACCCAGACCTGCCAGCCCTGCTGATTTGCATGTGCCCACAGAACCCCACTACCCTGAGGACTTCTTAGTAGGCTGGTCACACTCTGTGCAGGAATCAATTCCAGTCATGGTACAGCATGGCCATAAGTGCCCCCACTCTGATACTGGGACTCCTACTGCTCTGCCTCCCAGATAAGGACAGACAACACTGAAGAGTTAATCAGCCTAACATGGTCAGAGTTACTGACCAACAAGAAAAGTGCTCTTAAAATGGTTGATATTCTCTGTGTTTGTTCATGTGTTCAATGTCAGGTGAAAGATGTAACATCCAGGTGACACAGCCTACTTTCTCCCTGTCTGCATCCCAAGGAGACAGAGTCACCATCTCTTGCAGGACAAGCCAAAGCATTGGTCTATATTTAGCCTGCTATCAGCAGAAACCAGGGAAAGCTCCTAAGCTCCTTATTTCTTGGGCAAACAGTTTGGAATCTGGGGTCCCATTGAGGTTCAGTAGCAGTGGATTTGGCACAGATTTTACTTTCACCATCAGCAGCCTGGAGACTGAAGATGTTGCCACTTATTATTGTCAGCAGTATAGCAGATCCCCTCCCACAGTGATATAGTCATGACTAAAAACCTCCCAGGGAAGCAGAAACATGAGGCTGGGGTGCCCCAGCTTCTTCTCCTGCTGCCTCCACCTGCCGAGGGCACTTCTCTGAGGCACCAGGCTCTGAGCATCAGGGAGGGCGTGGTAGAAAGGACCAAGGAGGGTTCTCTGAACCTGAATTATACTTGTTCCTCCTCAGCCCAAGGGGAACAGACATGACTATTCTTTCTTGATCTAAATGACTGCATTAGGTTGTCTGAAGAATTTGCTATCTGGGGGCTCCATTGAGGTTAAGTGGCAGTGAATCTGGCACTGGATTTAGTTGGATTTTTACATCAAAACACAAGCCCCCTGTGGTGTTCCAAGTGAGATTTGTCTAGGTGGAGAAAACAGGAGTCTGATCTGCCCCTTAATGTCCTGAGGGTCTGGTAGTCAAAAGAAGCTGACAAGAAACAGTACTCCCTGGTGCTCACCCAGAATCCAGAGAAAATATTCCACTGAAATTGATGAGTGCCCAACTCTTTGGTCCTCAGAGCTGTGCAAAGCCTGAGGTTGTGTTCTGAAGCTGTCTGTGGACTTTAGTACTCACTGGTGATTCTACCCTTCTCCTGACTCCATGTGTTATTTGCAGGAGACAATGAATGGTAGATTCTCCACTTTTTAACTTCCCAAGGTGATGGGATTGCCTCCCCTGAGACATTTTACAAAAAATCAAAGACAACCATGTTCAGTTTCTTAGATTCTAGAAATATTGCCTTACATAAACAAAATAACTTGGGAGATGTGATTAAAGATTAAAGAACTGGAGATTTTCCTGAATATTCTGCAGGAAACCAATATAATCACTGTGGTTCTTAGAATGGAGAGGAAAGATGGTCACAGTCAGAGAGGATGTTGACAATGATGGAAGCCTTGAGAGATGAAGGGAGGGGCTGGGAGCAGTGGAAATGGGAGAATCTATGAGCTGGAAAGTCTGGAACTGGATTCTCTCATCAGGAGCCTACAAAAGGAACACAGCCCTCCTGACCCTGGTTTCAGCTAACTGAGAATTCTGAGCTTCAGAGCCATGAGATAACCATTCTGCACTTCTCTAAGCCTGTGAGGTCATGGTGATCTGTAAGAACAGCAATAGGGACTGATGCAAGTAGAGGGAGAGGGACAAATGTAGAGTGGCTGTCCTCTGGTCTACCAAATATCTCCACATTACTATCATTTGTGTCTATTTTGGAAGGAGAGGTAGAAGCTTTTACCCTAAGAAGAGATGGTACCAACGTTTTTCTGAGGTAGAAAATACATAGATAAATCTTCTCCCACTTGGGGTGTGCTCTCATAGCACCCCAGTGGAGGGGAGGGTTTTACTTGCTTTCTGTTCATTGGTCTCCATATCAGGGATATGGAATAGATTCACAGGGACAGTGAGGGTATAGCTTAGTCACAGTGGGGGCAGAGAACATGAGTGAGTTCTCGTGGCAATGCAAGACACACCCCTGCCCACATCTGGAATGAAGGCAGGCAGTGATTGGTAGAAGAACCTGCAGATGACCTGAATTTAAGATCAGGTCAGCACAGTGTGGGCAGAGGCAGCATGGAGCTGAGATTCCCTGCCATCAGTTTGGATTTCTCTCTTTCCACATCCTGGGCCATCCTCTCCCCTTGGGAAGATTATGGCCATGAGGAATAAATACATTCAAAGTCAGACAGATCTGGATTCAAAGCCAGCCCCAGTTCTCACAAACCACGGGACCTTATTCACCCAAACTATGTTCTAATTATTGGGTCCCTCCTCTGTGGAATGCAGCTCCTAGAATTCCAGAGGGAGTCCAGAATGTTAAGAGGTGACTCCCCTTGAAATGTGATTCTGTTAAAATGAAATCATACAGTGTTCTCTTTAAGTACTATGAATGTCTCAGGTTGTTGACACTACATATGGTACAATTAGTCATATGTCACTTTTAACTAGCAGCCATCAATATTTACTCTACAGAAAGCATGTTTCTTTTTACATTGTGGGGTTTTCATGTGCTGTTTTTCCTACCAGAGAGACTTCCAGCTTCCCATATATGTGGACCATTAGAATATTAAAAAAGGAGATTGACAGTCACAGTCTGGGTTTTCCCTGAGTCCCATATGTATAGTTCCCCAAATCTGCTTAATAAATTTCCAGATATATGTGGTATACAACAAGAATACTGTAATCCCCCACAGTGCTGGAAGCCAGGAGGCTGGTAGAAGTCCCAGTAGCCAACACCAAGTCCCTAGCTCTGGTGGCTGCAGTCCCATGACTATCTCATCCTTTGTCTTTCATGACTTTTGTCCTCTCATCTATGTTAAATAGCTCTTTTTCTTATGACACATTGGGCCTACGTTTAGGACAAACCTGTTTAACACAGGATTATCTCTAACTTATTATTTAAATATCTTTGATTAATATCTGCAAAGGCATGTTTCCCATGCGAGGTACATGCACAATCTTCATGGAGTAAGACTTAATGCCATGGTAACCACACTCAATCAAAAACCACTAAAACCCAACACCTATGTGTGTACACCCACCACCTGTCTCCCTCTGGATTTCCCTCCTCTACCCCCTCCCTCAGGAGGAGAATCATTTCCCTTCCTAGTGTATCCACCCCACTGTGCACACTCAGGCAGGACCTTGCTCAGGATTGGCTTAAAGACCTGCCCTGTCACTATCATCATGCAGAAGGAAGGACACAGTTGAAGTGGCCCTTAACCACCTAGGGATCAGATGTCTCTACAGAGGCCAGTCATGGGCTGTTAGTCTATGGAACTTCCCATAGTCATGAGTCCCTCAGGCCTCAAAGAGAGTTTGTGTTGTCTCTTGATCAAACAGGATCTACCTCTGATTTGCATCCTAACCCTTCAGCTCACTATGGATGATAGAATTGAGTGAGGGTTGGAGAAGGTGAGTAAATTTCTCAAATTATGGTAGTGTCTCTTTTGGTCAAGTTAAGGGGGCATTTTAAGGCATCATAAGAATGTACTTTCTGTTCATATTCTAGCTCAAGGGATGAAAGTAATTCCAAAAATATGAGTACCATGGTCACTTTGGCTAAAGTAAATATCCTTTTACATGAAGTTCCTCACACATATCCCTTGTTCCCAGGTCAGTGGCAGTGGGTGTCAGGCAGAGTCATTACTCTCAACCCCAGTGAGGAACCTTGAGGTGCTGCACTGTACTGCTGTGGGCAGGACACTAAGTGGGACCCTACATCATGGAGCAGACCTAACAGAAGCCCCATGTAGGGTCAGACCTGCTTCCCAGTAGACTTGTAACCTCCATCTTAGGTATTGTTCTGAGTAACCAGAAAGCAAAATATGGCTGGGAATCTTGAAGCCCACAATAAACTCTTTATTATCAGTGAACAAAACCCCAGCTATACCAAGAGCCATCATAGCCAGAGAGAGTGGCACATGGTCCTATGCACCCCTCACCTGGAACCTAGAGCAGGAGTATCTTTGGCAGGGCAGCCCCTGATCTCATCTCTGGGAGGTCACCTAAAGGCTGCTTCTCACAGGTACTAGAATGCTGCCTTTCTGATGCTCCAAACAGCCTGGGTTGTCTAATGATATAACATGTAAACTAAACAGAAGGGCTTTGGTTGATGCTCTAATAATACACCTGCTCTTGCTTTACCCAGTGACAATTGGGGCTGGCCAAGCATTTCCTGGGGTACCTCAAGTATTTCCCAAGGGACATGGTGACCTCTTCTGTTAAATTTCCTTTCTGTGTGAGATGCTGTGTGGAGAAGGATCCTGTGGCATTCCTACTGTAAGGATGTAGGTCATTATGGGAGTGATTTCCATCCCTTAATGTTAGGATTCTAAACCATCCCAAACAGTGTATGTGAAGTTGTGATCACTGTCAGAAGGAGAATGCAGGTGGGTTTTATAAAAGCATGGGATGGTCTGGTGCAGGAGAACACAGGAAGTTGTCCCCACTGAGGGGACTACTCTTTATCTAGGTCTGAAGATGTCACTAAAATCTAGCAAGAAGGAGAGGTGTGATCCTTGGAAGTACATGAAACCTGGGAATTTATATACAATCATCATTCCCTGGTGTGGGTCAGGTAGGGTCTCCATCTGCTCAGTCCCAAAACCAACTGTATCCCCAGATGCCCCACAGGCAGGGGAGTCATTGTCCTGGCTCTTATTCAGAGCAGGGAACAGTCACTTCTCAGCTTCCAGGTAGGCCGTTTTCCTTGTCACTGAAGGTCTGAGCTGAGGGACCCCAGGTTCTCTTCCAGCAATCAGGAAGACCTGAATACACTGAGTTTGGTTATGTAAGTGAGGTCATGTTAGACTATGCAGTAAGTGGAAATACCTATTCTAAAATGTTTTTGAATGATAAAACGTACAACAAATATAGTGAAAGTCATTTATTAAAGGAATCAAATATAGTCATGGACTTCAGAGAATTTAAAATATTTTAATTTGTGAAAAATGGACAGTTTTGTTAGATACAGAATAAAAGTTAATATACTTGTCATATATATGTTTATGTATACGGTGATATATGAATATATGTAAATATTTTTTTTTTCCTTTTTCTTTCTTTTGTTTGTTTGTTTTTGTAGTTTTGGGGAATTGAACACAGAACCGCTTATATGCTAACCAAATTATCTACCACTGATCTATACCTGAGCATCCAGTTAGATACATTAAAAAAAAATTCTAGACGATTTCATTGCTACTCCATAATCATAACCTGGGCGGGTCTCCAAAGCAAGAGGTTGTCATCAACTCTAAGGACACCAGAGGAGCTGGTGACAACTCACACTGGCCCAGTGCATGCAGCAGGCAGGACTGGTTCTAAGGGTCCTGTCAATCAGCCTCCTACTCTGCAGTCCAACCAGTTTCTGAGCAGAGGGTCAGATGTCCTTACACCAACTACACTTCCAACAGTGGGGAGGCTGGTGATGTGTTTACTGCTACTTCATAAGCCACCCCAATCCCCACAGGGTCACAGTCCCAAACACAAAGCCAGGCCCTCTGGGCAGTGAGGCTCTTTCCTGCTGATTGCTCTCCCTGTTTTTCTAATTTGTTCTAATTAGTTATACATAACAGCAGAATGCATTTTGATTTATTGTACACAAACGGAACACAACTTTTACTTTCTCTGGTTGTGCATGATATAGTGTTGTGCCATATGTGCTGTCATAGAAGTACCTAGGGTAATGATGTCTGTCTCATTCCACCATCTTTCCTGCCACCATGCAAGTCCACATCTCTCCCTCCACTTTGCCCAACCAACATTCCTTCATTCTTCCCACTCCCCATCCATTATGAATCAGCATCTGCTTATCAGAGAGAACATTTGGCCTTTGGTTTTTGAGGATTGGCTTACTTCGCTTAGCATGATATTCTCCAACTCCACCTATTTAACTGGAAATCCACATTCAGCAAAATGAAATTAAACCACTATATCTAAGCATGCACAAAACTCAACCCAAAATGGATCAAGGACCTAGAAATTAGACCAGAAACACTGCACCTAATAGAAGAAAAAATAAGCCCAAATCTCCATCATGTCAGATTAGGTCCTGACTTCCTTAGCCAGACATGTAAAGCACAAGAAATAAAATCAAAATTAATAAATGGAATAGATTCAAACTAAAAATCTTCTTCTCAGCAAAGGAAACAATCACTAATGTGAAGAGAGACCCTACAGAGTGAGTGGGAGAACATCTTTACTACATGATTGCTCTCTTTTCCATAGCACCTGGGTAGAGCGTTGTGAGATTTGAGGGCAGGATGCACATCCCAGCTTCCTTCTGCTGGGTTGGGATAGTGGCCATACCTGTGAGATATGCAGAGCATTATTTAGGTTCAACACAAGGGGCTGGTGAGGCTCACTGAAGCTCTTCCTTAAGTGAGGGGACCTGACCTTCCACCCTAACCCAGACAAAAGCCATTCAAGTGGATGGAAGAAAAAATAAACTCACATTGCAGTTGAAATTGATGAGATAATATGCAATTGCCCCAAAAGAGCAAGGAGACCAGCTTATATAAACTCCACTGCCTCATGTGGCATATTTAGTAATTGAGAATCAATCACGATGTGTGGCAAAAAGGCTGTCAGTTCCACCACAGTGCATTAAGGAAAGGGAGTGTCATGGAATGGTTGAGTTAGTGACTTGATGAGATCCCACAGCCTCTGTCTCATGGCTCTGCCATTCACAGTGCTCTTTAGCAGCTCCTGCACTATTGGAAGGCAGGTGCTCTGATGTTACTGTTCTACTCCTCATGCAATTTACCTTCTAAAGCTGGTTCCAGGAGACACAAAATTCGGACGCCACTCAGAATTTATTTCCATGGTCTAGGAATGACTTTAGCACTGGTGCAACTTTACTTTTTATGGGATGTAGACAAAAGACTGAGCTCTGCTTTCTGCCTCAGTTTTGATGATAACTGAAGGCCTAACATTCTATATATCCCATCTTAACCCATGTAGGTAACTTTTTGTGTCTGTGATCTATTTCAGTGACTCAGGATGCAATGGAAGATCAATAATTTTGGTTCATAATAGAATAGTTTGTTGTAATACAAGAGAATTTGAGAAAAACACTCCTTGTACGACCAAACAGAGACATCATTAGTTTGTCATGTCCCCTGGCTTCTTTCATGGTGTTCCAATTTCTTCCCTGGGTCTTTATTCTTCTCTCAATTTGGAAAAAAAAAAATTGTAGGATGCTACTGAGCACCCTCAACCCAGGCTGTAACATGAGCAATCTGGTACCTGGATCAGCTCAGGTGCTTTGTCTCCAAAAGGTGCCAAGCCAGAGAAAAGCAGGTGTGATAATAAACTCTCCATATAATTTTTAACTGCAAAGTCAAATTTAATGTAAAATAACTAATGTTTTCTTTAGGTTGTTCAATTTACTACAAAATTTCAAGAAGTGTGAGATTTTGTTTCCACTTTTATGCTCATAACTAATACCTACTGGGAAATTGACATGAAACACATTAATAGTACAAGAAAACAAAGCCTCTGTGTTTATCTTTGAAAACCAAAGTAATGTCCCTAATAGAAATGATGCCAATGATAAAATTTAATAAACAGGCTATTATCACGTAACTTTCTCCTGGCTTCTTTTGACTTTCCATACAGAAAGCCTCTTATTAATCTTTTCTCTCTAAGCTTGACTTACATCCAGCCTGCATAGTCTCTCATCTGCACTACTGAAATTTTTGTAATTGCTTGAACGTTCTTCATCATTAACTTAGTCATCTCCAGTACACAACCTTAAGAGCAGAAAGACTGGGAGAGTCAAGATCAGTAATCAGATTTCCAGTAGCAGCAAAAATGGAGTAACTGTACAGCTGACCTGTACGACATATTGCAACTATAACTTTGGGACAAATGTAAGAATGAACTGCATGAAAGTGTTGCAAAACAGACATGAGCTGTAGGTGTAAAAGGAAAGAAAATGAGAAGAGCAACCTACTGATGATGAGCTTCCTGGGGACTGCAGCTGTTTTCATTGATGGTCCTTTGTTGCAGTGGCCAAATTACCCCTCCTTAAAAAACCAAGGGATACTCTCCTTCCAGTCATCTGACTAAAGAATGGCTACTGAGGGAGGAAGAAGCATCCTCATTTATTTTTCAAACTTTCTCTCACTTTTCTTTTCTATATTTATCACAGAAAAATACCATAGCTTTTTTAAAATCAAAATTATTTATTAGGAACTAGATAGAGTGTTTCAGGATGGACTGAAGTTCAGAGGCAAGAGAGTCTGTGAGCAATATGTATTCTCCATGTACAAAGTGGTCTCATATGTCAGCATTTTCCAGCATGGGTTGGAGTATTTGCATTTTAACAGCACCCCAAATGATTCTTCTGTTGTGTAAACACCAGTCAGCAAATTAGCATTTGAAGGTAGCATTTTCACCACATTTTCAAAAGATTAAGAATTAAAATGTTTTCTATTAATATTTTTATATATTTTGCTACTAGGGATTGAATCCAGGGGTACTTAACTACTGAGCCACATGCCCAGCCCTTTTTTATTTTTATTTCAGGGAACATCTTGTTAATTTGCTTAGAGTCTCTTAAAGTTCCTGAGGATGACCTTGAATCTACCATCTTCCTGCCTTAGCCTTCCAAGTCCCTGGAATTACAGGCATGCACCACATGTCCAGCTTTGTCTACTATTTTTTTAATTAAATTATTTATTTATTCTAATTTGTTATACATGATGGCAGAATGCAATTCATTCCATATTATACATATAGAGCACAATTTTTCAAGTCACTGGTTGGACACAAAATATTTTCACACCTTTTGTGTCTTCATACATGTACTTAGGGTAATAATGTCTAACTCATTTCACCATCTTTCTTCCCCCTATGCACCCTCCCTTCCCCTCTCTCCTCTTTGCCCTATCGAGAGTTTCTTCATTTTTCCCATTTTCACCCCCATCATCACCATTATGAGTCAGTATCCTCATATTAAAGAAAATATTCAGCCTTTGGATTTTTGGGATTGGCTTACTTCACTTAGTATTATTTTCTCCAACTCCATCCATTTACCTGAAAATGCTGTAATTTTATTCTCTTTTAATGCTGAGTAATGTTCCATTGTGTATATACACCAAAGTTTCCCTATCCATTCATCTAATGAAGGGCATCTGGGTTGGTTCTACAATTTGGCTATTGTAAATTATTATGCTATAAACATTGATGTGGCTTTGTCCCTGTAGTATGCTGTTTTTAAACCTCTTAGTCTACTAATATTTTTAACACTGTTAGGTATTTAGAACAGTGCACCACACATGGTAGACCATAACCAAATTCAGTGATTATGTGTCTAAGAGTGTAGTAAGGTAAGATCAGGCAAGATAAAGATAGAATACTTTAGAGTTTGAATTTCAAATCTGGATGTGACCCATGACAAAGTCACAGGCATGTGGCATTCATGTACACAGTGAAAAGAGCAGACTGAGGGTAGTGACAAAGAACAACACAGGGTATAATCTTTGAAGAGGTGTACTCTTTGAAGAGGTGCACTCTTTCAAATCAGGTGTACTTAGAAGGCTGTGCAGAGGAAGTGGAACATGAGAATTCTTGTGACTTAGAGGAATAGAAAGGAGGAAAGAATCCAACTCTGAAACTAAGAACATACTGCAAATGCGGAAATCAGACTAGGAGATGCTGACTAGAGATGCCCGTGGGAAAGGGGGTAGTTAGAGAAGCAGACATAAGTCTGGAGAAAAGCTGGGGAAAAAAAACGTCCTGAGCATTGAGCCTGGGGAAGCTCTTGAAGTGAGGATGCCATGGCCAAGGTGACATAACCAAGAGTAAAATGTCAAGGGCGGTGTCATCAGGCACAAGGAAAAGAAGTATATCTGTCAAGGCCTGAGCACACAGGCCCTGGTCCATGAGGTGCAGCAGGAGCCTCACATTGACCAGAAATATGAATCCAACTGTTTGGAAAAGATCAGGGATAAAAAAGTTCTGGATACCTAAGAGAAAAGTTCCTGACAGCTCACTAGAGAGATGCAGGCCAAGGATACCTTATGCTCAACACTCAGGGCAGGCTGCTCTACTGAATCATCCCCCAGAGTTGTACATTCTTCCATGATTGTGATGAAGACCAGGCTCTGATACAATGAGGGAGAAACAGGGCTGAGTAGGAATGAAGCAGTGTGTGCAACAGAGGCTCGCTGACCAAGTCCCTGGGGTGGAGGTGTGTGGGGGAGCCTGAAGCACTGTGGCAGAATCAGAAAGCACAGTGGATGGCCAGGTCCTTAGCCTATGGCTCCTGATGGTGAGAGTGAAATCTGTCTCTCACTCCTTGTCCCTGCTGCCCAAGGTGGCTGTCAGGAGAGGAGAAGTTAGGAGCAGGTTTCTGCTGCTACTAGTCCAAGTTATCCTTCTGGTTGAATAAAAGACTGGCTGGGCTTGCAGCTTATGGTGACTGTGTCTCCTACAGACATAGACAGGGAGCCTGGAGACTGGGTCATCACAATGTCCACATAGGCACCTACAATCAAAAATGTACAAGGACCACACACCTTACCACTAGTGTGTTAAAATACTTCTGAAATGTAGACTTTTATGATTTTTAAAAAAGAATCAGTTTGGTTTATATGATTTTTTTCTTTGTGCATGTTGAGGTCATTATGTACTTTTATAAAAGTAAAAGTGTGATCTAAAGATCACACTTGTGTGAACCTCTCAGCTGAGCCCCAGAGCCCCATGCAGAGGAGGATCTGGGCTGTTGCTGTCTTGCTGATGCTCACCATCTGTGCTCAGTCTCCATCTCCAGTGAGAGTGCACTAACAGAGCTCTGAGGGATCAGGCTTGAGCCCTGGGGCCCTACCAGACACCAGAGTGTGAAAGCAAATGTCCATGTGCAGTGAGACCTGAGGCCAGGTGTTGGAAAGGATAAAAAAGTGCCAGAACTGAAGGAGAAGGGATCACATGTCAAAGGAAGGACCAGAAACCAACATAAAACTGTAATTTTCATCAATGTTTCCAAAGGAAAACATGTTCTTATCAACTGTATTCTTTCAAATCAGGTGCAATTGGAATAAATAAATCATATTACATTGCACTCTAAGTGTCTGTGAGCATATAACTTCAAAACGTTGTTGAAACCTATACATGTGGTGTCATTACACGGAATATACTCGTGTAACTAGACAGAATGAAGACACGGCACACAACTTCTGTCTCTGTCCCAGATCTCTTCTGAATTTTTAATAGATATTTTAAGTTCCTCTTTGGCAACCAGAAAGCACCACAACTCGTCCAGACCAGCCCTGTGATGCTCCCCTCAGCACAGACGTTTCTCAGAATAGGAGCTACCACATGAGTAAGAATCACCTTCATCACTGCTCTTCAGGTCACACAGCTTCTCAGTAGCATCTCGTGTCCTCCCCAGTCCCTCCATCACTGAGGAATCTAAGGTGCCACAGCTCCTCCTGGGGTAACAGGCGAAAAACTACAGGTCCCAAACTCTGGTAGGACAGTTCTTCATTTATCCTATCCCTACCCAAGATGAAAATGTTTATAACATTATGCACCAACAGCATCATGAAGAGTCTTGGACCCAGGAACTTGAACAGATCACAGATCAAGCAGAATCCCTGGCCTCATGGAGGTTTTTTTTTTTTTTTTTTTTTTAATATGATGGGCAGAAAATAAAAGAGCAAATAGCATTTTTGCTTTGCTGTTACACTGCTGCTTTGACACCCTTCACTGGAGCACTGACCTTACTTAGGGCAAGTGAGGCACTGAGTGTCCAGGTCCTGCTCTTCAGCATGGACACACTCAGAGGAACAGAGAAACATTCAGTGCAGTTGAACTCTGTGCTTCCTGGAAAAACAAAGTCATATGCAATATCATTAATGGGTCTTTGTCCCATGACCCATCTTTTTAATGAAGAACATGGTCTATCACTCCATCATGCTCCTGCTGCATGAATTTACCCAACAAACAAGTCAGTGACCAGAATCTGCTATGTCACCATCTATGAGAACAATCTTGGCCCACTTTTAGCATAACATCTTTTTCTATATTTAATATTCATTTCTGGGGGAGATAACTCTGTTCTTCCTTATCTTTCTTTTCTATTTTTTTTCTTAAAATGTAAGATTTTTCTGAACAAAGGGGAGGAGTCATTTGTATTGTGTCCTCTGATCTGTCCTCAGTACTCCTTAAACTCTTAACTTCTCTTTGTGTGTTCTTTCAATCATAGTCTCTGTTAGATGTGGGAGAGAAAATATGTAATCTCTTGTTCCAGGAAACTACTTTCTCCTTCCAAAGCTCTCAATTACTATTTGACAGACTTCTAGCTTTTGGGAACACTTACTCCAATCTTATTCCAAAGATGAAATACAGGGCAGATGTTTCACCTTTCAGAGAAACCACCTCTGTTGCTGGTCCCATGGACAGATAGGCAGGCAGAAGTCAGGAGTGGGCAGGCTGGCTTGCTTAAGCCATCCTCCTGGGAATGAGGTGTGGGAATGAGGTGGTTCTACCACCTCCTCATATCACCAGATTGGGGACCAAGGCTCCAGCTCCATCCCTTCAAAACAGACAAAAGCAGATGGCAATAAGAATAATCAGGATTATTGCAAAGTAATAAGGAAAACCTTTACCTCTTTTGAGAACAGATGTTCCATCTTTGAAAAAAATTTGAGGAAACTTCAAACTTACAGACATGTATGAACAATACAAAAATCCTTCTTTTCCACTGAAACCATTTGAGAGTTAGCTTAGACCTGGTGGCCCATCACATTTTACTGTCTCCTTCCTCCTGATGACATTCTTCTACATAACTCAATGCCACCATGGAATCAGGAGATCAGCATTAGTACATTGCCCCACCCAGTGTCAAGTCACTTTAGATCCCGTCAGCTGTCCCCATACTGCCTTTGGTAAGGACGTGTTGTCATCCCAGTTCACACGTGGTCTTTAGTGCTAGCTCTCCAGATTCCTTCCTTCTGGAACATTTGCAGTGTTCCCTTGAATATCAGGACCTTGTCACTTTTGAAGATGACACACCATTTGCCTCGTAGAATGTCCACACTTTAGGATTTGCTTTTCCTTCTTGATTAAATTTCACTAATCAATCTTCAGGAGTGTATTTACTGTTCAGATATAAGAAAGACCACAGACTGAATGGTTCTAAAGAGTAAAACATATTTTCTAATAGTTGTGGGGTGTCTAAGGTAGAGATAAAGGCATCAGAAGCATGTACTCCTCAGAGGCCTTCTCTGAGTCACAGGCAGGTGACTTTCTGTGGTATCTCTGAGTTCTAATGTCCTCTATGAGGACACCAGGCACATTAAATTGAACACTAAACACATGACCTCACTTTACATAATTACCTCTTCAAGCACCTTGTCTCCAATCTATCACACCCTAGGGCAAAGGGGTCACAACCCCCACAGTTCAGCCTATAATAGGTAGGAACGTCCAGAGGTGAAGCTGTGAACCTGATTCAGGTGGTGTTGCCTGAATTTTCTGCTGCACAGTTACCTTCCCCCTTCATAATTAGAAAAGATTTGTGGACAGTTTTCTTGATAGTTCATGAATATCCCTTTCTTTTCTTTTCTTTTCTTTTTTTTTAAAAGCTCCATCAACATCTTTTTTTAAAAAAAATATTCTTATTTATTTGCTTTTAGTTGTACACAATGCATTTAATTCAATGTGTTTTATTTGTACATGGTGCTGAGGATCGAACCTGGGTCGACCACGTGCTAGGCGAGTGCTCTACCACTGAGCCACAATCCCAGCCCCTCCCTTTCTTAATTAAGACAGAAATATCAATTCATGGATTTGTGTTTTATTTAATGATTATACTATGTAATCATTATTAATTATTTTGATGCTCAAATATTTCCAGTGTAGCAAGTTGGAGTCCCATTCATATTGGTTTCTATTTTGATTGGCTATGACCACCTCATTCCTTAAGTGCACCCTCAGTTCTAAGATAGACCAGGCTCCATCTCCACTTTCCTATTGTAGATTCGGTAATACACATTTTTTCATGAATTGATGGTTCCTTTTACTGAATAATGGCATTTAGAAATTATGGGTGTTTTGAGACTGGAGGATCATTTCTTCTAGACTAGGGAAATTATCTATTTACATATCTATTAACATACAGAGACATGTCTGTCTAAGTCTGCAAGGCACTCATGTCTTACTCTACAAGAGTTTTGAGTATAAAATGATAACATTCATTATGCTCATTTAATTAGTCTCCTTTCAATTAAATAACTCCTTTCTGTAACATTGAGTATCTTGATTCTAGTTATCATACCTTAGTTGGCATATTTGATCAATTTCTGTTTTAGTCACGTTTTTCACTGCTGTGACCAAAGGATCTGATGAGAACAATTTTAGGGGAGGTAAATTTTACTCAAAGATTCACAATATCAGAGGTCTCAGCTCATGGAGACCCAGACCAATTACTTGGGGTTCCAGGTGAGGCAGAACAACTTGGCAGAAGAGTGTGGCAGAGGGAAGCATCTCACATGATTGTCAGGAAACAGAGAGATACTCCACTTGCCCAATACAAAATATAAACCCTAGCCGGGCGTGGTGGTGCACGCCTGTAATCCCAGCACTTTGGGAGGCTGAGGCAAGAGGATCGTGAGTTCAAAGCCAGCCTCAGCGATGGCGAGGCACTTAGCAACTCAGTGAGACCCTGTCTCTAAATAAAATACTAAAAAGGTCTGGTGATGTGGCCCAGTGGTCAAGTGCCTCTGAGTTCAATCCCCAGTACCACAAAAAAAAAAAAAAAAAAAAATATATATATATATATATATGTATATGTATATATATATACCCTGAAGACACATCCTCAACCAGCCTATAGTCACCACTCAGTTAATCCCAATCATTTCTTCTCTAAACCTTCTCGTATTGTCTCACAAATGATCTTTTGGGGAACCCCACACATCCAAACCATAAAATTCTCCCTGTTGGAAACCATTCCCCACCTGTCATCATCACTTACCTCTCCTGTGCATACAGTCTCTCTAACATACCCATCTATCTGGTCCACTGTGATACCCCACTTTGGCCACCATCATATCTGTCTCCCTGCATGGGTATCTTTGTCATCATGCCTGGGCTGCCTCCTGTGTAGGGGACTCCTATCCCTCCGAGTGCCCTCCTTGTCTCACCCCTCTTGGACACCCACACCTGGACAACACAACCAACACACCATGTGGGAACACCCTCAGCATCCCACTGTGACTACAACTCCCCATGCAGTGCTTCCACATTCACACATCCACATGCTTCCCTTGCACCCTGGTTGGTACCCACTGTTCTAAACCAGGCATTGAGGACCGAGTTTTCTTAGGATCTGATTGACATTTGGAGATATAGAGTTTTAGGGAACACAGTAGAATATCAATGGAAACTTGGTGGAGATAGGATCTCTACTTCTGAAGGCAATGACTTGGGTTGCCAGAGGAGAAAATAGGAACAATGATCTGAGTATCCAGCGAACAGGAGTCATGTATAAATGCCATCATAAGGTGAGCTAGAAAGGAAGCTCATGCTCCTCGAATTGGAAGGAGGAAAATCTCTGGACTTGGATAGGTTCAATGGAAGTAGTTGGACAGACCATTCATAAATGGATGAAGACAACTTTCTTAGCTGCAGGAATGAGATTGAATGAAAGCAGATGACACCCCTCATTAAAAATTGTGTCTTCTCATGTTTTCTCATTGCCTGTCTACTTCAAATCATGGGTATCGGGGAGTGAGACCAAAGAGTTAACATCTCTGTCCTCAGTGATTTCTGTAATTGCAAAGGAAAGTAGCTGGTAAGCTCTCCTGCAGTTTCTGGGATTGTGCCGTCATGGACAGCCCCTGTCATAGATGAAACATAGAAAAGAAAAGAAGCACTGAATCTGGAAGAGAACAAAGTAGTAAGGTACTCAGAGATAGTAGACAGAGGCTTTCTTTTGGCCCCAGAGAAGAGCAGATTATCTGTGTTGCCAGGAAACACAGGGGGACTACGAGCCTATGTTGTGTGACTGAGAGGAGACAGCCCTGCAGCTGTGCCCTGCCCTGCCCAGCCCTGCTGATTTCCATGTGCCCACAGCACAGCCCACTACCCTGAGGAATTCTTCATAGGGTGCTCACACCCAGTGCAGAAGTCAGTCCCTGCAAGAACACAGCATGGATATGAGACCCCTGCTCAGCTCCTAGGGCTCCTGCTGATCTGGCTTCCAGGTCAGGAGGAGTAATCCTGGGGATTACTCTGACCAGTGTTAATCAGTGGTGATGGGATCTTCGGAAAATCCTCTTATAACATGATTAATTGTATGTACACTTCTTTTCATGTGTCTAATTTCAGGTGCCTGAAGTGACATCAAGGTGACCCAGTCTTCATCCTCCCTGTCTAAATCTCAAGGAGAAACAGTGACCATCACTTGCAGGGCCAGTGAGGACATTAGCTATTACTTAAACTGGTACCAGCAAAATCCAGGTGAAGCTCCTAAGCTCCTCATCTATCGTGCATCCAACTTGCAATCTGGGGTTCCCTCAAGATTCAGTGGCAGTGGATCTGGGATAGATTACACTCTCACCATCAGCAGCCTGGAGCCTGAAGATGTTGCCACTTATTTCTGTCAACAGCATTATGGTCACTCTCCCACAGTGATACAGGCCATGACAAAAACCTCCCAGGGAAGCAGAAGTGTGAGGCTGGGCTGCCCCAGCTGCTCCTCCTGCTGCCTCCACCTGCTGAGAGCACTTCTCAGAGACAGCCAGGCTCTGAAGGGCACAGGGACCAAGGAAGCTCCTCTGTACCCTCACTCTCCTTCTTCTCCTTCATCTGCAGCAGCACATACCTGGCAATGTTTCTCCTGGTTTAATAAATAAATGTTATCAATGCATACTGAGAGTCTGAGTTGCATTATCAGTTTGGACTCACATATCAAAACTAATGCCACCTCAGATTTCCAAGAAAGGCTTGCTTTAATACAAGAAATTTGAGTCTACATTATTGTCATGATCTGCCTTGGCAGTTCTGGCAGTCAACATAGATGATATGACAAACAGGGCATTATCTGGTGCCCCTGTTCCACAACTTGTCAGACCTTGCAGGCATGAGCCTCCTGACTATGGGGTTAGTGAAAGGGTAGGTCTGCTTCTCTCAGCTGCCTTCATCATGTAATCTGATGAATCTGCAGACCTCACTTTACCTCTGTCCATGCCTAGTGGTGCTGGCGGATATGGAATTATCCTTCTTAAACATCAAATCCTGGGGAAGGTATAGCAATTGAGCAAGTTTCCAGGAAATTACAGGGTAAAATGGAGTTTAGGAAATATGCTTTTCAGAGAGATGGTGAATTGGGAACAAACAACAGTGACCCCACATAATCACTATTGCTTCAACTCTCAGAATTTCACTATCAGAGGATGGCCTCATACTATGTAAAAATACTAACTCCAGGGTTGTCAGCAGGTCTGGAACAGCATTGGAAAATTTGTCAAGTTACACAGTAAGCAGATAATGAGGAATTGTTTTAAACATGCAACTTTATGTTAACAAATGAATAGAAAATTTAAACCAACAAATACACATGTAATCTTTATTTTTATTAATATATGAATGCCTGACTCTTTATAACTAGTGCAGAAGCCAGAATCATCTTTCACATTACATGTAGTTTGTTAAAAATGTAAAATAGCCTCTGCACTAGACACCTATGATAAGGAGCTGAATTTTAAAAAGGAACAGTGCATCTGTGTAGGTTAGGGAACTTCATAAAAACTATATTTACTTTAGCCAAAGTGATGATGGTTTTTATGACTTAGGAATTTCTTCTATTTCTTGAACTAGGACACGACCAGAAAATACACACTTCAGAGCATTTCAATATGCTTCAAAGTGTCTCATTAACTTGACAAAGAGAGACACTACCATAGTTTGGGAATTTTAGTCACCACCTTCAACTCTCACCCAATCTATTGTCCACAGTGAGCTGAAGGGTTAGGACGGAAAGCAGAATGGATCCTGTTTGAGCCAGTGACCATGCATATCCTCCCTGAAGCCTGAGTGACAAGTGTCCAGGGAAAATTCCAGAGAATAACAGCCCACGACTGGCCTCCATAGAGACATCTGATTCCCAGGTGGGTAAGAGGCATTTCAGCTCTGGCCTTCCTTCAGCATGATGAAGTGACAGAGCATGTTTTAAGCCAATCCCAAGGAAGGTCGTCCTGTGTGAGCCTGAGTGTGCACAGTAGGATGTATACAGTAGGAAGAAAAGGGGTTTTCCTCCTAAGGCATTGGTGGAGGAAGGAAATCCAGGTGGAAGGAGGGATGGTTGGGTGTACACACATAGGTGTTGGTTTTAGTGGTTTGTGATTGAGTGTGGTTACCATGGTATTAGGTCCTACTTCATGAAGTTTGTGCACATATTTCACATGGGAAAAGTGTCTTTGCAGATGGAAATTAAGGATATTTAAATGTTAGAGATTATCCTGTATTAACCTGGTGTGCCCTAAATGTAGGGTCAAGTGTCATAATAAACAGGAACATTTAACATAGAATAAGGTACAAAAGTCATGGGGAAAAAATGGTGAGACTAGAGTCATGTGGCTGTAGCCACCAGAGCTAGAGATGTAAAAGCAGATTGTGAGCCCTGCCATACAAGACCTCATGTTGGCCACTGGGGCTTCTACCAGCCTTCTGGCCCCCAGCACTGTGGGAGACTAGAGTACTGTTGTTGTAAACCATCAGTCTCTGGTAATTTATTAAAGCAGATGTTGGGAACTAATACATATGGGCCTCAGGGAAAACCCAGATTATGGCTATCAATCTCCTGGTTCAATGTTCTAATGTTCCACATAAATGGGAAGCTAGAAGTTTCCTTGTAGGAAAAACAGCACATGAAATCCCACAGTGTGTTGTGAGGCACATTATTTTTGTAGAATAAATACTGATGGATGCTAGTTCAAAATGGCATCTCACTACTATGTCCTCATGTAGTGTCTTCATTCTGAGATAGTCAAAGGTACTTAAGGCACAGCACTGATGGGTATTATTTAACAGCATTATATTTCAAAGTGGTTTGTTTGGTTGACCTTCTGGACCTTCTCTGATATTCTGGCTGCTGCAATCCACAGAGGAGGGACCCTATCATCAGAACACAGAATGGGTGACCAAGGTTGCATGGTCCAGGAGTGATGGGACTGCCTTTGAACACAGGTCATCTGACTTTAAGTGTATCTCTTGCGTGTGGCCACAATCTTCCCAAAGGTACAGCGAGGACTATGAGATGAGAAGAGAGAAACCCCAAATGATGGCAGGGAATCTCAGCTCTCTGATGCCTCTGCTCACATCATGATGATCTGATCTTAGACTCAGGCCCTTTGCAGTTTCTTCCATAAAACACAACCCTGCACACTTCCTAGCCCTACCTGTCTTCATTGCAGATGTGGGCAAGGGTGAGTCTTGCATTGCCCTGATCCCTGCCTCATATCCTCTGCTCCCAATTCTGAGTCAGTCCTCTCCTCACACAATCTCCCTTGTGAACCTAATCATACCCCTGACATGGAGACCAATGAGAAGAAAGCAAGCAAAACCCTCCCTTCCACTCTGGGGCTATGAGAGCAGACCCCAAGTGGGAGAAGATTTATCTAGGTATTTTAGATCTCAGAAGAACTCTGGTACCATCGCTTCTTGGAGTAAAAGGTTCTCAACCTCCTGTCAAAGTAGACACCAAATGAAAGTAATGAGGAAATGTTTGGTGGGGCAGAGGATGGTCACTTTCATGTGTCTCCGTCTCTCCCCTTGCATCAGTCCCTATTGTTGCTCTGAAAGCTCACCATGACCTCATTGATAAAGAACAGCACAGGCTGGTTATCTTATGGTTCTGGATCTCAAAATTCTCAGTGAGCTGAAACCAGGGTCAGGAGGGCTGGGTTCCTTCTGGAGGCCCCAGAGGAGAGAATTCAGTTCCAGACTTTCTAGCTCCCAGATTCTCCCATGTCCCTGCTCCTGGTCCCTCCCTCTATCTCTGAATGCCCCTCACCATTGTCACATCCTCTCTGACTGTGACCATTTTTATCCCTATTCTAAGAACCCTTGTGATTGTATTGGTTTCCTGCAGAACATTCACACAGATATTCAGATTTTTCATCTTTAACTTAATCACAACTCCCAAGTTTCTTTGTGTATATAAGGTAATATTCCTACAATCTAAGAATCAGAACTTTAACATGTAAGGATTTTCTGTAGAATTTCTCAGTGGAAGCAATCTCGTGACATTTGAAAGTCATAAAAGGAGGATCCACTACTCATTGTCTCCTGCAGGTGACACATGGAGGTGCTGAAGTCTACAGCAATGAGGCCAATGTTTTGAGGAAGTAGATCACTCTGAAGACCCCTGGGAGGGTGCCTTTTGTCTCTGGCTCTTTCCTCTGTTGCTATCCTTCTTCTCTCCCTGTGTCTTCTTCTATTCCTCTCTCTGCCTCTCTGCTTCCTTGTAGCCATGAGTTGAGCAGCTCTCTTCCACCATGGCCTTGTACCTTGATGTTTTGCCTCAGATCAGCCACATTCTTCACATCCTTAGTTTCAAGATGGTCCAGGTTCACTTACAGTTTTCTTATTCCAGATTCAGGAATGGACTTTTCTCCAAAGATTAATGGTTCTTGTGATTTTTTTTTAATCAGATACTGTCACAGCAAAATAAAAGTAAAGATTAAAATAATATTTTTTTGAAAAGTCAACTAACACAGAACCTGTGGTGGTAAATAAGAAATTGGAGACACCTGAAGAAAGACTGTGGGTCACAAGGAAGACGGCCACCTGTCAACCATTAGAGAGGCTTCAGAGGAGGACAGCACTGCGGCCACCATGGTCTTTCTGAAAGTTGACATCAGTATGGGTTATCCCAAATTGTTCATCTCTGGGATTGGATGGGAAAAGAATATTCCCAATCCCAGAAGTCTTCAAACAGTAGGTTGAGAGTGCTTGAAGAAGGAGAGAGTTTCTTAATCAGGAAAAGTGATGCTCATTCTGCCATTTACCAGCAGAGTTCTCAGTGAAGGACTACAGAAAGGATAAATGAATGTTCCAAGGACTAGTCACTATACAGTCGAGAAAAATAATAAAAATCACCTCTTCCTATTTGCCCAGAAAATGGTCATTTAAGATGAAAATGGAAAAGAGTTAAGTAAAAGAATTTGATCACTGCTATAAATAAATATTAAACCTAGTGAAAGATGTTCTGCTAAATGTGGGTCCAGTATGTTTTTATGTATGTTAGGGGAGCACCATTTCTTGTCTCTGACTGTGTGCTGGGTGGAATCATGCTGTAGGACTTGGTGGATTGAAGAACCAGGACCTTTAGAAAAGGTGATTTGCATTATTAAATTTTAATGAAACTACACACAACTTTATGTTTTCAGGAAGTGCAAGTGTTCAGCTGCACTGACTTTTCCCCTCTTCCTCTGTCTCCTTCCATGCTGGGGGAGAAAAGACACTACAGAGCTGGATGCCCATTGCCCCACATGCCCTGAGTATTGGCTGTGTTCAGGAGAGGAGTCTAGAGGGAGCAGGGCAGGATCAGTAGAAATAGTGTTGCTTTGTCCATCATCTGTCACTTGGTTCAGAGTGAAAACTCTGTGAGGTCAGAGCTTCTGTTTGATTTTTTTCAATATGCCCTGTGCTTGGACAATTCTAATTGATACTATTATTTGTGGATTATTTTATGTAGAAATAATGATCTTGACATATATTATTTTTCTTTTTTTTTTCTTACTGGGAATTTAACTCGGTGACACTCAACCACTGAGCCACAACCCAGCCATATTTTGTAATTTATTTAGAGACAGGGTGTCACTGAGTTGCTTATTGGCTCACTTTTGGCTGAGGCTGACTTTGATCTCACGTTCCTACTGCCTCAGCCTCCTGAGTCGCCGGGATTACAGGGTGTGCTACCCTGCCAGTCTACAATATTTTTTAAAATTGGGATTTGGTTACATTAAAAAAAAAAAAAAAATCACATTTAGGAGCTGAAGCTCTTTCACTTATTGTCCCCAGGAGGCGCTGTGGCACCTGAGTACTGTTAGTGACAGAGGGATTGAGGAGGATGTGCTCTAACTGGAGAAAATCAGCTCATCCTGAATCTCATAACCTGGGTAATGTGACTTCCTCTGCTAAAAAGCACTGAGATTCATTTTTTCCTCTAGGGGGAACTGGAACAGTCTTGGCTCTTCCAGGCAGCTCCCTCATAGCTGAGCTCACAACACTCTTTATAGATATTTATGAAAACTACAGGTAATAAAAGGGAGAGAAAAAGAGAACCCAGGTCACCTGAAGACCTGTTGTGCATCCAACATGGACGGTCCTTTCTTAACAGACTCCATGGACATAGAACCAGTCACACCCAGGGAAGACTAAGGGATGTGACATCTAAACATGTTTCCTGAAACCCCTTCACCTTTCTCATTTATTACCCCCCCCCCAAACAGGGAAACATGGCAAATGGCTCATAAGGAAGTCCACCTAACAAGGGGCTACTAAGAAGGTGATCTCTCCAGTAAAAGAAAATATTATGTACTAGGTCTCTGGAGTGTGAACTGGTCATGAAGATAGAGAGCCTAGGAGGACCAGAATGGAGGCATTCTTCATCCAGGTGGAAAAAGTGCAGACCTGCAGCTTCTCTCCAGGTGAGAGGTTGTGGCTTGCCTTCGGAGATGAGGCTCAGACTCACATGTGCTCATCTGCATAGCCTCCTTCTGGCTTCAGGGATGGGATCATCGAGCTTGAGCTTCCTCAGTCCTCAGCAGTTGTAGACACAGCCACTCAAGAAAAGGACAATGGAAAACCATGTAATTAATAAGATTCATGACAACATCCAGGAAAGAGAAATAGGCAGAGAAGGTATGACTTCTTTCCATCAGGGAAATATGTTTATCCTTCCTAGTGATGCTTGTGATTATGCATATACAAGTGTCATGTTCCTTGGATTCTCAGGTGACAGCTCCTGCTCTGAATTTCACTATGACCAAATCAGTCTTCAGAACCTCAATCCACAGGTTGCTTTTACTCTCTTTTTCTAATGACTGACATAGTTCTTCAACTGGGCTTTTGTTCCTCCATAGCATTTCCTCCCTGTGTTGTATACAATTCTGGCATGGATTTTCCTGGCACCTGGAACTTTGTCAATCCTGGCAGCATCCTCTCAGCATGCTTGGGGCTCTGCCTCCCAGCTCTCACACATCCTCCTCTGCCCAGGTTGCTGCAAACAACAGGTCATTGGTCAACTCTTACCACACCCTCACCTGCACCTCCCCTTTATTCTTGAAGGGGAGCTGCTGCCCTGGAATGGAATCCAGCACTGGCGCCTGAAGGAAAGTGGGAGGTTCTGCCCACACAGAGGCCCTGGCCCTTCTTAATGTGTGAAGGGAACAGCTGACCCTGAGGAGCTGAATGGAGTTTCCTCCAGTCTGCTGCACTGTGTGAGGGCTTCTCTGCTGTCCTGCTCTTCTAATCAGCTGCTGATCTTCAGGTTCCAAACTGCTGTTGGGAACAGTGAATGGCCCCCACCCCACTGCAGTGAAACGGCTGACCTGCAGGAGTGAGGGGTGGCAGTGTTAAATTCTTAGCCTCATAAGGAGATCATCTGTGAGCCTGATGTGCCAAATACCATCCTATAGCACTTCCTGACCTTCTGTGTGACTGACTGAGCAGGGACTGCTGATCAACTCACCTGAAAGTGGTCACTGCTCACTTTCCCCCAAATTTAGAATCAAGGTCATCACTCAAAATAGATGAACTATAGAAAGTCTGCATGAACTCATGACCACAGGAAACCAACACTAGTTCATAACATTAAAAGCAATTTATAGGCAGCTTCCATTTACATTCAGCCATTTTTTTAATCACAGCCTCATTGTGCCCATATGTGCTCATAGCTGACACCATAAACAACTCATCACATAAGCAGGCAGAAATTCACGAGAGCAGAGCACTGAGAGTGTCACACTAGCATGAGTGCAAAGTGGTAGGGCCTCAAGGAACACCATCCTTCTCTCACATGGAGACAGGCTCACCAGACAAAAGGCTTCATGGGGAAGGAGAGGGGATTTTTTATAGGCAAAGTAGCTGAGAACATAAGATCTCAGTCATGATAATGAATAATAGTTTCACAAAATTTACTTTATATCCTGTGTGCAATGAGGCTCCGAGAGGGGTTCTAGAAAGATATTCAGTGGTTTTACATATGCATACCTCTCACTAAGCAGGTGTTGTATTTAGCAGCCTGGACTGGATTTTTGTGTGAAGAGCAAAAATCACACTGGAGACAACCTTGCAGCCAAGAGATTTATTCACCAGCCTTTATGGCTGGTTGGAGGTAGAAGTACAGGGAGAGAGGAGTCAGGGAGAGGGAAGTGTGCAAGCTCTGGTGCGAGAGAGGAGTCAGGGAGAGGGGTAGGGTGCAAGCTCTGGATGGAGGGTGGGTGCCTGGTCATGCCAGCTGTGGTCTCTAGAGATGCTGGCTGGGGCAGCTGCCGTCCGGCTGGAGGCGATGGGTCTGGTGCTGTTGCAACAGCTGCTTCCTCTCAGCAGGGATGAGCTGTTGTGTCTGAGCTCTGGGCAGGCAGGGACTTAAGTAGAGATTGCTGGTGGGGGGGTGTACCAGAGCGACCTTTAACGCTGTTGGCTCTTTGCCCAGGGAACAGGGTGACTTTTAAGCCGATTGGCTCCTGCCTGGGGAAAATGAAAGCAGGTTGGTTTTTATGGAAATTTCCATGGAGGAGGTGGCCCATCAGCCCAAGCCTATCTATCACTGTGCACCATTAATTAATACCAAATCAACAAGAAAACCCACATCAAAAACAAAATGCCAGAGTCTTAAAGTGAAGTTTTTCTTATTCAAGTAGGAAAGCAATAGTTTTGATTAAAATTAAGTATTCTATAATTACAGGATATTCTTGCCATGTTTGCCCCAATTTTGGTATTCTTCTGTGTTAATTTGAAGTGTTTTTTCTTGTATTTAACTGTATGTTCACTAAACCATCAATCAGTATCTATTAGCTATCTATCCATATATCTGTTTTTTCAGGTAACTGTAAATATAAAACCAAACACATATGTATACCTATGACAAGCTCACACTGATCTTTCTTTTCTTTTGAACTAACAATTATGTGTTGTAACTAATAAGGGATTCAGTGTTGTTTTTCCATATGTGCACAAATAAATTCAGGAACTCCTTCCCACCCTCTCCCTCGCAGCTGCCCCAGTCTCTGCTAACCATGAATCTACTTTCAGGTCATTTTTACTTTCCACATAAGACAGAGAACATATGGTAATTGTCTTTCTGCATTGAACTTATTTCCTTGAGCATAATAATGTCTCATTCCATCCAAGTTGCTGAAAATAACAAAACTTAATTATTTTCTGAACTTTATTTTTAAAATACTTTCATGTAGGAAAGAGGAAAATGTACCTCCTAGAGCATGCCCCCCCCCACCAGCACTTCAATGAGGGCACTTTTCTTGTGTGTTTTCCCCCTCTAGAGTTAAATCATGATTGTCAGTTTCATCTGTTTGTTGAATTAGCATCATTATCACTGTAAATACCATTCAAAGCTAACAAGTATATTATGATCATAATTTTCCTAGAGTTAATCTGCACAGGGTAAACTAACTCTCCAGCAAAATTAAATCCTGGTATTTCTACATGTTGTGCTTTCCTGTGACTCTGATGAATTCCTTAGGTCCTCCCTGGGCCCTTTTCTTCCCCTGCAATCTGGCTGCCTGGCTTTTCAACATCCTGCCTTGTCTTTGCAGGACATTGCTGCCAAAGCTAATTTGCCCCACTCTGGGGTCAAGATTTGTTTTTTGCATCATGCACATGGTAGGCCTCACCACATTTTTTAATAGATTCCTATAAAATATAATTTTATAAATAGATTTAAAATATAAAGTAATTTTGCTGCATAATTCCATTTGTATTATTTATTCAATGTCATGATGTTATAGATCAGAAATATATTTTTCTTGGAATCCCAAAGACATGTATTTACTTTTCTTATCATCCAGTTTTACAGCTGAACCTTCATATATCATGTTATTTTTTCATTTGTTCCTAGCCCCCATCTCCCCCTATGCTTTTTAGAATCCTCTCTTAATGAATAAATTCCTTATACTTAAGGAAAATTTGCTTGGTCATACTGTCCTCTCTTTTCTCTGAGAACATTCAGCCCTCAGTGAGATTTTTCATCCACACCTTAAAACTTTTATTTGTGTCTGTGTGACAGCTAAGGTTCAGAGTTTGTATTATTACACACTGTCCTTATGTCTAATTTCTCCCATGTTGCTAAATATAGGAGCAGAATAAGAGTCAACATTTCAGTACCTGCTGCCACCCATCCCAAGAAAACGGGTTACAACAGCTGTGCTCCGTTCTTTTTACTCTCTTTGGTGACTCTGTTTTTAAGATACACCACAGAGAAAGTGCAGAAATCAAAGCCTGGGATGCAAGGGCTTCCTACTCTCTAAGCCTCCTCCATGTAATGCCACCTAGGAGAAGACAGTGTCATGGCAGCTTCAGAAGTCCAGCCCAAGCAGACCCACTGCTGCCCCCCAGAAGGGTGATCCTGAGCTGCCAGAGATTCACTGTCTCTGCTAGAAGCTTTACGCTAATATAAAGGATGTAGGATCTTAGGGCGAGGGCTACGTTCACTCAGTGTTGTGTGGGGATTTTTTTTTCTAAATTTATTGTATAATACTAGATAATTTACTTTAATTGCTATGAAGTAATAGTAACTTGAATAAGTCACAACTCTTGAACCCATTCTACCGTTGGTGGCTACTGTTAGCTATGGTCCTTACGTCAAAGGCTATTGGCTCAAGGTACTCACTCATTTCTATGGGGATTGCCTTTTTGTTGCTTCCTGGAATTCATTATAACCTCAAATTCCATACTTTCAGAAACTATATCTTTTAAAAAATGTTTATTTTAGTATTTAACTTCAGAGTTCTTAATTGTGTTCTTAAATTGATATTCCTTTTAAGGTACTTATTAGTTTTCTGAATGTGTAGGGATTTAGTTGTACAAACACAGGTGATGATCCCACTGTGTGCACATCCAGTGTCCTAGATTTTACTTGCTGGATTCCACCCTGTATAGTTACAATGGATTTGGTTCAATTAATGTGCTGGGGTTCTACTAATATAGGAAATTATGGTTAAAGTCATTTATATCATATAAAATTAATATTTGGATAAAGTTCTACTGTACTGTGCATGCTGTAGTTCTGTTGTTATAATTGTTGGCTGTGAAAGGTTGAATACTGTAATGATACTTTTGCAATCTTGTTTTTTGAATTTTAGTGTTGCATAATTCACTAATGTTCAGAACATGATGTAAAATTAATTCTTACTTTTAGAAGCTGCATAATTTTTCATAGTATAGAAATAACATAATTTAGTCAGGTGTCTCTTCTGGATGATCTTTTAGGTTGCTTCTTCAGAAACAATGGAATTTTAATTTATATAGTTTATTTTTCAAGAAGTGTATTTTAGTAACAAGTATATACATTTTCCATTATATCCTATTAATAATCACAAATTATTTTACCAAAGCCTACAACAATTCACATTTCCACTCAAGATTGTTGGAATTGTCCTCATATTCTCACCACTAGAGAGCGACATATGGTTTGATTTTTTTTTTCAAATATTTGAGAGATTGCTAATCATTTCTTGAGGGTTTAGAAGTAATAAGATCAATGTCTTTTTTGTCACTATCTATTTTCCAATAATTATAGATTCATGATAAGTTACAAAGAAACACCCAGGGAGGTCCCCTGCATCCTCCACCCAGCCTCCCTAGTGTTAGCACCTCATTTATCTGTAGTTCAAAATCAGAAGCCAGAGCTGAACAACAGAGTTCTATTAGCAATGTCGAGAGACAAGATTCCCTGCACCCAATCAGCATTTGATATGCCATTGCGCTATTTTGTTGTTGTTAATTGTCATTCTTATAGTTGTGTGTGCTCAAATGTGCCTTGTCTAGCACTTAATGATAGTGTACAACTTTCTATGTGCAGGTGTGTCCTGTGGGTGGTATTCAGTGGATTACAGGTGTGCATGTCACCCAAGCTCTAAAATTAGATTTCTTTTTTAATGTTGTTGTTCTTGCTTGTGGTTATGTGTGTTTGCATTCCTTACACTTCCTTTCATTAAGTATGTGATTGGCATTTCTTATCTTCCAGTGTCTCCTTTGTGATTACATCCACTAACTGGGGTCTTTTATAGACATAAGTATTTTAATTTTTATCAGGTAAAAATTATTAACTTTTTTTTTTCTGGTGCTTTATGTATCAGGACAGAATATCCTTTAAATTCATTTTATTTTAATCATAATTTGCATTTTTCTCATTACTGGTGTTGTTAAGCTTGTTCTCATGTATGTGCTGGCATCTGGAACAAGTTTGGCTGTTAGATTTATAGCTGCAGAAAATGGGGACATATCACTATTACTACACATGCTCTTCACTTATTCACTCTGAACATTTTTAGAGAACTAATCATAAACACTGCCCATTGTCTTTGAAATTTTCTCTCCTTATCATTTTGTAAGGTATACTTGATTACAGATGTTTTCCTTTTATTTTTCATATACACAGATATTTTCTCCTATTCGTCACTTTCATTTGATTAATTTTACTACTTCAACTTCAAACATGCAGTTTACTTGTTTATATGTCTTTATATAGATATAGATACAGATATAGGCTGGTTGGGAATTTCTTGCTCCCATGTCTTAGTTAAATAAATTTCTTGTTAAATAGAAAAAGAGAAGGCACATACATTTGCCAAGCAGGAATCCCTTTCAATACATGGAAAAAGTCTAGATATCTATCAAGTTTGTTGACTCATTTCTAATGACTAGTTAGGCATGGAAAAAGTTGTAGATATTCAGGGGACTTGCTGTGGTATTCCATAAGTGCTTATGGTGTGCATTGATTATACTCCTTGCTGCATAAAGTCTAGATATCTATCAAGTTTGTTGACTTATTTTTAATGACTAGTTCAGCATGGAAAAAATTGTAGATATTCACGGGAGTTGCTGTGGTATTCCATAAGTGTTTATGGTGTGCATTGATTATACTCCTTGCTGCATCCACCCTTCTTTACCCTTTTCTGCCTTCCCCACCCCACAGCTCTCTTCCTGTCCCTAGGAATAGGAATCTTTATTTTCCTTAAAGAAAAACATTTTTTTTTAAGTTTCCACATATGAGAGAAAACCCAAGGCAGAGTTCTTTTCATCTCTGCCTTGCTTTGCTCATCATGATGTCATCCACTTTCATTCATTTTGCTTAAAAGGACAGGATTTCATTTATCTTTCTGGTTTGATGTTACTCCATTGATTTTACATAACATATTTATCTGTTCATCTCCTGAAGTCCTCTAGGCATATTCAATACATTAGCTATCATGAATAGCACCACAATAAGTATGACAAGCAGGTGTCTCTTTGTATGTTGACTTTAGGGGATAGTTGAGTCGTAGGTTGTCCTATTTTTAGAGTAATCTACATATTGTTTTCCAGAGGAGCTGTACACATGTACACTACAGAAACAGTGCATGAGGGTTCCTTTTTCTCCACATCCTCACCAGCACTAAATTTTTTCTTCAATAAAACCTATTATAACTGGGCTGAGATGGCTCTTCAAAAAATGATTCTGTAAAAAGTGGTCATCCAAACTGGAGACACCATCTCTCACTGATTGCAAAATTCAATGCAAATGGATCAAAGACAAAGAATGTAAAACTTGAAAATCTGAAAACTACCAGAAGAAAACACAGGGGAACCACGTCAGGATACAGTATATATCAACAATCATTTTTCTGGATAGCATCCAAAACCACAGGAAACAAAAGCAAAAAAAATGACAAATGGAATTGCATTAAACTAAAAAGCTTTTGCAGAGCAGAGAGAGCAATCAACAGAGTGAAGAGACAGCCTACAGTGTGGGAGGACACATTTGCCAGCTGTTCATCTGACAGAGTTAATCCAGAATATGTAAAGAACTCAACAAACTCAAAGATGACAAAGTTGCCCAATTAAAAAATGGCCACATGGTATGAATAGACACTTCTCATGAGATAAAATAAAAATGAACAATAAACATATAAAAAGATGATCAATATCAGTCATCAAAGAAATGCAAACAAACTATAGACTTCTATATGACAGGCCTGGGGTGAGGCAGTCATATGCAGATGCTCAGTCAGGAGATTCTCAGGCTCTCCCAGAGCTCAGAGGGCTCCTGACACAGCAGCCACAAGCTGCCCAGCCACATGGTCCTCAGTCTTGTCTCTGAGCCCAGGTGTGGGTGCTGATGATCTCAGCCCCCTGTGGCACCTCCCAGCTGATTCCATACTACCCTGTCCATGTGTCTGCAGGCAGGGGCTTTGGGGTGTATGAAATCTCTCTCTTCTCATATTCACAGCTCAGGGTGGGCTTCATTAAGCAACTCTCTAGGAAACCAGAGAGGGGAAAGAGGTTCTGCCCAATGTGCTTCCAGGAAAACAGTGATGAAGTGAGACTGAGCTGGCACACCAGGACATTACTATCTCCCTTCTCAGAATGTCTCCAGTCAGGGGATGGTCCAGGGATGCACTTGAACTCCATCAAATCATCAACAAGTCTATATTCATGGCAAGAAGCTCTGATTAAGTGGTATGATGAATAGAAAATGGAAGATTCATAAAAATATATTTAGCAATCACAAACACACACACACATTCCCTTTATATAACAAACTTTGCTACTACATATTTGTCCAGAAGCTCACCCCATGATGTAATTCCAGAGAGCAGACTAAGTAAGGAAATAGCAGAACCCCATAAACCTGCTGAATAAGAAACTGCATTTCAATGAGAAAAAAAGTATATATGTACACAGTTTAAATAGCTGTGGTCTAGGGGTGTTTAATTCAGCTTGAAAGTTGTTCTGCTATACATATATACACACACACATATATATAAATATATAATATATATATAAAACAAACTATACACAGACATGCACACATATGTATGTTTTTTTTTCTGTGTTTCCTTAACCAAGGCAGATTTGTAAATAAGTTCCTGCATGTTCAATTTTATTCACAAGATTATTAGATGAATTTCTGGATGCCCAGGTTTAAATTTGGAATTTTTGTGGGGTTCTGGTATTGTGGGTCCTGAGACTGGGTTCACAAGTGGTCCTCATGCTGTTCCTTCATCACCTACTGTGTCCACACCACACAGACCCCTTGTCCACAGGCCCCTGTGTGTCAGCTCACAGTCTACACTCCACACTGTCTCTAGCAGCAGCCCTGGGCCTCACCTTCACCTGGGGCATGAACAAATGCTGTGTATCCACAACAGGAGAAAGGATCCCAGAGGAGGCTAAGGCTGTCCCAGAAATCAGGGGTAGAGACAGGGACTGGAAATTTCAGTCTCCAAAGTATGATGTTGAGGAATACACTTGACTCTGCTGCAGCCCAGCCTCTCTGTGGAGTGACAGGGGGAGACCCACGTGGGGCCTGACACTTAGCACCCAGACCAAGAGGCCCTCTTGTTGGGGTGTCAGTGTGGTTCTGTTGACGTGTTACTGCTGAGACACTTTGGTAGTTCACTACTAAGGGAGGGAACACCTTGGCCCTGGATGTTGTTAATTTTTTCAGTGTCCCTTTATGATCCAGCAGGTTACTGAGGATGCCCTGGCCTTGTTTTCCTCCAGGAGGGCTGGTGTGGTCTCCATCCTCTGACTCCCTTCTTCCCTGTATTCTCTGAAACTGAAGCAGTTTCCCAGGTGACTTGGTCTTGTTCTTAATCAACTTCATAAAATATTCATCTTCAGGTTTTCTAGATCATTCCAGGATTTTAGGTTTATCAAGTGTGAATAAGTAGGGAGTGATGAACAGTGAAATGCATGGCCAGGTCACTAGTGTACTTTAAATTACTTCAGGGTCTTCTTTAAACTACTTTCACAGTGGATGAGACAGCAAATTGTGGTAGTTAATTTGTAGGAAATAAAAATAAAGGAGCTAATTGGGAAGTATGTCCAGAGAGAAAGATTAGTGGTACTAACAGTTGATAGTTGAGGTTGGTGTGTAGCTAGGAATTATGTCCACAGGTGTCTCCATTTGTCTGGGATGGAAAATTCCTTTGGTGATGCTAGAGAACTGAAGTAACTTATGACTGGCTACTGATGCCAATGCCCAATGTAAGGAGCTAGAAGAAATGGGTGATATAGGAATATGGAGATTTATTGGACACAGTAGATTCCAGTACGACTGCAGCCCTTGGGTGGAAAGACATGGGATAATGAAAGACAAGAGTTACAAACTGTTGTTCAAGTGCCTAGGAATCTAAAATCATTGAAATACCTAAAGGTCACAGAGCTGAAATGTAGTTGAGTGTCTTCTGTGTGGATAGAAAAATAATCTTTAATATTGGCTTAGAAGGAGTAGAAACAGCATTTATAGATAGACTATACAGCCCCCTGTCAGAGTAGCCAGGGCAGATATTCTCCAAGTGACAGGATTTTTTCTTGCAGACCATGAGACTGTATTTCACAAGTGATACTTTTACATTTGTCTTTTTTTCTTTTCAAATATTAATCTATCTCTCTATTTATCATATGACTATCTATCTACTTATCATTTATCTTATCCCACATTGCATCACTGGGTTGTAGTGTTATTGTCAGGATTTCCAGTTGGGGTCCTTGGTGTCCTGAACAAAAAATTAAGCAACAGACTCAAAAATAACAGGCAAAATACAGATTCACTGAGGGTGAAGGTAGCACTTTACAAGGTAAATTGAAGATGGCTAAGCAAGAGAGAGAGGCCCAAGGCCCTGATGTCTGGGAATTAATATTTTATATGCTGATCTGTGAGGCCTTCTTTTCCCTATCCAGATCATAATGAAGACTTTTCCCCTTTGCTCCCATTGGTCACCTAATGATACCTGATTAGAATATAGTACAATTGTCTCTCATTGGTTTCTTTAGAAAACCTAATTAGAATAATGCCTAATTTAACCCAATTGGTCCCAACCTGTGGCAAAAGTTATGGTGATAAGTCCTTAGTGGCAGGAATTGTCCTGGTCATGAACTTATTGTAAATGGAACTTGACTGTGTCCCTGTCTTTTCCTCCAGCTTCATTTTTCTTATATCCTAAGTCAACATCTTGGTATCACTGAACTCCTACCTAACAGTACTGCTAATGATTAACACACCAATGCTTTCCAGTAAGCAGAACAAAGAAGTGCCTTTGATCTCAACAATATCAACAATATCTACAAAAAAAAAAAAAAAAAAAAAAAAAAAAAAACACATAAGATGACAGATTATTTTGAATGGAAAACTTTCAAAAAAAGCACGTTATGAACCTTATTAAAAGATATAAAGTCCCTTTGCAGGAAAGCAGACTGATTCTGTCCTCTGTCATCCAGGGACAAATATCTTTAAAAAAAAAAAATGTGTGTACACTCTTTCTGTGACTTGGGACAGGAATACACTTTGCTGGTGCTAAGGGACTGAGAGCAGCAGCCCTGCAGCTGTGCCCAGCCAACCCTTCCCTGCTGATTTGCATGTACCCAGAGAACAGCCCACTGCCCTGAGGATTTCTTCATAGGCTGCTCACACCCTGTGCAGGAAGCAGTCCCAGTCAGGACACAGCATGGATATGAGGGTCCCCTCTCAGCTCCTTGGGCTCCTGCTGCTCTGGCTTTCAGGTAAAAAGGGACAACACTGGGGATGTACTCAGCACAGTGTGGTCAGCCTGGCTCTTCAGGAGAGTCCTCTTGTAACATGATTAGTACTGTAGATATTTGTTTTTATGTTTCCAATGTCAGGTTCCAGATGTGACATCCAGATGACACAATCTCCATCTTCTCTGTCTAAATCTCAAGGAGAACGAGTCACCATAAATTGTCAGGCAAGTCAGGATATTAGTGATTATTTACACTGGTATCAGCAGAAGCCAGGTCAAGCTCCTAAGCTTCTCATCAGATATGCAAACAGTTTGCAATCTGGGTTCCCATCGAGGTTCAGTGGCAGTGGATCTGGGACAGATTTCACTCTCACCATTAGCAGTCTGGAGCCTGAAGATGTTGCCACTTATTACTGTCAACAAAGTGACAGTCTTCCTCCCACAGTGATATAGGCCATGACACAAACCTCCCAAGAAAGCAGAAGTGTGAGGCTGGGCTGCCCCAGCTGCTCTTTCTGCTGCCTCCATTTTGTGAGAACACTACTCAGAGGCAACCAGTCTCTCTGAATGTCATCAGGAGGTTTTGGTGGAGGAAATCAGGGGTCTCCTCTGCATCCTTAGTTTCTTTTCTTTGATCAGCACTAGCAGACAGGCGTGGAAATGTGTCTCCTTGTTTAATAAAGGACATGGATCAGGGCAGTGAGCAGAGGGTTTATGACATTGGTTTTTGGTTCAGACAGCACAGAGGAAGTTACCATAAGAACTGCAAGCAGTTTTTTTTTTTTTTTTTTAATTGAGTATGAGTGTCTATCCAATAGCTTTCTGAATTTCTTTTTGATGAACCTAACAATCGTTTACATCTGTAGGATGCAATGTGAAGTTTCTGTACCTATGAACATTGTGAGATCATGAAATCATGTAATTAGCATATTCATCACATTACACATTTAACCTTTCTTTGTGGTGAATCTTTAAAAGTCCTGAGAATTGGTCAATAAAAGGTGCATATTCTAGAAATGGAGATGCTCTGTTCCTCCCCCAGCCATCAGTGAGCACCTGCCACAGAAGGTGTAAACCCTCTATCCATGAGACCCTCAGACTCTCAGGGATACCACTGGTGGAGGTGTCAATGCCCTTCGTCCTGGTGCCCTCCCAGGGGCTTCTCTGTACTCTCCTTTGGGCACAGGTCTTAGCACATGTACTGATGGATAGTGTGGAATGCCCTCATTCTGGTTTCTGAATCTCAGGGAGGACCATTATTGAGCAAATATAGGAGGTTGGAGCAGAAGAAGTGTTAATGGCAAAATGCAGAGTGATCCTGATAATGGGATTTGACAGCTCATGTCCTGTTGTGGTCACTACTTCTCATCTCTCAGAATTTTGTCAGTTGTGTGATGGTAACAATCCACACCCGTGAATATAAATGACTAGTGTTGTGAGCCCCTGGATTTTGAGTGATTTGTTACACACCATTATTGTCAAAAATCTAAACACTATAATATTGAAAATCCACACATAAAGACAGACATGGTTTATGAAACTGATTCATCATTATGAATGCATAAAAATAAATATTTTTAAAAGAAATTTCCTGTCTTTTTTCAGAAGACAGGAAAGAAAGAAAAAGTATGAAATATATGTACATAATCAAAATAAAGTGTAGCGTATTTATTGAAAGAAACACTTAAGAGGAGTATTATGCTACAGAAATCCATATTATAGCAATACTAAATAAAAGAATCTGAATTATAATAATATATATCATATAGACTTATTATACATTAATAATTTCATATTTTGAAAAACACATTCTGTCAGTCTCTTTCTCTCTCTCACACACACATATACATACATACATACACATATGTGTATGTGTGTGGGTGTGTATTTCTGACTGCACAGAAATTTACACATATTCATACCTAAGCAGGTAAATGTGTGTGCACACTTACACACACTCACTCAGAATACATGCACATGTAGAAGATGATCGGGGTCAAGGAGATACAGTTTAGCCTTTTTGTGCCCTGTCTTACAAAAGGAGCTGTGGGGACCCAGAGGCTGGACATTATTTAAGGAGACAGATCTGCAAACACTGCCTGAGTCAGAAACACACTTTGTTAAGTAATCTCCTTTCTGCACACACAATTTCTTTGAAAAACTTGATGGTGATTGGACTGTTTTTCTGGTCACCTTTAATATTTAAGCATCCAATGAAGGAAGGTGGATGCTACAGTGAAGGAATAATTTTCTCATCCTCTGGGGAGAAGCGAGTTATTATTATTTATAAAAGAAAGTTTCAATGTGTCAGGGGCTACACATCACTCTTGAAGTTCTAAATTTTGAATCTTTGAATGTGTGAAATGGGTATTAAAAATCTAAATTCCCAAAGGTACAGGAGAATATAAAGAGCTGCTGCACCCATGCAAAAGATGAAGCCTCAAGAGACTTAAATGGGATGTGAAGGGCACAGTTAAGTCTGCAGGCCAAAAGGCTGGGTCTCAGGGAGGTGGTGGCAGTCTGCTGCCTTCCTGGGGCCAGGAGGAGGAACAGAACTGAGCCCCTCTTCTACAGAACACCTAGGCCTGTGAAGCAGACAGCGTGTGTCAAAGTGACTGGGCATCAAGAGCTCAGGAAACTTTCAGGATGGAAACACGCAATGGCCACAGAACCAGAAAGGGAGAGGAGACGATTCTGAGTTTGACAGAAAATATTCTGAACAACAGCTAACCTCAAGGAGGTGGTGGGAAAGAGCATTCATACATAGAGGACAACAGTAACTTATGGCAAGAGGACAGGCCAGCGACAGCAGATACCTATACCTGCCCCCCACACCAATCATGACACTGTTTTCCACATGTTCAAGTTTCACACTGATTTCTATTTTTAATTTTAATTAAACTGCCTTCTGTCTACCTGAATTTCTACCTATGTATCTAACGTCTCTATATCTATCCTTTTTATACTTGGCTACATCTCTAAATTGTAGGGGTAGTGATTAATCACCCAGAGCTTCAGGGAATCAGACCAAAGCAGGTTCTGCGGCCTCAGTATATCCACAGGCTCTGAAAGTAGGGAGCTTCTAAACTTTTTTGAATTATCTTGATGTTTATTTCCCAGATAACTTTCTGTTTTGGTTTAGATATGAAGTATCCCACAAAAACGAATGTGTGAGACAATGCAAGAATGTTTAGAGGTAAAATGATTGGGTTATAAGAGCCTTAACCTAATCAGTTCATATTCCCATGACAAGGATTAACTAGGTGGTAACTGTAGGCAAGTGGGCTGTGACTGGAGAAGGTGGGCCCTTCTGGAGGACTCTCTTGGGGTTTGTATTTTGTTGGGGATGAGGGGACCTGATTCCTTATTGCCATGTCCTGAGCTGCTTTCCTCCACCACACTTTTCTGCCATGATGTTCTGCCTCACCTGGGACCTGGAGCAAGGGAGTCCTCTGAAGGAGCCCTAATTAGGAAGGGCTGTTGCAGCTAGCTGGAAGCCATAAGTTCCACCTGATATGTATGTGACGCACCTGTAGGCACCCACAAAGCTGAAGGTATATAACCGGGTGAAAGTGGTCTGAGTTAGGAGAACGGAGAATTCAGTCAGTCGCTCAGTTGCTCGGTCAGTCAGAAGAAGAGTTCGGGTCGGAGAAAAGAATCAGAGCGGCCAGAACGTAGGCATAGCGGTTACAGAAGAGAAACCAGATAGAAGAAGTAATGGCTGGTCAGAGTTAGGCCGAGGCTCCCGAGGGCTGGTCAGAGTTAGGCCGAGGCTCCCAAGGAAGACAGAAGACAGAAGAAAGAAGAAGGAAGAAAGAAGAGAGAAGAAAGAAGCTCTAATCTTTCTCTAAGCTAAGCACTATCTTTCTTTCTCTCTACTCTAAGCTAAGAAGACAAGAAGAAAAGCTCGCTTTAATCTTTCTCTCTAAAAATCTTTCTTTCCCTCTCTAAGCTCTAAGAAAGTAGAAGTAAAAGTAGTAAAAGTTTTACTCTGCCTCCGAGAGTTTTCCTCCCGGTTTTCGGTACCAGGCAGCTTACAGTCCTCTGTCTATGGACTAAGACCTCTGAAATCATGAATGCCAAATATTTTGTTCCTCTAAAATTATTCTTGTCAGGTGTTTTGGTCACAACTGCAGAAAAGGTAACTAAAACATCACCCCAGGTGACAAGCATACAAGAAAAGCACATCATGAGTATTTTGTCTAAAAACAGTGATGTCCACTTACAGAACATTACACTGATCCTCCCCCATGACCCCTAAGGAGAAACATGTTCTCCTCATGTAAATCTGTGCTGCCTTGCTCTGACCTGGGAAACCTGGGAACATTGGGCCTGTGTTGACTCAAATGAGAGGAGCCAGCCCTGGAGAAGTGCCTAGTCCTGATAAGCCCTACTGATTTTTATGTGACCAGAGCACAGCTTGCTGCCATGAAAACTTCTTAATAGGCTGCTACCACCTTCTGCAGGAGTCAGTCCCTGTCAGGACACAGGATGGGTTAGAGTGTCCACACTCAGCTCCTGGGGCTTCTGCTGCTCTGCCTTCCATGCAAAGAGGGACAGCACTTGATATGTACTCAGTCCAATGTGATCAGTAATGCCTAGCCCTTCAGGAAAGTCCTCTTGTAACTTTACATGACAAATACTGTGGACATTTTATTTATGTTTTCAATGTCATGCACTATATGTAACACCCAGATGACCCAGGCTCCATCCCACCTGTCTGTATTTTTAGGAGACAGAGTCAACTTCCTGTGCTGTGTAAGTCAGGATGTTGGCTATAATTTACACTGGTACCAACTGAAACCAGAGCAAGCTCCTAAGCTCCTGATCTATTATGCAAATTATTTGCAGCCTGGTGAGATGAATTAATAGAAAACATTTCCACTTTTTAAAATTGTCAACTTTTTTTCTCCATCAGTGGGCATATAAGCTCCAGTTACCCTTCATGAAGTTATTTTATATGTCATCCCTCCTGCATGAAGTGAATCTCCTCTGCTCCTACACCCTCATAGTATAAAACGCTCACAATGCATACCAATAGACACTCCTCAGGTATAAAGCCTGACCAGAACATGGCCAACTTTGCATGCTATGCTGTAGTGACCTCCTCACCCTTCTTGGCCCCAACAACTATACTAGTTCATCCTGCACATGTGAACACTTTCCTCATCTTACTCCTTCTCAACAACCACAGTAAGAAAGTATTGCCACCTTCCACCTGTGGACAACCAGCTCACCCACTTTAGGCTCAACACTCCATTGCTGGTCTTCCACCACCCCATGTAGACTCCATGTCTATATTCTAGTTTATTTCCTATTTAGGTGGCTCCTCCCTCTATCTGGGTCCCAAGGTCTAAGTCCAGGCATTGAATTATCTGTTCTCTTAGGAATTAGTGGAGTGGTGGAGAGGGAGGCCTGTGCACATTTAGGTAAAACAACAGTTTCAAGGACACAAACAATGTTTTGAAGAAGGGTCTCTTCTGCTGAAGGGAAGAACTTGGGTGAAGAGTTTTGAAACCAAAATGAAATAATTTTGAGAGTGCATGGATCATCCAACATGGAATGTATAACCATCTGACAAGCTAGAATGGCAGCCTCCATTATTTTGATTTGGTGGGAGAAAGTCCCTGACTAAGGCCATCATTGATGGAAGTGATGGACAGAGAATGCAGAGGTGGAGAACACAAGGTTGAGCTGCGGATGACATAAAAGAACAAGCAGATGCTTGTTGTTGGGGCATTTCCTTCTGCATCTCCATGGCTGTACTTGATGATTCTTCTTCTATCACATTGCATTAATGGAGAGTAGTGATGGTAACTTACTCTTAGCACATCAGAATAATCAGAGAAACTTAGTAATCATGAATCTATATACTGTCTAATTTACAGCAAGAGTTGCCAAATTCATGGAGTCTAAAAAATGTATACTTCTTTGTTTCTGAAAGGTCCTGTCTTAGATGGTTAGATCAAGAGATGATGTGATGAACCTTCGACAAGACAATGAAAAACTGGCCAGAAGACTGACCCTGTACTGTGTCTCCCAGCAAGAAATACATGCTCAGCAGGCAAATATGTGTTGCCATGGACTGAGTTGGGAAATGTGTGCTTGGTTATTGAGAGAAACCAGCCCTGCAGCTGTGCCCTGCTTGCCCAGCCCTCTTGATTTGCATGTGCCCACAGCATAGCCCACTGCCCTGAAGACTTTTTAATAGGCTGCTCACACCCTGTGCAGGAGTCAGTCCCAGTCAGGACACAGCATGAACATGAGGGCCCCTGCTCAGCTCCTGGGGCTCCTGCTGCTCTGCCTCCCAGGTAAATGAGGACAGTACTGGGGATTTGTTCAGCACAGTGTGGTCAGTCATGCCTGGCATTCACAGAATTGCTCTTATAACATGCCTACTTATGTAGATATTTATTTGTAAGTTTCTAATGTCACTTTCCCTATGTAACATCATGATGATGCAGTCTCCAACTTCCCTGTCTAAATCTTGAGGAGAGCATCACCATAACTTGTTGGGCAAGTCAGAATGTTAGCAGTTGGTTATTCTGGTATCAGCAGAAGCCAGGGCAACTTCCTAAGGTCCTCATTTATCAGGCATGAAATTTGGCATCTGGGGTCCCATCAAAGTTCACTGGCACTGAATTTGGCATCCATCACCATCAGCAGCCTGGAGCCTGAAGATGTCATCAGTTATTATATCTACAGAGTAATAGTTTCCCTCCCACAGTGATACAGGTCATGACATAAACCTCCCAGAGAAGCAGAAGTGTAAGGCTGGGCTGCCCCAGCTGCTCCTCCTGCTGCCTCCATCTGCAGAGGGTCCAAAGTTCACAGGGTGATTTTGTAGAAGGGGAGAAGGAAGATCCTCTGAATCCCCTTTTTACTTCTGTTCAGCTACAGCAGGACAGAGATGATGAATCAATTATCACCACTGTTTGAATAGATCATCACTCCTAAAGAAGATTGGAGTTTATAGTGTGATAGGGAAGCCAAGCTAGGTATTCCGGGCATAAACTTTATAATGTAGTAAAAGAGAGGAAACTTTACTCTTTCAATGTCTGATTGTATGGTGGTCAAAGACATGGAAAAATATAAACACATCCTGGAATTACTGATTCTTTGGTTCACCCCTGAAACCTGAGCAATCAATCTCCTAATCACATCCCAAGTAGGATGTGTTTCAGTACACTGAATTGAAAATATAAACTAAAATTTTTGGAAGCTTTGTGAATTTGATAATTTGTGAAGCTGTTTCTAGAAATATGAGAGTTCTTGCTGTTCTCTCAAAGTTGAACTCCAGTTAGAACTGAGAGCAAAAGGACCAGATCTCCTTTGTGACCATCACCTCTTTCCTTCAGATACAACCCAATAAGGCTGAGGATGCCAGAGAGATGGAATATGATCACTTAAGACTATAGTTTCTCTGAAATAAAAGGGATTACTGATCCTCAGGACAGCAGCAAATCCTGGGACTGGCTCTGGCAGTGACCAGTGGTGAGGCTCCATGGCAGCTGGGGATGCACCATTTGACCATAAAGCCAAGGAAAAAAAAAAATGTATGACAGTTTTGGGAACAAAAGCCTAGTCTTTTCTATACTAACTCTATGCTGGCTATAGTCATGAGGAGCAAGATTACATAAAAGGAGAAAAATCTTTGAAATAAAAAGGCAGTACAAAGGAGCAGTGTTACTGATGGATCAGATGGGGTTCACAGTCAAGGAAATTCTTAGTACTTAACACACAGTGGTCCTGGTGTTTGGCCACCTGATTTTTAAACACAATCAGAAACATGGAGCAGAATTGTTGGCTCAGGCGTGTAGATCTAACTTGATTATCTCTCCAGCTTTCTCCCTTTGTGCGTACTCCTGCCATTGTGATTAAGTTAGCCCACCTCAGAATATGTATTTTCTCAGGTCCCAGAAATAATGACTGGAAGTGGTCAAGAGAAGTGCACTGGAAGAGAAAATGAGCTGAATTGCTTGGACCCCAGTTATGACTACTCCACAGTCACTCAGCTGCTTACAGAGAGTGTAGGAGAGCAAAGGTTTGTGTGGCTCTTGGACTCCTAAACTGATGGCAGAATCCTAGCTCATGGCTGTCACCATCTCCTTGGAAACTGTGTGCCACTACCTCATGTAACTTCAGCCCTCCATAGTACTATAAAACATGTGTGATTGTCACATCTAAACAAGTAAGAAAAGAACAACACAATGTGTTTGTAATGTGCAAGAAAGAACATGTCACTCTCACAATGTCACTAACAATAAAATCCTCAGGGTGTCTCTGCACACACAGCCATAACAGGGGACCCATGAATGGCCAGCATTTTTTTTTGGAAATCATGTTCTGAATCCATGAGGGAGCCCATGAAGGCCTGGCTCCCAAGTCCCTGCTGCCTCCATCTGCACTCTGTACACCCTGGCTGCATGGAAGGCTCTAGGGCAGGGGCAAAGGTCATTCTGACCACCAGCAACCACACTTTCTTCAAGGCACATGAACTTCCTCCTGTCACCACTAGGGGACAAACTCCCCCAGATGCTGCTCCTGCCAGGGACTGCAAACAGGCTGGGGACTTTTCAGGGAAGCAGATTGGGGACAGCTCTGAAAGCACATCATCTCTTTCCCTTCTATACCTCTCCCTTGTTCCTGGGTTCCCCCAGTGCCTCTCCTCTGCACTGCTTTGGTCTTCCCTGTCCTGCCCCTCCTACTCTGAATTCACACCAATTAATCCTCACTTCACACATGACTGTCCTCACATGGGTCACAACCCTGTTCTCTGGCACATCCTGGCCCTTGGCCTGCCCTCTGACTCCACTCCTTGGAATCTCATGGGAGAGTCAAAGATGGTGCATGATGGTCTCCAGAGACCAGAAAGGAGAGCAGCAGATGTTCAGAAGCTGTACACGTGGCTGACATGGTCCACTGTGGGAAGCGTCCTTGCATCACATGAGCTGTGGAGCTGCCACAGACACCATGTCTGTCCAGTCAGAGGGGTGGCCACTGGCAACTCTAGATGAGTTTGTCCTGTGGCCATGCAGTCACTGAGCCAGCTGTTTTTCCCTGTGTGGGGAAAGGCACCAGGGAGGAGCTCCCCATTCCCAGCTCTGGAAATAGAACTTCTATCCCCTTCTCCACTCTAAGAAAAGATTTTCCCCACCCCTAATATTGTCATTGGTCCCAGCTAGTCAGGCCCTCTGGTCCTCTGTGAGCTTCTCCCCAGCTTCCAACTTTAACCAGGAGCCTGTTCCCTTTCCTTCCCATCACCTGCCCTCCCTCCCCATGCCCACATCCTACCTTCTATTAGCCCCTCACTTCCCCGCACATCCTACTGCAAGGTAAGCAAGCCCTCTCCTTGGTGATGAGTGCACTGCTATATCAGGGGCTTGGCAGACCAGGGTCTTCTGCCTCCAGCACCTGTCCACAGGGAGATGCTGTCCCTTTAGTACACTCCCTCTGTCTGGTGCTCTGTAGCTGGAGAGTAAATTTCTCCCTTTCATCATGTCACAGGGAAAGAAAGAACAGGAGGAGAAAGAGGAGCTTTTGAATGTTCAGTGTGTTCAGCAGGATGGATGTGTGCTGGCATCACCTCGCCCTGTCATGTGTGAGGAAGGGAGGGTGTGTGTGTGTGTGTGTACATGTATATAGGAGATGTGAGTGTGCGGGGGAGATAAAGCAAGACTGCATGTGTCTGTGTGTCTGTGTGTGTGAGCTCCAGATTTTCTGTCTTTCCAAAGCTCCCTCCTGTCTCTCGTATATCACTCACAGACAGGGACATGACAGCAGCCACAGACCCGCCATGAGTGACCTTTCCCCATGTAGGAGTCTGCCATGGAGATCAGGGAGGTGAAGGAGGAAAGGAGGAGAAGGAAAAGAGGAAAAGGAAGAAGAAGGAAAAGAAGAAGAAACCTCCCCCTTCAAAGCATCGAAGTTTTACCCCTAGTCATTGAGCCCGTCTGTGTGTCCCATGTGCACCACCACCATCCCTTACATCTGAACTTGGTCTTGGGTGTTTAATAAAGAAATCGAGTCTCTCTCTCTCTCTCTCTCTCTCTCTCTCTCTAAAAAAAAAAAAAAAAAAAACCAGCAAAATAATATAATCTAAAAATCTAAAAGAAAAAAAAAAAGAAAATCTAAAAGAAAAACAGAGAGAGAAAAGAAAAGAAAACAATTTTGTCTGCCATCCACAGAGGGAGGTCTCTGGTTCCTGGTGGAGGACAGTGGGTGAATCTTCAGTGAGATGGAGGCCAAGTGAGTGATGTCCTAGGAGCCACTGGGAAAGAGGCGGAGGAGATACAGTGAGGCAAGAGAGCCAGTGTCCCCACACACTCCCGGTGCAGCTTGGTGTTGGGTCACCAGTAGTGAGACTGGAGCAAAGTAGACCTATCTGCCAAGAAGGAAGCAGCAGGCACCCAGCAGGCGGCAGATAAGAAAGTCAGAAAACTCACTTGAAATGCAGGGACCCACATGAAACAAACAGCTTTACAGATGACACAAATGCTTCAAGGGAAACCGTGTCTGCCAATTATTACAAGTGGTTCTGCCACACTCTAGTTCAACCAGGGACAGCCCCCAAGTGCTCACTGAGAACACACTTTGTTCCTGAAAGTGGAAGCAGCTTGCATGAACTGCTTCACTTCTAAATTTCTAAGCTCTTCTGACCAAACACATTCAGAGCACACATCTGGCCCAAAAGAAAAATTCCTAGCAAGAGAGTCCTTGTACCTATGATCACCAACTTGAAAGAACAACATATTGCCAATGTTTTACTGAAATCAATGGTTCCCATTTATTCATAAAACTAACTCGAAATGCAGGAGCCTTCATGCATGGAACCTGCATTTGCAATGTAACACATGCTTCCAAGAGAAACTCTGAATGTCAGCGCTGAGTAGCAATTCTGTTTCATGCAGCTGAAACTAGGGACAAAACCCAATGTGCTCACTGACAACAAGACAGTTCCATCAATTGGAAGCTGCCTGCACAAAATGCTTCAGTTCTATGCTTCCAAGCTTTTCTCAGACAGCACATTCAGAAAACAGGTCACACCCAATGTACAAACTGTGCTAGCCAAAGAGCCATTGTACCTAGGATCACCAATATTGATGAGGAAAGTTGGACCTCTGACAAAATCAATTTCCCAGAGTTTCATTGAAATCCTTTTCTCAATCTTTTCTGAAAACTCATTTCAAATGAAGGTGCCCACTAGCACCAAACTGTGCTTTATAGAAGACATGGACATTTCCAAGTGAAACTGGAACTGCTGGCTCTGAGAAGTGGTTCTAATTCCTGCTAGTTCAACCAGACCCAAATTCCAATGTGCTCTTCTTTAGATCCTGCAAGTTGAATCTGTTTGAACTCTCTGCTTTTGTTCTGCACTTCCACACTGCTCTCATTGAGCACATTCAGAGGAGAGTTCAGGCCCAATATAAAAAGTGTGCTAGCATGAGGGCCCTTGTACATTGGGGCACTTCCTCAAATACAAAGCAATGGGACTGCTGAGTGGGTCAATTACTCAAAGATTCTTTGGAGTCCGTTCCTCAAACTCATTCCAAAAACTATCTTGAAATTGCACATGCTCATCTGCAATGAACTGTGCTTGGCTGAGTTTATAGATGGTTCAAAGTGAAACCATGCCATCAGCTTTGAGAAGAGGTTCTGCTTCATGAAAGTTCCACCAGGAAAAAAAAAAATGTGTTAACTGAGAACAAAGCTACTTTCTGCAAGTTGATGCTTCTTGAATGAATTTTTCTGTTTTCCCCCTCTAAATTGATCTCAGGATGCACATTTTGAACACATTTCCTGCAAAACCATTACAAAGTATCACTGCAAAAGAGCACTCTTGTCTAGCATCAGCAACATTGATGAGGAACTTGGGCCAGCTGAGAAAATGAACTGCACAAAGTTCCATTGTATTCCCTTGGACTACCTTTTCTCAAAACTACTAGAAACTGCAGGTGCCTGATGGCAACAAACTTGCCATTTACCAATAGCACAGTTGTTTCCAATGGAAACTGTGCCTGCTAACTCTCAGAAGCAGTTTGGTTTAATGCTAGTACAACCAGGCATAAAGCTCAAAGGGCACAAAGTTATTTCCTAATACTGCAGCTGCTTGCAACATTTTTTTTTTTTTGTGTTGCATTTCCAAACGATTTTCAAGAAGCACATTCAGAGCAGTTTAAGCCCATATACAAAGGGTGCTAGCAACATAGACCTTAAACCTAGCTTTAGCAACTTTGAGGAGAATTGTGGACCTACTGGGAAAATCAATTCCCCAAGCTTTATTGATATCCATTGCTACATTTTTTTTTTTTCACAAAATTCACTTGACGGTCACGTGCCTGCCTGCATTGAACTTGCATTTACCAGTTGTACAGACGCTTCAAAGTGAAACTGCCACCTCTGAGAAGTGGTTGTTCTTCTCGCTAGTTGAAGCAGTGACAGACCCCAATGTGCTCACTCAGAATAAGGTGAGTTCTTGAAAGTTGAAGCTGCTGAGTAACTGCTTCATTTCTGCACTCCCAAAATATTCTCAGCAAGCACATTCAGAGCCAAGGTCAGGCCTGGTATACAATATTTGCTTCCAAGAGAGTCCTTGCACTTAGGATCACCAATATGGAGAAGGCAAGAGACACTGCTGTAAAGATCAATTCCACAAAATGTCTTTGAAACCCTTTCATCTGAACTTTCTGAAAACACTTGAAATGAGGTTCCTGCATGCAAGGAACTCTAAATGACAGAGGGCAAAGACGTTTCCAAATGAAAACATGCCTATCAGCTCTGAGAAGCAGTTCTCATTCACACTATTTCAACCAGGGGAAAATCCCCACATGCTCACTGAGAACAAATCAGTTGGTGCTAGTTGAAGCTGCCTCACAGCTTCACTGCTGCCCTTCAGGCTTCAAGCACATCCAGAGCACAGTTCAGGCACAAATGACAAAGTGTTCCAGAAGGAGATTTTCTTGTATCTGGGATCACCAACTTTGAGGAGGAAAGAGCACCAGCTGAGAAGATCAATTCTCCAAAGTCTCATTGACAACATTTTCAGACTCATTAAGGACACACACTTGAAATGCAGGAGCCCACATGAATGACCTGTTTTTGACCAATGGCACAGGTGCTTCAATGGGAAAGCGTGCCTGTCACCTCTGAGAAGCAGTTCTGTTTCATTCTAGTTCAACCAGACAAAAGCACCATGTGCTCACTTACAACAAAGTTAGTCCTGCACATTGAAACTGCTAGCAGAAATTGCTTTTATTCTGCACTACCCAGCTCTTCTCAGCAAGCGCATTCAGAGGACAATCCTGGCCCAATATAAAATGTGTGCTATGAAGGAAGCCATTGTAACTTATGTCACCAAATTTGGGAAGGTAAGGGGAATGCTGAGAAGATCGTTTCTCAAAAGGTTCATTGAAATCCATAACTCATACTTTTTCAGGAAACTCATTGAAATGCAGGGCCCCACAGGCAACAAACAGTGGTTTACAGATGGCACAGATACTTCAATGGGAAATTGTAAATGCCAATTATTACAAGTGGTTCTGCCACACTCTAGTTCAACCAGGGACAGCCCCAAAGCACTCATTGAGAACACACTTTGTTCCTGCAGGTTGAAGCAGTTTGCACAAACTGCTTCAGTTCTGAAATTCCAAGCTCATCTGAGCATGCACAGTGAGAGCACAGTTGTGGCCCAATAGAAAACTTGTCCTAGCAAGAGCGCCCTGTACCCATGGTCACCATCATAAGGTAGCTTCCCATCTTCTCTGTGGGGGTGTATTTCTCATTGGCCCTTATGCTGTGCTGGAGACTTCTAGGAGCTCAGTTTTGTGCAGGACCATCTGACCTGAACTGTTTGCAAGTCCTGTGTAGCCCTTACACATGCTCCCATGCTACAGGATTCTGCAGACCCAGTCCAGGCAACAGTGGGCATCCCTTCATTCATTTTCTATGGTCTGCAGATTCCTAGATGCATGCCATTCATTATCATTCAATGCAGAACATTTTTAAAAACCATACATATGGTATATATATCATTCTAATATAAAAAATAATCAGAGATATTCCCAAATCCAAACAGTGGATCCCCATTTTGATGCTAAAAGTAGAAAATTCCACACCTGACCTCAGGAAATGGGTCACAGTCAGGACACAAGTGCACTAAGTATATTGCATGACATTACCTTCTGATTAGGTGTAAAGTTGCATGTGAAGCACACGTGCATGTCACTTTTATAGACTTGACCTTCCTCTGCAAGACAAATCATGCAACTGAAACTATTCCCAAAGTGGAGAAATCTGAACTGCCTCTCCAAAGGATTTCAGCATAGACCAACTCAAACTGTCTATCTTTCAATGAGTGTGTGTGCTCTAGCATGTGTTTGCATGTCTTTGCTTGTGTTTGTGTCATGATAGAAGATATTTCATTGCTCCCATGGAAAAATTGTCTCAGATGATACCATCTGCCACTCTCCTAAAAACAAAATTTCTTTGTGATCAATTGAAACAGTCCTTTCTTCAGGTGTGTATGTTTCCTACAGGAACCACTGCTACAATTAACATACTCAAATCATCAAACTAGATCAGATAACCAAGAAATTATGTTTTTAAAAGTATTTAAACAACAAATATATCATCTATTTACATATATGGTACTAAATATGTTACTATACTAAATAAAGAAAAAAGATCTAATGTAAAACTATGCATGGGCAATTTAAGAAATTTTAAGCAAATACTAGTGAAGAAATAAGTCATTTGATGCTTCAGGGTGCCCAACACACAGTACCAAAATGTTCTTCCAAGGATGCTGTGCTGAGCTTGAGCCTCCTTGGCACAACGAGGGGGAGGTTTGGGCTGGATCCACTCATCCTTCTCTTTGCGCATGGTCTTCATTCTCAGCACAAAGTTGTATTTCACTCTAGGGTTCATCACATAAAATACATTTCCATTGTGAGGACTCTTCAGTTCTGGAGAGAGAGGGGTATACAGGAAAAAGTGGCCCTCAAGAGGTGTACCATAAGACACCCCCCAAATCTGACAGCCTCTGTGAGGAAAGGCCTGAGTCACAGTCCTGAGAGTGCTCTAATTCAGCTCCAATACCACCAGAGACATCCTCAATAGTGCTCCCTGAGGAAAAATTAGGCAGAGGCCTTCAACAGATTTAATGCCTATTGCTTCCAAAGACTTTGGACTCCAAAACATCCCAATTCCTCTTGGATCTGCCAAAGCACACTGCTAGGGTTTGCATCTGTAATCTCCCACAAAAGGCTCATGTGCTGAAGGTTTGGTCCCCACTTCAGCAATGTTCACAGGTGGCTTTTGGGGGAAGCATTCAATGAGGAGTGCTCTAAGGTTATCGTAAAATTTTCATTCAAGATGAACACACATTTGAGAGGTGGGAGGAACTAGAAGAAGTTTGAGCATGGCTGGAGGAAGACCTGAACAGGGATTTGCCCTCAGCAACTCTATCTTGTCCCTGTGGGCTCCACTTCGCCCTCATTCTCCTAGTAGCAGTCCTCCTCTTCTCTGTCTGTCTGTCTCTCTCTCTCTCTGCCTCTCTCAGCCGCATTCTCTCTCTCCCATTCTAGGCCTGTTTGTCAAGAGCTGAGGAGCTCTCCATTGCCACACACCCTGGCTTTATGGAGAGCCTCAGTGCAGGACCAAATAGAAAGCTATGAAACTCGAAGAAAAAACATAGTATTACTCCTCTAAGTTAGTTTACGCAGGTATTGTCACAGTGAGGAAAGACTGACCAGCACAGATACTACATTGGAACCATGTGAAGGAGCCTATAATCAAGGAGATAGCTAAAGATTGCGGTTAGCTGAGAGCCATAAAAGATGTTCTAGTTTCCACCTGATATTAATACATTATTCAAAGAATCTTTGTATGCCCGTGAACACTGCGTGACGCACCTGTAAGCTTGAGCTGTAAGCACGTGTCCTTGATAAAGCTATATGTATATAAACTGGGTGAGGTTCGTTAGTGTGTGTGGGGAAGAAGAAGAAGGTGGTGGTTGGAGTTAGAGCATTTGGAGTGATTGCTGGAGCCGGAGAGAGAAGAAGAAGAAAAGACCTTTTTTCATTTTCATCCTGCCTCTGAATTTTCCTGTGGCGTTCGCTGCTCCAAGCGACATCCGCTTCAGGCAGCGACAGGTGGTGGCCTGTACGGGGAATTCGGCGGCAAGGTAAGAAAAAAGAAAATTTAAAAAGATGGGAGCAAATATAACAAAAAGTCAGTTTATAAAAGCCATGAATGAAATTTTTGATATTGAGAACTCAGAGGATAGTGAGAAAAGTGAACAAGAAAGCATATCCTCTGACTCAGTGGAGACCAGCAAGGAGAGTAGGAATGTAAATTCAAAAGTAAGATCTGCAAAAGCCATCAGAAGCTTAATAAAATTAGCTGAGGAGTATGTACTCTCCTTAGAAACTGAAACTCAGGATACTAGTGAAAGTAATAATAGTAACAAGGAGCCAAACCATGAAAATACGGTCTCCTCCACTGAGCCGGTTAGGAATTATGAAGCTAGTAGTGAAGAGGAATCAAAAAGCGATTCGGAGAGCACAGTCTCCAATAAAAAGAACAGAAAGAAATTAAAAAAGAGAAAAGACCGTCAAATAGAGGAACCACTAGTGCCCTCTGCTCCTTCATGGATAGAATCCCTAACAGAAACAATAAAGAGTATTGATCAGAGTGTACGTGCCCTTGAGGTAGAAATTGGCGGCCTTTCTGAACGCTTATATGCTCTCGAACAACATAGACCGCAGGAGCACCTAGAACTGCCAGTATTTCAAAATGAACAGGGACAAAGATATCACGAGTCCCTAGACTTTAAAACAATAAAGAATTTTAAAGAGGCGGTAATGACCTATGGGCCTCAAGCTCCGTTCACATTAAGTATGATAGAGTCACTTAACACCCTAACCTTAGCCCCCTCAGATTGGAAAAGTCTATGCAGAGCGGTACTAAGTGGGGGACAATACCTAATCTGGAAAACTCAATTCCAGGAACTTTGTTCAGAAATAGCAAAGAGAAATGCTGCATCAGGTTTCCCTCAACGCAATATAGATATGCTCACAGGGGAGGGTCAGTTCGCCGAACTACAAAATCAGCTACAATACGATCCAGGTGTGTATGCCCAGATACACACTGCAGCTGTGAAAGCCTGGAAGACAATCTCAGGCACAGGGGATCTGCAAGGCAGCCTATCAAAAGTTATACAAGGGCCTAACGAACCTTACGCTGATTTTGTAGATAGGCTCTTAAAAACAACATCTAGAGTTTTTGGCGAAGTCGAGCAAGCTATGCCTCTAGTTATCCAATTAGCATACGAGAATGCTAATAAATATTGCCAGGATGCAATAAGGCCGTGGAGAAGTAAAAAAGACTTATCAATTTATATCAGACTGTGCAAAGACATTAACGAGGCTGTTATCACAGGCAACGTAATTGCTGCAGTGATGAAAAATTCCTCCCCTCAAAATTCCCAAAGGATTCAACCTAGAACAGGATATTCCAGACAAAAATATTATAATCAACCAAGATATGCTAAGCAATATCCCCCAATGGTAATAAAATCAAATTCATACCGTGCTCCAGGCCGATGCCCCAGGTGCAAAAAGGGTATACATTGGGCCAATCAATGCCATTCTAGATATGATATATATGGAAATGATTTATCAAGGATTTCAAAAAACGGGGCATGGGGCCCAATGCCCCGGGGCCCACAAATGTACGAGGCACTAGAGGAGGAAGGCCCTCAGATTCAAACGATTCCTCCTCACAGTCCCTCCTACCCATTAACTCCCTTATCAGAGGGACAAGAGGAAGTGCAGGATTAGATCTCTGTTCTACTGCCCGGATGGTCCTGACACCTGAAATGGGGGTTCAGCTGATTCCTACGGGAATCAGGGGACCTCTCCCTTCAGGAACTGTGGGACTAATCCTTGGGCGTAGTTCCAAAAGTTTATTAGGCTTTAATGTTATACCAGGGGTTATTGATTCAGATTATAATGGAGAGATTAAAATAATGCTAAGTACACACAGGGGCATCATCTCCGTAAATCAAGGAGACAGAATCGCACAGCTGCTCCTCATTCCCAGTCTCCATAATTCTTTTAAAAGCATGCCACAAAATAGAAATAGCAGAGCATTCGGTTCCACTGGTTCAGGACCTATGGCTTTCTGGGTCCAGGACTGTTCACGGAGGCCTATGTGCAAATTAAAAATTCAAGGTATAGAGATGGAGGGGCTGATTGATACAGGAGCTGACTCTTCCATCATAAATCTACAACAATGGCCTAAGCACTGGCCTCTACAGAAAGCCTCAACCAGTTTAAGAGGCTTGGGATACAGTAATACCCCAGCTCAAAGTGCTGTAATCTTAAATTGGCAAGACAATGAAGGCCATACAGGAACATTCAAACCCTATGTTTTAAACAGCTTGCCAGTTACCCTATGGGAAGAGATATCTTACATCAAATGGGGCTACACCTAGCGACCAAGCCTGCAGGTGTTAAGAATAAAAATCCTAATCATAATAAAAAAGGCAAAGGACATTTTTTCTAGGGGCCACTGAGAAAACAATTTTAAAAATACCATGGCTCTCTAATAAGCCAGTTTGGGTCCCTCAGTGGCCCCTATCCAAAGAAAAATTGCAAGCAGCCCATCAATTAGTTAAAGAACAATTAGAAGCAGGACACATAGAGCCTTCCACCTCTCCCTGGAATTCTCCCATATTTGTAATTAAGAAAAAATCAGGAAAATGGAGACTATTACAAGATCTAAGACAAATTAACAAAACAATGCAAATTATGGGCCCTACTCAACCTGGACTTCCTAATCCTGTAGCTATTCTAAAAAACTATTACCTTATAACCCTTGATATAAAGGACTGTTTCTTTTCCATTCCCCAACATCCTCTGGATGCCCCCAGGTTTGCTTTTTCAATTCCTTCTATTAATAATAATGGCCCTGATAAAAGATATCAATGGAAAGTATTGCCGCAGGGAATGGCAAATAGCCCTACACTGTGCCAACTATATGTGGACAGAGCTATACAGCCCATTAAAAACAAATATCAAGACCTTATGTGTCTACACTACATGGACGATGTTTTATTAGCTCACCCTAATCAACAAATCTTATTTAATATATTTAGTGAAATAACAAAAAATCTAAAAAAAAATATGGATTATATATAGCAGAAGAAAAAGTTCAAAGCAGATCACCTATACTATATTTAGGCTTTAAAATCATGGATACTTTTGTTAAACCCCCCAAAATTCTAATAAGTAAAGAACATTTGACCATCCTCAATGATTTCCAAAAATTACTGGGTGACATTAATTGGCTTCGCCCTACACTAAGCCTCACTACTGGACAATTAAAACCCTTATTTGACATCCTTCGTGGGAACCCTGACCCATCCTCACCTCGAACATTAACTCCTGAGGCCAGGAGAGCTCTAAAATTAGTAGAACAGGCCATTGAAAGATCCCATTGTGATAGATTTGATTTTGCACAACCACTAATATTGATTATTATTCCTTCACAATATACTCCAACAGGAGTATTTTGGCAACAGGGACCTATATTATGGATACATTTGCCTGTCTCTCCTAAAAGTACAATTGAGTCTTATACCTCCATGGTGGCTAAACTTATTCTTCAAGGACTTAAAACCTCTACTAAAATATTTGGAATTCATCCCGCTACTATTATTACTCCTTATTCATCGTCACAGGTTGAATATTTGTGCTTCAATGATAATGATTGGGCTATAGCTAGATGCTCTACTTCTGCAAATTTTGACAATTATATTCCTAAATCTCCTATACTGTCCTTTTGTATCAATCATCCTATCATATTCCCACAGGTAATAAAAACTCAACCCATTCCTAAAGCATTTAATGTATTTACAGATGGATCCTCTAACGGTACTGCTGCAGTAGTCAGTCAAAATGAAAAAAATGATTCATATCACTAATCAAAAATCAGCTCAATTAGTGGAACTCGAAGCTATAATAATAGCTCTGGAAAATTTTAAAGAACAGCCTATGAATATTTTTTCAGACAGCCATTATATTGTACATGCTGTCCCAAAATTGGAGCTAGCAGGTCCAGTAGCACCACATACTCCAGCTTTTAAATTGTTTTCTCAAATCCAAAATCTCCTATGGCAACGAAAAGAACCTTTATTTATAGGTCACGTAAGAGCTCACACTAATCTGCCTGGTCCTTTCCATGAAGGTAATCAAAAAGCTGACGCCCTCACTAAAACAATATTTATATTTACTACAGTACAACAAGCTACTTTATTTCATTCCCAGTTTCACGTTAACAGCACTACCTTAAGAACAAAAATTTAAAATCACAAAAGAACAAGCTCGTAGAATTGTAAAAGAATGTCCATCTTGTGTAACACTTTTGCCCAATCCACATTATGGGGTTAACCCACGAGGTTTGATGCCCAATCATTTGTGGCAGATGGATGTCACATATGAGCCAAGTTTTGGAAAATTACGATTTATTCATGTCACCATAGATACATGCTCGGGCATGATTTTTGCTTCTTTACATTCCGGAGAAAAAGTTAAAGATACTATATCTCATTGTCTGCAAGCTTTTGCTGCATTGGGCATCCCCAAAATGCTTAAAACAGATAATGGCCCTGCATATACATCCACATCCTTCAAACAATTTTGTACAAAGTTCAATATTATCCACAAAACAGGTATCACTTATAATCCTCAGGAACAAGGAATAATTGAAAGAGCAAATCGGACACTTAAAAATATGTTACTAAAGCAAAAAGATGGAAACTGGAAAAAATCCTAAGGACAGATTGGCAGTTGCCCTGTTTACCCTAAATTTCTTAACTTTAGATTCTAATGGACATTCGGCTGGAGATAGACACTGGAACCCACACCAACAACATAAACCTTTGGTTTACTGGAAGGATGTTCTCTCAGGTACATGGAAGGGTCCAGACCCAGTATTAATTGGGGGGAGAGGATCTGTTTGTGTTTTTCCAAAGCACGAATCCTCTCCAATATAGATACCATCTAGATTGATAAAGCAGGTACAAAGTCAAAAGAATCAAGACAAAGTTATTGAGGAGTCTAGATTGAATAAACAAGTACAAAATCAAGAGGACCAAAATGAAGGTATGGAGTGATTCCCTTAAAAGAGTCCTCCATTAAATTTACAACTTAAATTTCATTCTTCCCAGCCGGGACAAGAAGATCTCTCTTCAGTGTATACACAATTGTAATTTTTTTTCTCTTTTATATATGTCGTTATGTCTGTGCATTTGTCTAAATTTCATGTTAATGTGATGTCACAATATGTTTAAATGTGCATCTGTCTAGTGTGACCTCACAAATAATTAAGCGCTTAAAAAAAGGTAGATAGATATAGATCCAAATAACAAATAACGTTAATTCATTTAAGCTTAAAATATTCTAATTTGATAATCAATAGATAGATAGATAGATAAATAGATATTTATATAAGTTCAGAATATTTTAATTAGATAATCAATTATAATGATAATCAATTTTGATTTATAGTTGTCTCCGGGACTTCTCTTCAGCTGTGAATATGTTTAATGTTGTATAACCTGATATTTTGGTGTTCTGACAGAGGATCATTTATTTGTTATTAACTTCATTTGTTTAATAGCTGATTAATTTGAATTATTTCAACAGGTATAGGATTGCTGTGTATATAGAGACTCGAGGATTCCAGCTAACAAATTATTTTTCCAAAAATGCCTTTAGCTTTTCTTTATCTTTAATGCAGTAAACACCCTCAGTTTCTCTTTGATTATTTCTGAATGTGATATTTTGCCAGCTTATGTTTGTGGGAGCTTAAGCAGCAATGTGTGTGAGCAGAGATCAACTTTTATTTCCTACTCTAATAATTCTTTTTTTAGTTTGACAGCTCACCTTTTGATCTCAGTGCTGGAATAGCACTGCCTTTCCCTTAATAATGGATGCTTGAGTTTTTAGGTAGCGGGCCCTGAAGATTTGCCGGTGGAAATGTCTAGACATAAAAAAGACGGCTGCTGCTACAACTGCAGGGACCACGGTCACTGCAAGCATCCCTGCTGCTCAAGCATCAACAACCTAACCAGCAGTGTGGCCTCTGCTCTGCATGCATGGGGCCTCCTGAATCTATGTGTTATAACTTATGGACATTTTGATTTTCCATTATTTTGGGACATTACGGGACAATGCCTTGCGGGTATTTGTCTAAGAGAACTCAGTGCGTTACTTGATGAAACTAAGGGCAGCTGATTCGCTTAAAGAACTTGATACGCTATGGAAAACTTGGCTCGTCAGCAGTAGGCTTACCGCCTTAAAGCCGCAGCATCTCCTAAAAATTGGACGGCTGTTAGTCAACACACAGTCGATCCTGAAGGGCTCTATTGGATGGCTGGTTAGCCTATGACGGGTAAGATCCCCAGAAGGGGACAACCTAAGACACAGCACAGTCGCACGGGATAGTCTAATGTGGCCGGCATGTCAACCTAAGCCAGGAGTCAGGACAGCCTAGACTCCCATGACGGGTAAGAATGTCGGTTGCACATGGACGTCCTAGAACATCCCCTCTTTTAAAACTAAAAGGGGGAAATGAAGGAGCCTATAATCAAGGAGATAGCTAAAGATTGCGGTTAGCTGAGAGCCATAAAAGATGTTCTAGTTTCCACCTGATATTAATACATTATTCAAAGAATCTTTGTATGCCCATGAACACTGCGTGACGCACCTGTAAGCTTGAGCTGTAAGCACGTGTCCTTGTTAAAGCTATATGTATATAACTGGGTGAGGGTCATTAGTGTGTGTGGGAAGAAGAAGGTGGTGGTTGGAGTTAGAGAATTTGGAGTGATTGCTGGAGCTGGAGAGAGAAGAAGAAGAAAAAGACCTTTTTTCATTTTCATCCTGCCTCCGAATTTTCCTGTGGCGTTCGCTGCTCCAAGCGACTTCCCACTTCAGGCAGCGACAACCATGCTTCTGCCACTCTTGGTCCCTGCCTCCATGAGGACTAGGCTTCATAGAATGGAAGCCACATCCCAGATGCTGCCCTACTCAGAACAATGGTTCCAAAGTCCAGGAAAGACACAGTTTCCCTCCAACATGTTGCTATGATCCAGGGATGTCTCTGCACACTGGGACTCAGACTCCTTCCTATGAACACCTGTTTCCTGCAGCCCTCCTCTAGCCTAGAGCCTGTTCTTCATCCCTTCTTGGTTGGATGAATTTCTTAGCAACCAAGAACCCAGACTTCCTCTTCCATAAGACTCCATTAACCTAACAGACTTAGTAGGTTAAGATATGAGAAACTTTATGCTAGAACTTCTAGGGATGGTGGTTTTCAGTGTGGACAGACTGGGATCGTGGCTGTTGTGGGTGTTTGGCTCACAACAAGCAAACAAACAAACAAACAAACAAATAGTACTGGGATTATTAACAGATCAGCTTTGTGGCAAAGGTGCTCAGGAAGCCCTTATCTGACTTTAGTTAGGATTAATAACCTGGCTATTGGGATCACTTCTGGGCAAGTGGACTCAGGTAGAGCAAACCATGGAATTTACCCAAAGAGACTTGATTCAGTCTGTCTTCCAGATTTCACCCTCTTGCTGCATGCTAGAATACTGGCAATGCTCTGCACAGGCAGTGGCTTTCTTGTCATCCACAAAGCTTTCAATAGTACTGATCCCATCAGAGACCATGGGGCCATACTTCTCTGGAAGGAGGCTTTCAGACATCACTGACATCAGCACTGGATGCTTGTTCATGCCCAGGGAAGGACACCTGGTGGGGATTCACACTAGCCACTGGGGCATATCATGGAACCTAGACACTGTACGCCAGCATTAGTGCATGAGCCCCAACACACCCTGTTTGAGTGATCTTCTGTGTCAGGGACTAGTCTTTGGTGCTATGAGTTGACCTGAGTCCCCTTCCTAACCCTTGCTCCCTGCCATCTGATTGTCCTACTTACTGCGATGGTTGGAGATAATTTGGCCCAGCTCATAGTCTTCCAGGTTCTCCTCTGGTAGTACGTGGAGCTCCAGGGCCCTGCGGATGATGACAGGAGCCCTATCGAGGCAGGTCACCTGGAGCAGCATGGGAGAGAGACCTTCAGGAAATGGGCCTTCAAGTGGCTACCCAAGGACAGTGCACAGGGACACTCAGGAGGCATCTCTGCTCTAAATACAAGGGCACCATCCATGACCCTACTACCTGAACTTAACGTCCTGGTAATTGCATGGGCTCTTCCAATGGGCTATTAGCCTAATCCTGTCCAAAGTTCTGCCTGGACCTACCATTGCCACATTCCACTTATGGTCAAAGGACCACACAACCTGTGTACAGATACAATCTAGTCCCAACAAAAATGGGAGGAATGGCACAGTGTCCTTCAATATCCCAGGTCTGCTCGAGGATACAGGCTGCATTTGGGGTGTCCCAGGCACAAAACCTAGAGGTGTTGGTCCTGATTGCCAGGGCAAAAAAACAGACTCAGGAACAAGACCAAACGTGGCAGTGCTCAAGGATAGCCATGAGAACTCCTGGTCTCCACAGGCTCCATCCTGGCTGGGGTGGAGTAGAGCACCTCATTCAGCAAGTGTGCTCAGTGGAAAGGGCTCCTCTACTGCAGGTGATCTGGATATTGAGTGTGCTTACTCCACCATCCATATGGATTCTGCACAGAGACCCTCTCGGCTCCTTGTTCAAGGAACATGCGCAATCTCATACTGCTGTCCTCCTCCATGGGCACCAGCATCCTCCATCCCATACAGGAAAACCTGCAGCCTACAGACTGCCGTCTTCTCATCTCCCCACCAATACCTTCTGGCCTGCACACTGCCCCCCGACACATTTAGACACCCACACACAAGGCGCTGGACACACTGGTGCTCTTCCTCATCTCAGGTCACGCCCTTCACACTGACCTCTTTCTTCTTGATTCAAATCTATCCTTCATGACCATCCAGAAGCTTCAATTCAAGAGGGCATGAAGAGTCCACGGTATTGCATTAGTGATTGTTCCGTGACCAGGTGTAAGCCCCAGTGGACACCCATGCATCCAGGCTTACCAGGACAGTCTTGGCCTTATTTTGGTTCTGGTTCTCCATTAGTGATTGTTCTGTGACCAGGTGTAAGCCCCAGTGGACACCCATGCATCCAGGCTTACCAGGACAGTCTTGGCCTTATTTTGGTTCTGGTTCTCCAAGGAGACGCAAATCAAGCAGGTGTCTCCCACTTGATGGTTGAACAGTGGCCTTGATTCTGACAACTATGGGGGATGAAACATCAGCAAAGCCCACAAACAGAAAGCCACCCCAGCCTGTCAGGTTGCTCTATGGGCATGCTAGAACATATGTCCAGCTGATGAGGCTCTGGTCTCTTTGTGTGCATGTGGAATGGCACACGCAGTACAGCTTGAAGAAGGTGGGTGTTTACCTCCTTTCCCTTGACCTGGGCTCACTTGTTCGTGGGTTGTTTTCGAAGGACAAAATTATATTCCATTCAAGGATGCATGGAGAAGTAGAGCAGTCCATGGTCAGGAACCTTGACTTCTGCAGGGAGAGGTGGACGGGATTGGTAGGTGACACTCACAGTTATATCACAAGATAATCTCAACCCCTGAGAATCTCTTCCAGGTCAGACCTGCACCACAGACTTGATAGCCCTCCAATCCAGCTAAAGTTCCACCAAAGACTTCCCATAATTCTTACCTGAAGGAAGATAATGTACAGTATGTAAACCAAACTAACAACTAACAAACAAACACAATGAAAAAAAGCACCTTGGACCCAAGAACTTCTCTCTTCAGGTTGGACTGCCAAAGAGGCACTACTAGAGTTTGCATCAGGATTGGCACCCCAAGGGCTTTTGTGCTTAAACTTTTCTCCCAAACAAAACAATGCTCACAATGGGTTTTCAGAGAAGCATTGGATAGCGGGTGCTTGGACCTTGCCTGTGGATTCATCCACTCATAGATGAATACACTAATGGGAGGTGGTGTAAATTGGTTGTATGTTGGGCATGGACATAGGATGACCTCAGCAGGGTTGTGCACTGAAGAACTCTATTGTTTTCTAGGAGAGCGCACCTTTCTCTTGCTTCTTTTCATGATCTGTCTGTTTTGTACTTGGACTCTGGTTCTTGTTCTACTTCTGGTTCTTCATTTTGGCCTGCACCTTCTTGTACTACTACTGGGTCTTTTTCTTCTTCTTCAATTAATTCTTCTTCTTCTTCTTCTTCTTCTTCTTCTTCTTCTTCTTCTTCTTCTTCTTCTTCTTCTTCTTCCTTATACCCTCCACCCTTCCTTCTGTTCTTCTTCCTCCTCCTTCTTGTTCTACTTCCTCCTCTTCATCTCCTGATCCTCTCCCTACTCAGGCTTATCCTCTTTCTCTTCTCCTCCATTTTCTCCTTCTTTCTCTAAGAATTGTGTGGAATGCTCTGAGTGGTTCCTATCTAACACACTCATTGGCCCAGATGCAAGCCTCTGTTCAGGATCCCAAGATGGAATCAGTTCTTAAGGAAGGGCAAGTACTGAAACCAAGACCAAAACAAGTGTCTTCCTTTCTTTATAAGTGTCAATTTCATGAAAGACTGCCTAACACACACTGCATCATGCTTCTGCCTGTTGTAGTGAACACCTCATCTGGACCAAAAATTCTAAAATATATTCCCCCTCCAAAGAGCTTCCCGAATGAAAACAAGATTTTCCAAATCTAGGATGTGGCCAGCATCACTGCCACCATACTGCCATAATGCATAGATACTGTCACTCTTAGGGGGTTCCAGGCACCCAGGTAGTCCTCCCTCTTTACATCTGGTATACACAATCCTCCCAGGTCTGGAGCCTGCTTTCAACTCATGCTGGGTTGGATATGTCTGCTTCTAATATCACCTTAATATACTATCATTTTGGTCATTCCTTAGTGACTTACTTATTTTTTGTACCCTAGGAACTTAAACACTGAGACACATGCCAAGGCCTCTTCATTTTGATTCAGGCTCTCATGAAGTTTCTGAGGCTGTTTTGAACTACTCATCCTCCTGCACAACCTCCCACACCACTGAGATTCCTAGCCACTGCCACCTAGCCCAGTTCCTTGGACTTCATTCTTCCTCATGTGTAAGACAGACCCCACCCAAATTGACTTGGTGTGTGAAAATGGGAAAACTCATCACACATACCCTGCAGATGCTGGGTTCTATTGTGGACAGGCTGGGATTATGGATGCTCACAAGAAAGAAAATTGCAATGGCATTGTTTAGAGATCAGCATTGTGGTCTATGTTTTTTGGATTCCCTTCTTTGATGCTGAAAGGAATAATAACTTGGCTATTCTGATATCTCTGGGAGATGGCCACCCAGGCACAGAGGACTTGGAATTTTTCCAAAACCAACACAAACAGGCTGTCATCTGGCCTTTACGTCCTCTTCACTGAGTCCTGTACCCAGTTGATAAAAACCTGACATTTTTGTGAATAGGCAGGACTTCTCATGTCCTGGCCATGGATTTGAACATGTGCTGCTAAAGTCCATGTCAGTGCTGATTCCAATCATGATACATTTTTTTCTTATCTCCATTGGAAGGCATCCTCATCGGTGAGCCATAAACCAGTCTGCCAATGGAGTAAGCCTTTCTTCCTTGCTCCTCATTGATATTTGCTTTGCATTGCCTCACCAGGTCCAGGGGACAACACATTTAGGGAACTCCAGCAGCCCCTGTGGCCTCATTGAGAACCTGCAGATTTGACATGCCCATCATTGCACTTTGTTTCTTGCACAAGGCCCACCACACTCTGGCTGTTGTGGGGGGCCAAGGCCCACTTTCATTGAGCTGGAACTTATCCCGAACCCACTGTGGATTATTTCTCCCCACTATGTGGTTGTTCTACTTACTCTCATGCTCAGACACCATTTTCAGCTGCTCAAAGTCTTCTGCATCCTCATGCTTGAGCAAATTTTGGTCTAAGGCCCTGCGGGTGAAGCTCGTAACCCACTCCTGGCAGGTCACCTGGATCAGGGTGGGAGAAACGTCATCAGAGAATGGGTTTTAGAGGAGCTGCCCAGAAGACTGTGGTCAAGAACTTTCAGGAGAAACCTCAGCTGTATGGATAAGGGTAGAATCCGACTTTTCGCAAAGGGGCCTCATATGACCATTCAATGGGGAAAGAAGAATGCATTAAATAAATGGTGTTGGAACAACAGGGTTCCACCCCACAGGAGAATGAAGTTGGAGCCCTACCTCACACACCCAATGCACAACAAAGTGCACTAATGACTTAAAGGTAAAAGGTAGAAAAAAAGTCAGTGGTGGCTTGGGGCTGGGTGCCACTGGTAAGCTGGGGGCAATGGCTAAAATGTTACCTTCCTTTTTTTTGTTGTTTTAAATATGTATTTATTTGCTTTAGTTGTACACAATGCATTTATTTTTACGTGTTGCTGAGGATTGAACCTGGGCCACGCACGTGCTAGGCGAGCGCTCTATCCCTGAGCCACAATCCCAGCCCCAAAACTTTGCCTTCTTGCAGTGAGGAAAACGTTCTAATTAGATGACAAGGATGATCGCACAGGTTCATAAAAATACTAAAAACAAATGAATTGTGCGCTTCAAATGGATGAACTATATGGTATGTGAGTTGTAGTTCAATGTGGCTTAAACAACAAAAAAATGATCACACACAAGAAGATGAAAACAGGGAAAAAGCCCAGACATTGGTTGTCAGGCATTTTGGGTGAAAAAACCTTATGTCCCTTGCTCAATCTGTGTGCCTCCCTCCACCATCATAAAAAGAGTGTAATCATAGAATAGACTCCATGTAGGGATTGGGAGGACAGAGAAGGAAAATGCATGAACAGATGTAGACAGTGGCTTGCACATGGTTTGGGGCTCATAAAGGAAGACACCTGTTTAAACGGGGCCTTGAAATAGGAGGAGATAGGGAAGGGGGAAAAGGGGGAAGAAATAGAAGACAATCACAAGGACATAAAAAATAGAATATTAATCTGATATTCTGCCAAAGATTCCTGGTCAATTTTTTTGCTGCAAAATATATGACAAAGAAAGAAACTCTGCGTTTTTAGGGGGCTTTGGGTTTCAGAATTAGAAATGGTGTACTGTGGACTTAACAAATTAGGGCGGAGAAGGCAGGTGGCAGTCACACCATGGCCCTGAAGCCAACGTTATGCTGCAGAACAGCAGAAAGCCTTCCTCAGGGGCACACAACCCACCAGGGCTGGGGACAGGAATGGCAACACCACGGGTTGACATCCAAGTCATCCCTCTTTGTACTAAGGCCACTGGTCAGCCGAAATTAAATCAACTGAGGCCAGTGCTCTCCGACTCTGAAGGGCAAAGCATCACACTGGGGACAGCCTTGCAGCCAAAAGATTTATTTAACAGCCTTCGTAGCCGGTAATGAAAACCAGAGAAGAGGTGCTCTGGTCGAAGGTCGAAGAGGTGGGAGAGGGGAGTCAGGGAGAAGGGAGTGTACTAGCTCTGGTGGGAGAAGGGAGTCAGGGAGAGGGGAGTGTGCAAGCTCTGGACAGAAGGTGGGTGCTTGGTTGCACCGGCTGGGATCTCTGGAGCTGTCGGCTCTTAAAGCAGCTGCTGTCTGGCTGGAGGCTGGAGCTGTCAGCTGGGAGCGGCCGTCGGGCTGAAGGTAGTCGGTCTGGAGCTGTCAGCTGGAGCAGCTGCCATCGGCTGGTGGCGATGGGTCTGGAGCTGCTGGCTGGGGCAGCTGCCGTCGAGCTGGAGGCGATGGGTCTGGAGCTGTTGCAGTGGCTTCCTCCTCTCTGCAGCGACGAGCCGATGTATCTGTCTTCCTCCTCTCAGCAGCGACGATCCGATGTTGTGTCCGTGTGTCTCTCTCTGTCTGTCTGAGTCTCTCAGACAGGGCCTTATATAGGGATTTCTGGTGGGGGGTGCACTAGAGCAACCCCAAACACCATTGGCTAGAACAGGGTGCCCTTTAAGCCTATTGGCTCTTGCCTGGGAAAAGAAACATTCTGCCTGGGGAAGGAACATCCTGTCTGGAACATCTTGAAACAAGGTTGCTTCTCTTAGGGTGTGGAAAACTCTGAGGGCGGGGGAGGGTAAGCTATCTATCAGACTCCACCAGGAGAACGACCATTGCCCTTCAGCGCTTCCCTGGTGCCTCTCAGGCTCGAACCCAGGTGGGCTTCACCATGTGAGGTGGGGCATCACCATGTGACCCAGGGCAGCGCTCTGCCTGCCGGGAAAAGCCATGCTTGCCATTCGCTCCCCTTCACCAAGCATGCAGGAGCCCTTCTGTAAACTAAAGGAACCTTGAAGAACCTGTGCAGGTCATGGTAATTTTATGGCCAAGCACCCCGACACTCAGGGAGGCAAGGTACGCCTGAGGCCACCCAGCGCTGGGAATGGGTGCAGAGCCGCGTGAGGACGCTCCCCCCTCCGCCCAGACTCCCGTGCACTCTGCGCCCGTCCCGCGCTCTCCAGCCCGCCCACCAGCTGCACAGCACTGACCCGCAGCTGGCTGCGCCAACTGCCGCCGCCAAGCTGGAGCTCCAGCCACTGCGCCGCCTCCATCAGGGGCACTCTTCCCTCCGCCTGCCGCGACGCGCCTCGCCAAATGGCGTCCCCAGCCCTGGAGGGCAGGTAGGAGACCCAGGGACCACTGCGTAGCCCATATGGGTTGGGGGAGTACACCGGGTAGGCTGGACCAGGCGAGGCCTTGGACAGCAGAGGCGTCCTTGTGCTAGGACCCGGGGGCGGGGCGGGACAAGGGCGGGGCCAGCCAGAGGTGCTTCGCCCCAGGAAGTGGTTGGGCCTGTTGTCCTTGGCCACCCTCGTGGACCAAGGGTTGAGTCTACAGCTGGGGACCCTCATGAGGTACACATGGCCAGGACAGGCCAAGTGTAGGGAGGATTCATAGGGTGATAAGACAGAGTGTGGAGCAATTGTCTCCCACTCCAGGAAAGCACGGGAGTTTTTTAGCTGGAGTATTTTGCCTCGGATTTCACATGCATTTCTGCAGTCATTCTGATTCCAGTGTATGATTGGTCACACACGCATATCCCAACCCTAGGCCATGCTTTTGCACTCATCTCATGCTCCACTTTATGCAGTCTGTTTTTGAGCAAATGATGCACAAACCTGCCACAGAGAAACAACAGGAATATATTGTAAGAGACTAGGAATCCTGCTCAAATGGTCTCTAAACACTTCAGATCAGGATTAGAATACTCAAATATACAGAAAAAGCAAAGATACTGGCAAAACTAGAGTCAAAGCCAATCAAGACTGGCACAGTTGTTGTTCGCTGCTGAGCTTTGTGGCAGAGTGATCAGACAAAAGCCAGTTCATTATGGGGCAGCCCAGGTTGCCTGGCAATTTGCTGGTCTGTGTTAAGGTCAAGCCTTCAAGTGCTGTAATGCTGATAGCAAGATTGATTTTGACTTTGGTTGGCTTATTGTTTGTCTCCAACTTTTAACTTTGAAATAATTATAGATTCATAGGAAGTTGCAAAATCAATACAAAAAGATCCCATGCACCCTTCACCCGGTTTCCGCAATGTTAATATTTTACGGGAAGTTGGCATTGGTTTAACCCCTGAGTTTACTCAGATTTTATCAGTTTTGCATGCACTCATGTGTGAAAGTGTGTGTGTGTGTGTGTGTGTGGGGGTGGTTCTATGCAATTGTAGCATAGGTAGGTTTCTGTAACCACCACCACAATCAAGATCCAAATCATCTATTTCCGCAAGGATGCCTGGTTTTCACCTGTAGAGACACTCTTCTCACCTCTCTCCCACCATCTTGAAACCTTGGCAACCATCAATCTATTTTTTATATCTATAATTGTTTGCACTTGAGAACATTATGTAAATGGACTTACATAGCATATGATGGTTTGAGTCTGCTTTGAGACACACTTGATGTCTCTATTTGAGTTATTTTATAGTTTCTTACATTTATTATTACTTATTCTTACCACCATTTGTTTAGCCACTTACCCCTTCTAGCATAATTGATTTGCTCCCAGTTTGGGGATATTTCAAACAAAGCTATCAAACACTCGTATATGTTGTTAACACATTTACTGTCGGGACCTTACACTGTCTGCCAAGGGGATGGAAAAGCTCTGGCTTTCTGGCTGCTTGCCACATTAACATGCCCTGTTACCGGACCTAGGCTAAGCAGGGGGCATGGCTGTGAGAACCGAAACCGCCCTAGTGATTGGCTGATGTCTACTATAAATCATTGTGCACCTTTTCAATAAACGAGTTCCAGCGCTGACCACTGACTGGACTCCCCTGTATGTTCCTGTGTCCTTTGAGGGTGGAGGAGGAAATTCCGGTGGCCTTCGCTTTCCCAATCTAGTCTCTTCATTGGGCCTCTCTGGCCTCTTTTGCTGGACAAAAGAGGTCCATTCCAAGTACAGGGGGGCTAAAGACCCCAACCCCTTATAATATCCCGACAATTTATGGTTTTAAAATTGTGGTAAAATACATATAAACTTTAACATCTTAACCATTTTTACTGTGCAGGACAGTGGTATGAAATAAATTTATATTGTTGTGCTACTGTAACCACCTTGTATCCATAGTATTAGTTTCATTTGTGCTGGGTATGGTGGCACATATCGGTAATCCCAGCTGCTTAGGAGACTAAGAAAGGAGCATCACAAATTCAAAGCCAGCCTCAGTCACTTTGTGAGACCACATCTTGACATACAAACAATAAAAAAGGGAGCTGGGGAGAGCAATCTCATCCAGGATCACCAACATTGATGAGAAATGTGGGTCTGCTGAGAAGAAGAATGGCACAAACTTTCATCGAAATTCATTTGTTAAACTTTTTCAGAAAATTCATTTGAAATCCAAGTGCCCACATGAATGAACTGTTGTTTACTGATGGCACAGAAAATTTAATGTGAAAGCTTGTCTGTCACCTCTGAGAAGCAGTTCTGCTTCATTCTAGTTCAACCAGGAATAAAACACTCATGTGCTCACTTACAACAGAGTTTGTTCTTGCAAGTTTAAGGTGCTTGCAGAATATGCGTCATTTCTGCACTCCCAAGCTGTTCTCAGCAAGCACATTCAGAATATAATTACCGCCCAATATAAAAATGTGTGCTAACAAGGGAGCTGTTGTACCTTAGTTCACAAAATTTGAGGAAAGTGGAATGCTGAGAAAATCAATTCTCAAAAAGTTTATTGAAATTCATAACTCATACTTTTTCAGAAAACTCATTGAAATGGAGGGTCCCACATGCAAAAACCAGTGGTTTACAGATGGCACAGAGGCTTCAATATGAACCCTTAAATGTTGATTATTACAGGTGTTTCCGACACACTGTAGTTCAACCAGGGACAGCCCCAAAGTGCTCACTGAGAACACACTTTGTTCCTGCAAGTTGAAGCAGCTTGCACAAACCGCTTCTGTTCTGAAATTCTAAGATCTTCTGAGCATGCACATTCAGAACACAGTTCTGGCCCAATAGAAAATGTGTCCTAGCAAGAGGGCCTTGTACCCATGGTCACCTTCATAAGGTAGCTTCCTATCTTCTGTGTGGAAATGTATTTCTCATTGGCCCTTATGCTGTGCTGGAGACTTCAAGGAGCTCAGGTTTATGCAGGATCATATGACCTGGACTTTTTGCTGCCACACACTCTGGCTTTATGGACAGCGTCAGTGCAGGACCAAATGGAAAGCTATGAAACCTGGAGAAAAAAAATAAATTTCTCCTCTAATTAATTTTCCTCAGGTATTGCCACACTGAGGAAAGGCTGACCGGCACAGATACCACATTCGTAGCTATGCTTCTGCCATTGTTGGTGCCCACCTATGTGTGGATCAGGCTTCCTAGAATGGAGGCCACATCCTCAATGCCACTCTACTGAGAACAATGGTTCCAAAGACCTGGGAAAAGGACAGTTTCCATCCAACATGTTGATATGGCCCAGGGATGCCACGACCCCCAGTGGAATTCAGATAGCCAGCTACTCCTTCCTCTGAACACCTGTTTCCTGCAGCCCTCCTCTGGCCTGGAACCTGTTCTCCATCCCTTCTGGACTGGATAGTTGTATCTCTGCCATGAATTTCATAGCCTACCAAGGCCACAAATTTCCTGTTGCATAGAGTCTACTAACCTCACTGACTTAGTAGGTTAAGATATGAGAGAATCTCTCTTAAAATGGATTGTGATGGTGTTTTTCAGTGTGGAGAGACTGGTATCATGGCTTCTGTGGGTGTTTGGCTTGCAAAAACGAAAAGAACTATGGCATTATTAACACATCATCTTTGAGGCAGATGTGCTGAAAAAAAAAAAAAAAAAAAAAAAAAAAAAAAAAAAAAAAAAAAAAGAGACCTCATCTGAATTTAGTTAGGGATAATAACCTGGCTATTATGATCACTTCTGGCAAAGTGGACTCAGGTAGAGAAGACTATGAAATTTGTTCAAAGGCATATGATTCATGCTGTGTCTCAGCCTTTACATTATTTCAGATTTTGTCCTGTACTTTCTTATCAGATTCCACCACAAAAACAAGGTCAACCCTTGATTCCCTAAATTATATTAATATGTAAGCATTTTGTTTTGTTTTTTTGTTTTGTTATTTTGGTGCTGGGGATTGAACTCAGGTGCATTCAACCACTGGACCACATACCCAGCCCTTTTTTTTATATTTTATTAGAGACAAGATTTCACTGAGTTGCTAATTGCCTGGCCATTGCTGAGTCTGGCTTTGAACTCACGATCCTCCTGCCTCAGCCTCCCAAGTGCTGGGATTATAGGCGTGCACCACTGAGCCTGGCTATGTTTTGGTTTTATACTTAGCAATATTGGATTACTCTGATTTTTTAAAAGGCTTTTTTGGCAGAAATGCTTATCCTGCAGTGCACAGGGGAGTCACTTGTGGACTGGGGTTGATCATTCAAAGTATACATTCCTACGCTCCTATCCAAAAGTTTCTGATTTTGAAGGTCTAACACGAATACTCATTTAGGGTGGATTTTGCTCCCTGGAGACATTGAAAAATGTGAAATCAATTTTTGTGCATTGTCTGTTTGGTTTTTCTTTGGGGGACTAAGGGGGTAGAAGGGTCTGTCCTCTGGTTGATAGTGGCCAGGGATGCTGCCAAACATTTTGCCTTGCACAGGAAAGCCCCTTCCCACAAAGAATTATGTGGCCCAAAATATTAACACTACCATAGTTAGAAAACCTTCTTGCAGGTTAAGGACCAGGTACGGGCAACTTCATAAGGGCCTGGAGGTAGAGGTTTGAATGAAGGAAGAAGAAGCCTTAGGACAATGCCTATCTTCTTAAGACAAGGGCCTCTGTATGAATTCCCTTTCTGTCTGACTCCTGCATATTTAGAACTCAGCTTTGAATGGCCTTGCCCAGCCCTCCTGCTCACCACCCTTCCTTTCTACAGTCCAGGTTCCTCTCCAGTTCCAAACACACCTCCACACCTGCATCCCTCACCTGTGTCTTGTTTGCATCTCCCATTAAAATGAGAGTTGCCTGAAGGCAGGGTTCAGGTTCACCTTGCACACAGATGTGTCCACAGCACCTTGAGAGGTGCCTGGTCTGCAGAAGCACTCAAAAGTCACACATTGGCTTCAATCTGTCTCAGCTGGAGTGATGTCTCCAGCATGGCTGTGGAGCCACCTCCCACTTTGGACCCTATCACAGCACCCAGGTTGAACATCATCCTGGGGCTCATTGCTCTGAAACTATGGTGCATATGTGTTTGTGTACTTTTCATCCAGCCCAAAGATATTGTGTGGGGCTGGGGGTGTTCCATAACAAGACACCTTGGCCTTTGGCATCGTGGGAGAAATAGCAAAAGAGGAAAAAATATATCTTCCCCACAAAAGCTTATGGGCTAGAGAGGACCTCAAGACAATTAGCCAAAGGGAAAACTGTATATAACATGTATCATGCTGATAAGTCCAGTGCACAAAAATACAAAAGAAATGTGATAGAAATTCTGTGTGTGTGTGTGTGTGTGTGTGTGTGTGTGTGTGTGTATGTGTATGAGAGACAGAGGAGGGAGGAGAGAAATAAAGAGACATTACATGATGGACTTCTAGGAGAAGGTGGCATGTAAGCAAAGACTAGATATCAGGGAGCTACTCATCTGCTCCCCCTTTGTATAATCTAAACACCAATATGGCTAGGACATTCTCTATGATTGCTCTGTGTCCACAGTAAGTACATATTCAATGCTCAATAAACGCTTCTCACAGGAACAAAAAGACACTCTGTGCTTTGTCTATCATGATGTGGAAGAGAGGTTTTTTATTTGTTTGTTTGTTTAATGACCATCCACTGATAAGCAAGAAGGTGGGAGGGACAGAGTCATTAAACTCAAGGGGGTTGGAAGCACATTTTAGGGAGTCAGGTTAAGGCTTAGAGAATGGAGGTCATCCATGGATAAGGGCCCCTTCTCCACTCTAAGCAAGAGATTATCCCTGCCCCTAATATTGTCACTTGTCCCAGCTAGTCGGGCCCTCTGGCCCTCTTTGAGCTTCTCCCCAGCTTCCAACTTTAACCAGGAGCCTGTTCCCTTTCCTTTACATCACCTTCCCTCCCTGTCCACACCCACATCCTACCTTCTATTAGCCCCTCACTTCCCCATCCATCCCACTGCCAGGTAAACAAGCCATCTCCTTGGCAATGAGTGTACTGCTTGATCAGGGGCTTGGCAGACCGGGGTTTTCTGCCTCCAGCCCCTGTCCTCAGAGAGATGCTGTCCCTTTAGTGCACTCCCTCTGCCTGGTGCTCTGCAGCTGGAGAGTAAATTTCTCCCCTTCATCATGTCACAGGGAAAGGAAGAGAGTAGGAGGAGAAAGAGGGGTTTTTTGAATGTTCAGTGTGTTCAGCAGGATGGATGTGTGCTGGTATCACCTTGCCCTGTCATGTGTGAGTAAGGGAGGGTGTGTGTGTGTGTGTGTGTGTGTGTGTGTGTGTGAGAGAGAGAGAGAGAGAGAGAGAGAGAGAGAGAGAGAGAGAGAACACGTATATAGGAGATGTGAGTGTGTGGGGGAGATAAAGAAAGACTGCATGTGTCTCTGTGTTTCTCTGTGTGTGTGATCTCCAGATTTTCTGTCTTTCCAAAGCTACCTCCTGTCTCCTGCATATCACTCACAGACAGGGACCTGACAGCAGCCAGAGACCTGCTATGAGTGACATTTCCCATATAGGAGTCTGTCATGGAGATCAGGGAGGTGGAGGAGGAGTAGGAGGCAGAGGAGGTGGAGGAGGAGGAGAAGGAGGAGGAAGAGGAAAAGAAGAAAAAAAAGAAGAAGAAAAAGAAGAAGAAACCTCCCCCTTACCAGAATCGGGGTTTTTCTCCTAGTCTTTGAGCCCGTCCGTGTATCCCATGTGCACCACCACCATCCCTTACATTTGATCTTGTTCTTGGATGTTAATAAAGAAATCAAGTCTCTCTCTCTCTGTCTCTCTCTCTCTCTCTCTTACTCACACACATACACAGACACACACACATCAACACACACACACAAAAAAAAAAAACCCCAGCAAAATAAAATAATAAAATTTAAAAGTAAAACAGAGAGAGAAGAAAACAAAACTATTTTGTCTGCCTGCCACCCACAGAGGGAGATCTCTGCTCCATGGTGGAGAACAGTAGGTGAATTTTCAGGGGGATCCATGCCATGTGATGTCTTAGGATCCACTGGAAAAATGACGGAGGAGATACAGTGAGGCAAGAGAGACCAAGTCCCACCACACACCTGGTGCAGCTTGGTGTTGGGTCACGAGTAGTGAGACTGGAGCAAAGTAGACCTATCTGCCAAAAAGGAAGCAGCAGGCACCCAGCAGGCGACACATAAGAAAGTCAGAAAACTCACTTGAAATGCAGGGACCCACACACAACGAACAGGTTTACAGATAACACAGAGGCTTCAAAGGGAAATTGTGTCTGCCAATTATTACAAGTGGTTCTGCCACACTCTAGTTAAACCAGGGACAGCCCCCAAGGGATCACTGAGAAAAAAATTTGTACCTGCAAGTTGATGCAGCTTGCACAAACTGTTTCAGTTCTAAAATTCCAAGCTCTTCTGAGCATGCACATTCAAAGCACAGTTCTGGCCCAATAGAAAATGTGTTCTAGCAAGAGGGCCTGTACCCAAGGTCACGTTCATAAGGTAGCTTCCCGTCTTCTGTGTGGAGGTGTATTTCTCATTGGCCCTTATGCTGTGCTGGAGACTTCTAGGAGCTCAGCTTTATGCAGTACCATCTGACCTCAACTTTTTGAAGTCCTGTGTAGCCCTTACACATGCTCCCATGCTACAGGATTTTGCAGACCCAGTCCAGGCAACAGTGGGCATTCCTTCACTCATTTTCTATGGTCTACAGATTCCTACATGTATGCTATTCATTATTATTCAATGCATAAAATGTTTAAAAAACATTCATATGGTATATATCATTCCAGTATGAAAAACCCAAATCAGAGGTATTCCCAAATCCAAACAGTGGATCCCCATTGTGATGCTACAAGTAGAAAATTCCACAACTGACTTCAGGGGATGGGTCACAGTCAAAACACAGGTGCACTACATATATTGCATGAAATTGCCTTCTGATTAGGTGTAAAGTCACATGTAAAGCACACATGCATGTCTTCTGTAGACTTGACTTTCCTCCGCAAGAAAAATCATGAAATTGAAGATATTCCCAAAGTGGAGAAATCTGAACCGCCTCTCCAAAAATTTCAGCATAGACCAACTCAAACTATCTATCTCTCAATGAGTGTGTGTGTGCTCTAGTGTGTGTTTATGTGTCTTTGCTTGTGTTTGTGTCATGATAGTGGATATTTCATTGCTCCATGAGAAAGTCGTCTCAGATAATGTCACCTGCAACTCTCCTAAAAAGAAAATTTCTGTGTGATCAATTGAAATATTCCATTTGTTGGGGTTGTATGTTTCCTCTAGGAATTGATGCTACAATTAACATACTAAAATCATCAAACAGAGCAGATAACCAAAAAATATATTTTAAAAATGTACTTAACAACAAATATATGATCTATATATAATAATAATAATAAATACGTTACTATACTAAATAATAAAAAAGTTCTGATGTGAAACTATGCTTTGGTGACATAAGAAATTTCAAGAAAATAATAGTAAACAAATAAATCATGGACTGCTTCAGTGCTGCCCAGCCACACAGCACCAATATGTTCTTCCAAGGATGCTGTGCTGAGCTTGAGCCTACTTGGCACCATGAAGGGGAGGTTTGGGCTAGATCCACTCATCCTCTTTGTGCAAGGTCTTCTTCCTCAGCACAAAGTTGTATTTCAGTCTAGGGTTCATTGAATAAAACACATTTCCTTCGTGAGGACTCTTCAGTTCTGGAGAGAGAGGGGTATAGGGAAAGAAGTGGCCCTCAAGAGGTGCACCATAGGACACCCCCACATCTGACAGCCTTTGTGAGGAAAGGCCTGAACCACAGTCCTGAGAGTGCTCTAATTCAGCTCCAATACCACCAGAGACGTCCTCAATAGTGCTCCCCGAGGAAAAACTAGGCAGAGGCCTTCAACAGACCTAATGTCTATTGCTTCCAAAGGCTATGGACTCCAGAACACCCCTGTTCCTCTTGGATCTGCCAAAGCATACCACTAGAGTTTGCACTGCAATCTCCCACAAAAGACTTGTGTGCTGAAGATTTGGCCCCCAGTTCAGCAATGTTCACAGGTGGCCTTTGGGGGAAGCATTTGATGGGGAGTGCTCTGAGGTTATCATGAAATTCTCATTCAAGATGAACACATGCCTGGGAGGTGGGAGGAACTAGAAGAAGGTTAAGCATGGTTGGAGGAAGACCTGAACAGGGGTTTTCCCTCAGCAACTCTATCTTGGCCCTGTGGGCTCCACTTCGCCCTCATTCTCCTAGTAGCAGTCCTCTTCCTCTTCTCTGTCTTTCTCTCTGTGCCTCTCTCAGCCTCATTCTCTCTCTCCCATTCTAGGCCTGTGTGTCAAGAGCTGAGGAACTCTCCATTGCCACACACCCTGGCTTTATGGACAGCCTCCGTGCAGGACCAAACAGAAAACTATGAAACTCGGAGAAAAAAACATAGGATTCTTCCTCTCAGTTTCCTCAGGTATTGTCACAGTGAGGCAAGATCTGACCAGTACAGATATCACATTGGAGCCATGCTTTTGCCATTCTTGGTGCCTTCTTCCCATGTAGACCAGGATTCTTAGAATGGAAGCCACATCCCAAAAGCTGCTCTACTGAGAGCAGTGGTTCCAAAGACAAAGAAAGGGACAGTTTCCCTCCAAAGTGCTGCTATCGTCCAGTCCCACGACGCACAGTGGGACTCAAGACTCCTTCCTATAAACACCTGTTTCCTGCATCCCTTCTTAGAGCCTGTTCTTCATCCTTCTGTGTTGGATGTGTGTATCTTTTCTATGAATTTCTTAGCAACCAAGAACCCAGACTTCCTCCTCCATAAGACTCTATCAACCTAAAAGACTTGGTAGGTTGAGATTTGAAAAAATTAATGCTAGAACTCCTATAGATGGTGGATTTCAGTGTGCATACACTGGGGTCATGGCTGCTGTGGGTGTTTGGTTCACAAAAATAAATAAACAAACAAATAAATAATTAAATAAATAAATAGCATCGTGATTGTTAACATATCAGCTTTATGGGAGACATGCTGAGCAAGCCCTCATCTGACTTTAGTTAGGGATAATAACCTGGATATTGGGATTACTCTGGCCAAGTGGACTCAGGTAGAGAAGACCATGGAAATGAACCAAAGAGACATGATTAAGTCTGTCTCCCAGCCTCTATTTTCTTTCCAATTTCATCCTCTTGATGCTTGCTAGAATACTGGCAATGTTCTACACAGGCAGTGGCTTTCTTGTCATCCATAAAGTTTTCAATAGTACTGCTCCTATCAGAGACCACAGGGCCATACTGCTCTGGATGGAGGCTTTCCTTCTTACACCTCACTGCTGTCAGCACTGGATGCTTGTTCATGCCCAGGGAAGGACACCTACTGGGGAGTCACACTAGCTACTGGGGCATATATCATAGAAACCTAGACACTTTACACCAGCATTAGTGTAGCTTTCTTTGTGCATGAGCCCCAACACACCCTGTTTGAGTGATCTTCTGTGTCAGAGACTAGTCTTTGGTGCTATGAGTTGACCTGAGTCCCCTTCCTAATCCTTGCTCCCCACCATCTGATTGCCCCACTTACTGCAATGGTTGGAGATGATTTGGCCCAGCTCATAATCTTCGGGGTTCTCCTTGGGTAGTATGTGGAGCTCCAGGGCCTGCGGATGTTGACAGGAGCCCTATTGTGGCAGGTCCTCTGGAGAAGCATGAAAGACAGGCCTTCAAGAAATGGGCCTTCAAGTGCCTACCCAAGGACAGGGCACAGGGACACTCAGGAGGCACCTCAGCTCTAAATACAAGGGCACCATCCATGACCCTACCACCTGAGCTTAACGTCATGGTAATTGCATGGGCTTTTCTGATGAGTTATTAGCCCAATCCTGTTCACAGGTCTGCCTGGACCTGCCATTGCCCATTGTGAAGCTACATTCCACTCATGGTCAAAGGCCAACACAACCTGTGTACAGATACAATCTTGTCCCAACAAGATGGGAGGAATAGCACAGTGTCCTCCATTATCCCAGGTCTGCTCGAGGATACAGGCTGCATTTGGCATGGCCCAGGCACAAAACCTAGAGACGTTGGTCCTGATTGCCAAGGGCAAAAAAACAAACTGGAGCACAAGATCATGTGTGGCAGTGTTCAAGGATAGCCATGAGAGCTCCTGGCCTCCAGAGACTCAGTCCTGGCTGGGGTGGAGTAGAGTGCCTCATTCAGCAAGGGTGCTCAGTGAAAAGGGCTCCTCTCCTGCAGGTGATCTGGACATTGAGTGTGCTTACTCCACCATCCATATGGATTCTGCACAGAGACTCTCTCAGCTCCTTGTTCAAGGAACATGCACAATCTCATACTGCTGTCCTCCTGCATGGGCACCAGCATCCTCCATCCCACAAGGGAACCTATCTCCCACCAATACCTTCTGGCCTGCATGCTACCAGCTGACACACAGACTTCCACACTCCCACAAACATGGTGCTGGACATACTGGTTCTCTCCCTCTTCTCAGGTCAAGCCCTTCACACTGACCTCTCTCTGCTTGATGCCCCATCTATCTTTCCTGACCATCCAGAAACTTCAATTCAAGAGGACATGAGGAGTCCACAAAATTGCCTTAGTGATTGATCCCTGTTCAGGTGTAATCCACAGGGGACACCCGTGCAGCCAGGCTTACCAGGACAGTCTTGGCCTTCTTTCGGCTCCACTTCTCTAAGGAGACGCGAATCAAGCAGGTGTCTCCCACCTGATGGTTCATCAGTGGCCTTGATTCTGACAACTGTGGGGGATGACACATCAGCAAAGCCCACAAACAGAAAGCCACCCCAGCCTGACAGTTTGCTCTATGGGCATGCTAGAACATATGTCCAGCTGATGAGTCTTCTGGTCTCTTTGTGTGGATGTGGAATGGCACAAGCACTACAGTTTGAAGAAGGTGGGTGTTTACCTCCTTTCCCTTGACCTGGGCCCACTTGTTTCTGGGTCATTTTCGAAGGACAAAATTATATTCCATTTGAGGATGCATGGAGAAGTAGAGCAGTCCATGGTCAGGAACCTTGACTTCTGCAGGGAGAGGTGGACGGGATTGGTAGGTGACACTCAAGAATTATACCACAAGATACTCCCAAACTCTGAGAGTCTCTGCCAGGTCAGGCCTGAACCACAGACTTGAAAGCCCTCCAATCCAGCTACAGTTCCACCAAAGACTTCCATAATGATTCTTACCTGAAGGAAGATAATGCACAGTATGTAAACCAAAGTAACACCTAACGAACGAACACAATGAAAAAAGCACCTTGGACCCAAGAACTTCTCTCTTCAGGTTGGACTGCCAGAAAGGCTCTACTAGGGTTTGCATCAGGATTGGCACCCCAAGGGCTCCTGTGCTTAAGCTTTTCTCCCCAGTACAGCAATGCTCATGCATTGGTTTTCAGAGAAGCATTTGATGGTGGGTGCTTGGACCTTGCCCATGGATTCATCCACTCATAGATGAATACACTAATGGGAGGTGGTATAAATTGGTTGTATGTTGGGCATGGACATAGTATGACCTCAGCAGGATTGTACTCTGAAGAACTCTATTGTTTTCTATGACAGCGCGCCTTTCTCTTGCTTCTTTTCATGATCTGTCTGTTTTGTACTTGGATTCTGGTTTGTTGTTCTACTTCTGGTTCTTCATTTCGGCCTGCACCTTCTTGTACTACTTCTGGGGCTTTTTCTTCTTCTTCAATTAATGCTTCTCCTTCTTCTTGCTTATACCCCTCCACCCTTCCTTCTGTTCTTCTTCCTACTCCTTCTTTTTCTCCTTCTTCCTCTTCATCTCCTGGACCTCTCCCCACTCAGGCTTGTCCTCTTTCTCCTCATCATCCTTCTCCTTCTTTCTCTAAGAATTGTCCCGCATGCTGTGAGTGGTTCCAATCTAACACACTCTTTGGCCCAGATGCATGCCTCTGTTCAGGATCCCATGATGGAATCAGTTCTCAAGGAAGGGCAAGTAGTGAAACCAAGACCAAAGACAAGAGTCTTTTTTTCTTTATAAGTGTCCAAGTCATGAAAGACTGCCTACCTCACACTGCATTTTGGTCATGCTTCTACCTGTGGTAGTGAACACCTTATCTTGACCAGGATTTCTAAAATAGATTCTCACTCCAAAGAGTTCCCTTATGAAAACAAGGCTTTCCAAATCTAGGAGATGGCCAGCATCACTGACACCCTTTTGCCATAATGCATAGATACCGTCACTCCTAGGGGGGTCCAGGCACCCAGCTAGTCTTCCCTCTTCACATCTGGTATACACAATTCTCCACAGGTCTAGAGCCTGCTTTCAACTCATACTGGGTTGGATATGTCTGCTTCTAATATCACCTTAATATACTATCATTTTGGTCATTCCTTAGTGACTTACTTATTTTTTGTACCAGGGATCCCACCCAGAGGAACTTAAACACTGAGACACATGCCCAGGCCTCTTCATTTTGATTCAGGCTCTCATGAAGTTTCTGAGGCTGTTTTGAACTACTTATCCTCCTGCACAGCCTCCCACACCACTGAGATTCCTAGCCACTGCCACCTAGTCCAGCTTCTTGGATTTCAGTCTTCCTCATGTGTAAGACAGACCCAACCAAATTGACTTGGTGTGTGAAAATCTGAAAACTCATCACACATACCCTGCAGATGCTTGGTTCTATTGTGGATAGGCTGGGATTGTGGATGCTCACAAGAAGGAAATTGTGATGGCATTGTTTAGAGATCAGCATTGTGGTCTATGTTCTTCGGATGCCCTTCTTTGATGCTGGAAAGAATAATAACCTGCCTATTCTGATATCTTTGGGGGATGGCTAACCAGGCACAAAGGACTTGGAATTTTCCCAAAACCAACCCAAACAGGCTGTCCTCTGTCCTTTACTTCCTCTTCGCTGAGTCATAGACCCAGTTGCTATAATCCTGACATTTTTGTGAACAGGCAGGACTTCTCATGTATTGGCCATGGATCAGAACATGTGCTGCTAAAGTCCATATCAGTGCTGATTCCAATCATGACCCATTTTTTTTTCTCATCTCCATTGGAAGGCATCCTTATCAGTGAGCCATAAGCCAGTTTGCCAATGGAGAAAGCCTTTCTTTCTTGCCCCTCATCAATATTAGCTTTACATTGCCTCACCAGGTCCAGGGGACAACACATTTAGGGAGCTCCAGCAGCCCCTGTGGCCTCATTGAGAACTTGCTGATTTGGAACGCCCATCACTGCATTTTGTTTCCTGCACAAGGCCTACCACACTCTGGCTGTTGTGTGGGCCAAGGCCTACCTTCTTTGGGCTAGAAGTTATCCCGAGTCCACTGTGGATCATTTCTCCCCACTATCTTGTTGTTCTACTTACTCTCATGCTCAGACACCATTTTCAGCAGCTCAAAGTCTTCTGCATCCTCATGCTTGAGCAAATTTTGGTCTAAGGCCCTGCAGATGATGCTCGTAACCCACTCCTGCCAGGTCACCTGGATCAGGGTGGAAGAATTGTCATCAGAGAATGGGTTTTTTAGAGGAGCTGCCCAGAAGACTGTGTCAAGGACATTCAGGAGAAACCTCAATTGTATGTATAAGGGCACAATCTTTTCATCCTGCTACCTGTGTGTGGCCTCCATATATCCCCTGGGTCTTGCAATGTGCTACCAGACCTATGATGGTACAAATGTCTTTCTGGACCTGCCATCCCCCCCTTGTGGAGCCACATTCTACTCAGGGTCGAAGGACCAACCTGCCTGTACACCGACACACACTCCTCTCACTGAGATGGGAGCAATGTGCCAGTGGCCTATATGGCAGGTGTGCTCTGGGATGCAGGCTGCTTTTGTGGGTGGACCAGGCAAATATGCTATAATATTTGGTATGGACTGCCAGGACACAAAAAAGACTCACTTACAATACCATGCACTTGACTGCTTCATGAGAGCCATGAGAGCCATGAGAGGCCCTGGCCTCTGGAAGCTCAGTGCTGGCCTGCTTGTAATGAGCTACCTGCCTCAGCACTGGCAGTCACTGAAAATGTCTTCTCTGCAGCTGGACACCCACATCATTAGGGTGTCTACTGCACATCCAGATCAATTCTGCAAAAAAAAAAAAAACGCTTTAGTTTCCTACTCACATACATGCAATCGCTGTCATTCCTAAGCATTGACATGACCCCAGGTGATCTTGGCCCCAAATTCCCTCACCTAATCATGCTCAGGAGGCTCCCTTCCCTTACACCAGCAACAATCCCCTCCTACACATGTGACAAATCACTGCCACCTCCTCTGTTCCAACCTCCAGTGGTCTATATCTCACTCACTGAGAATACCAAGTTCTATGCAGTGCAGCCTGCACCCCACATATTTCTCTGACTTCATCTGTCCATAGCACTTGCTTCTGCATTTCTGGCCTGCAAACCCCACAATACAGAGGCCCACTCACAGCTGGAGCTGGCCATGCTGGTGCTCTCCCTCCTCTCAGGTCAAGTTCTTCAGACTGACCTCTCTCTTCTTTATTTTCCACTACACTGTATGGTGTTTACTGTTTCCTGCCATCCATACTGTGCACACGCAGGAGACAGCCCTGCTCTCAGGCTTACCAGGATGTGCTTGGTCTCCCTCTTGCTCTGTCCTTCTAGGATAACATGAATAAAGTGCCTGTCTTCCACCTGCTCTGTGGACTGAAGCACTGAGGAGCTGTTATTGGTGACTATTTACACAGAGGACTCATTGCTTTGGGTGGCCTGGGACAATGGTCCGGTAGATACTGCAGAGCTGCTGCTCACAGTTGGTGGGATCCTGGATGCCACTGCATCTGAAGGCTTCATAAACTGTGGGGGATGGCATCATCAGCAAAACCCAGAAACTGGACACCAGCCCAGACTGTCAGTTTTCTCTATGGGCATTCTAGAACATACATCCAGAAGCTGAGGGTTCTTGTGGCCTTGCTGTATGTGGAGTGGCACAAGGAGTAAAGAGTGAATAAAGTGGTTGTTTACCTCCTTTGGCTTCACTTTGAAACACTTGCTGGTGGGTCTTTCCCTCAGGGTAAAATCATAGTTCACTCTGCCATTCAGGGCATAATACACATTTCCATCATCAGGGATCCTCAGCACTGGAGAGGGAGAAGCACATGTGTGGTAGGTAACATTCAAGGAGAACAAAACAGGACATCCCCCACAACTGAGAGCCTCTGCCAGGTCGGGCCTGACACACACCCCTGAGAGCCCTTTCATACCACTACTCTTCTACCAAAGACTTCTCCAGTGATTCCTCCCTGAGGAAAGATTATAAACATGTTCTCAACTAAAGAAATATCTTTCAAGTACAAAGCCCCTTGTACCCCAGAACCTCTCAGTTCAGGTAGGACCTGCCAAAGAGACACTGCCAGAGTTTACATCTGGATTTGCCCACAAAGACTCATGCATTGAAAGTTTTCTGCCCAGTGCAGGAATGACCACAAGTGGGTTTTCGGGGAACCCTTTATGTTGAGTGCTTTGACCTTGCCAGTGGATTAATCCATTCATAGTTGGATACGCTAATGGGAGGTGGTATAAATTGGAGTTATGTTGGGCATGGATGGAGGATGTCCACAGCAGGGCTGTGCCTCCAAGAACAATATATATATATATATATTGAGTTACCTACTTCTCCATTTCCTCCTCATCATTATAATTCTCATTCACATTTTAATCTATTTATTGATATACTTCTTTTTTTTCTTTTTTTCTTCTTGTTCTTTTCCTCCTTCTTGTTGTTCTTTGTTTTCCAAATGTTCTTCTTCTAGTCTTCTTCACGTTTTTGTTCATCCTTTCCTCATTCAACTCATTTTCCTTTTTTCTTCTCCTCTCCTCATTTCTCTCCTCCTAAATCGTCCTCTATATTCTTTTCTTTCTCTAAGTACAGTTCTCCAAGCTGTGAAGGGTTCTATTCTACCACACACTTCTGTCTAGGTATGGCCTCTGTTCCTAAGTGGAGTCTGTTTGCAATGAATGGGAAGATTGGAAACCAGGTGCTAAACAAATGGTTCTTCATTGAACTGCTTTTCTCATGTACTTGTTTCAGTCATGAAAGACTGCCAACATATACACACAGTGGTTCCCTATCTTCTTTGATAGAAAACAAAGAATCCCATATTCTTTGCACCTCATGAATAAATTGCTTTGCAATGCCTCATCAGGTCAATAAAAGGCCACATGTTAGCCAGATCAAGCAGCCCTGGGGCAGTTTGAAGAAATTGCAGATTTATGCCCCCATCATTACACTTTGTTTCATGCACAAGTCCCACCACACTCTTCCTGTGTATTGGGCCATGGCACATTGTGCATGGGCTGCAAGTTATCCTGAGTCCACTGGGACAGCTTTCTCCCCACCATCTCATTGTCCATAGAAGTTACTCTGATGGTTTGAGACAATTTGCAGAAGCTCAAAGTCTTCTGGATTCTCCTGCTGCAGCAATTGTTCATCTAAGGCCCTGTGGATGATGGTTGGAACCCTATCCTGGCAGGTCCCCCGAGCAGGGTTGGAGAAAGTTCATCAGAGAATAAGTTTGGGAGGAGCTAAACATAGGACAGTGCCCAAGGACAATCAGGAGACAACTTAGCTCTCAACACAAGGGCACCATCTCATCATCCTGCTACCTGAGGCCGTTCTGTGGTTGTGTGGGCTCTTGCTATGTGCTTCTGGACCAATCTTGGTACAAAAGTCTGCTGCAAGCTGCTATCCCCTACAAGTAGAAGGGTGCAAGGACAAAACAGGCTTTGCACAGAAAACACTCTAGTTTCATCCAAAGGGAGGAAATGGTCCAGTGGGATTCCATATCCTAGCTCTGCTCTGGGATGCGGGCTGCATTTGTGAGCACACTTGGCACAAACCCTAGATGCTTTGGTCCTGACATCCAGGGTTCAGAACAGACTCAGGAACAAGAGCCTACTCATGACCCTTTCATGGTAGGCATGAAAGCTGCTGGCCTCTAGAGGGTCAGTGCTTGCTGGGGTGTATGGGTCTATGGACACCGCAGGGGCATGTTTGAACATGGCTCCTTTGCAACTGGACTCTTAGAGCCTTACAACAGATATTCTATGCCCATGAAAATTCTGCAGAGACAGCCTCTAGCTCCCTACCCCCATACATTCAAAACTAATAGACTCCTGCAAGGTCCCCACTTGCCTGTGACCCACAACTACCTAAATTAATCATGCTGAGAGGGCTCCCTTCCATTCCACCAGCAACATATCCCCTCCCACACACAAAGAAAAATGACTGCCACCTCTTCTGCTTCATCTTCCATGGTTCAATATAGTCCTCAACAATACCAAGGTCCATAGAGTACAGCATGTACTCTAGATATTTCTCTGCTTTCCTCTGAACCCAGCATTTGCCCCTGCTCTTCTGTCCTGCAAACCCAAAATCATGCAGGCCCACTCACACCTACATTTGGCATGCTGCTGCTATCCCGTATCTCAGGTCATGCTCACCACAATGACCTCTCTCTCTCCTTTATTCCCTGCAATCCATCCTGACTTTCCAGAAGCTCCAATTCGAGAAGGCAGGCCTCATCCAAGGTGTTTGCTAAGTACTCTGTCTTCCCAGTGTGAGCACCAAGGAGGCCCCCCTATTATAAGACTCACCAGGATGCTTTTATACACTGTTGTCCTTCGGTTTTCTAGGTACACATGAATGAGGCAGCTGTCTCCCACCAGCTTATTGTACACGGGCATGGAGGAGGACCTAGTGCAGACCCCTGAACTCCTGGACTCCAGCTCTGGATTACATGTTGCTGCTGCTGCCCTTCACAGGGCTCCAAAGCAGTTCCTGGAGAAGGCTCTATCTCTGCAGTTGGTTTAGAAGCCTCCATTGGAACTGAGACTGTAGCTAAAGGAGAAAAGATGCCAACATGACTGCCTTGCCCTGAGATTTGCAAAAACACACAATACCCCTCTCCCCCAGGAAGACATCAGCCACTGAGCCCCATGGGACCTCTTTGCAGACAGGGGCCATTGCCTGAGTGGACAAAGGCTTGTCCTTCCTCCCAAGCCCAACACAAGCCACCCAGACTTCACCCAGTGGGACAAAACTCAGACTTTTCTTTATATACCCTTATGTACACACCCCAGGCCTCCTCACTCTCAGGCTCTGCCTCACTTGACTTACCATCTTCAATATGGGCCAGCAGGTGGTGTGCTTGGTGCTCCAGGTTCAAGCCACCCATGAGCAGCTGCATGAATGGCAGCAGCTGCAGCTGGACAATTAGACTGCCTAGAGGCTGATGGTAAGCCTCAGTGTACAAGTCCATCCAGGTACCGAGGAAGGAAGGTGTAGCACTGTGGGGAGGCAGGCATGCAGTGAGCAAAAGCCTGGCCTCTCCTTTTCCACAGCCTCCACTACCAAAACTCTGACCCTATACTCATGAACCTTCCCAGGCTCTGTACACACCAGTCCACCCCAGCCAAAACACAGTGGCTGCACAGGCAGTGACAGGACAAGTCTCTAAGCAAAGAACCTACATTGACAGGAAGAGTAGATACATGTTATGACCAGCTCTCCCCTCTTTTGGCCATGCCTGACACTCATCTTTCTGTTGGATACATGCTCTCCAATATGAATGTAATTTTCAGGAGTGTCTGTCCTCCTGCCCACCATTATTGGGGCTCAAGGAACACCTCATTCCCTGGCTTGGGATGTAATGCTTCCTCGTTCTCTGTGAGCTCTCACTGAGTCCCCGTGAGAAGCAATGGATCTCTCTTTTCCAATGAGTGAAGACAACATCTCTGTGGCCCTGGAGGAGGACAGGGAGGGGTGGCGTCTGACTAGGTGCAGAAGCCCTGTTTGGGGATTGACTTGAATTGCGGTTGACTATGAGCCGTGGAGATTTGGGCATTGTCGCCTCCCGTAGTCTCACGGGACTTGTTGTGGGATCTCGAGTGACTTGGCCGAAATTGCTGATCGGGTCAGCGCCATTTTTTAGTGGTGTGTTTGGCGTGTGTTAGTCGTTCTTAGAACCAGAGAGAAAAGTTATTCAGAATAAAAAGCTGTTTGTCTCCAGTTTGCTTCTGAAGTTTTTCCCGCGGCTCCGTTGCTCAAAGCGCTTCAGGCGGCAACAGGTGGCGGCCCGTACGGGGAACTTCGGAGCGGACAGGTAAGAACTGAAAGGTCTCTAAAGATGGGATCGAATATAACTGAATCCCAAGTGATAGAGGCTATGCAAAGACTCCTTGATATACCTGACTCTGTTCTCAGTGAGGAGTATATAGAAAAAGTGAAAGTGATCAAAAAAGGGTAGCTTCCACTGGGCCGACTGAGACCAGTAAAGAGAGCATTAGAAGAGTCCCAAAAATGACAAAAATCCAAGCTATTAAAGCTATTCGGGAGTTATTGGTGATAGCTGAAGGATACTTGCTCGTACTGGAACCTGGGCCTCAGGATATTGCTTTCAGTAAAATTAGCAGTGGTGAGGAATCTAGTAAAAGTGATCCTGAGAAAATGAGGAAAAAGAAACTAAAAAAGACCGAGAAAAAGGACGGTCAGGTAGAGGAGCCACTTGTGTCCTCTACTCCCCCATGGGTGGAATCCATTACAGAAAATATGAAGGGTATTACTAGGCATTTGCATACCCTAGAAACAGAAATAAAAAGTCTTTCTGATCGCTTATGCACTCTCGAGGACAACTCACAGATACATTGGGAACCGCCAGCATTTGAAAAGAAAAATGGACAGAATGTCCATCAGTCAGTAGATTTCAAAACAATAAAAAATCTCAAAGAGGCAGTAATGACTTATGGGCCCCAAGCTCCTTTCACGTTGAGTATGCTGGAGTCCCTTAACACCTTTAGCTTAACCCCCTCAGACTGGAAAAGTCTATGTAAAGCAACATTAAGCGGGGGGCAATTCTTGGTTTGGCGATCGCAATTCCAAGAACTTTGTATAGAAACAGCTAAAAGAAACGCGGCTGCAGGGTTTGAAAACTATAATATAGACATGCTCACAGGAGAAGGGCAATTCGCAGACTTACAGGCTCAAACAGATTATGACCCAGATGTATATACTCAGATAAACACAGCTGCACTAGAGGCATGGAAAAACTGTACAAGGACCTGGGAATCTATAAGGTAGCTTGTCAAAAGTGATTCAAGGACCAAATGAGCCGTATGCTGACTTTGCTGATCGACTTTTGAGAACTGCAGGTAGTGTGTTTGCAGATGTTGACCACGCTATGCCATTAGTAGTTCAATTAGCTTATGAAAATGCAAATAAATGGTGCCAAGCAGCCATCAGGCCATGGAGAACTAAAAAGGATCTTTCCGTATATATACAACTATGTAAAGATATAAATGACGCTTTTGTCACAGGAAATGTGATTGCAGCCTCAATGAGAGGTGCTTCCTCTCGAAATTTCACAAAGGCTAAACGTAGATATTATAATCAATCAGGATATTCCAGGCAAAATTATCATAATCAATCAGGCAATCTAGGCAAAATCCCAAAAGAGAAATAAGACCAAGCTCATACCGTGCCCCAGGCCGCTGCCCCAGGTGTAAAAAGGGAAATCATTGGGCCAATAAATGCCATTCAAAATTTGACATCCATGAGCCGGGCGCGGTGGCGCACGCCTGTAATCCCTGCACTTTGGGAGGCTGAGGCAGGAGGATCGCGAGTTCAAAGCCAGCCTCAGCAGTGGCGAGGCACTTAGCAACTCAGTGAGACCCTGTCTCTAAATAAAATACAAAAAAGGGCTGGGGATGTGGCCCAGTGGTCGAGTGCCCCTGAGTTCAATCCCCGGTACCACAAAAAAAAAAAAAAAAAAAAAAAAAAATTGACATCCATGGAAATCCTTTGTTCAGGAATTCAAAAAACAGGGCACGGGGCCCAATACCCCGGGGCCCACAAATGTACGGGGCATTGCAGAAGGAGTATCCTCAAGCATCCACTCAGATGCTTCCCCGACACAATCCCTACTACCCATCCACTCCCTCGCCAGAGGAACAAGAGGAAATGCAGGATTAGACCTCTGTTCCACCGCCCGAATAGTGTTAACACCTGAAATGGGGGTTCAACTGATTCCCACAGGAGTCAGGGGACCTCTTCCCTCAGGGACTGTAGGACTTATTATCGGGCGTAGTCCTAAAAGCTTATTAGGTTTGCAAGTGACCCCAGGTGTAATAAACTCAGACTACAAAGGGGAAATAAAAATAATGCTTAGCTTACCCCAAAGTATAACTTCTGTTAATCAAGGAGATAGAATTGCTCAGTTGCTTCTCCTTCCCAATTTACATAATTCATTTAAAATGGGTATGCCTCAAGAAGGGAACAATAGAGAATTTTGTTCCACTGACTCAAGTCCCATGGCTTGCTGGGTTCGAGACTGTTCAAGGAGGCCTATGTGTAAAATAAAAATCCAAGGAATAGAAATGGAGGGAATAATAGATACTGGAGCTGACTCTTCCATTATTAATTTACGCCAATGGCCCAAGCACTGGCCTCTGCAAAAAGCTTCAACCAGTTTAAGAGGCTTAGGATATAATAACCTCCCAGATAAAAGTGCAGTAATTTTAAAATGGGAGGATGATGAAGGCCATAAAGGAACATTTCAGCCTTATGTTTTACCTAATCTACCGGTTACTTTATGGGGAAGAGATATTTTGCAACAAATGGGAGTACACCTTGCAACCAAGCCTGCAGATGTTAAATGTGAAAACCTACAGGGTAATCTTAACCATAAAAGAAACTCATTATCAAAAAGTACAGAGTAATCTTAACCCTAAAAGTAATCATTGTCATAAAGGAAAAAGATATTTTTTTTTCGGGGCCACTGAGAAAATAATTTTGAAAATACCATGGCTTTCTGATAAGCCAGTGTGGGTCCCTCAGTGGCCCCTATCTAAAGAGAAATTACAAGCAGCCCACCTACTAGTTCAGGAACAATTAGAAGCAGGTCATATAGAACCTTCCACCTCTCCCTGGAATTCCCCCATATTTGTGATCAAGAAAAAGTCAGGAAAATGGCGATTGTTACATGATCTTAGACAAATTAATAAAACCATGCAAGTTATGGGCCCTACTCAACCTGGACTTCCTAGTCCCATAGCTATTCCAAAAAATTTCCATCTTATTACTCTTGATATAAAGGATTGCTTCTTTTCTATTCCCCTACATCCTCTGGATGCCCCCAGGTTTGCTTTTTCCGTTCCTTCTATGAACAATAATGGCCCTGATCAGAGATATCAATGGAAGGTTTTACCACAGGGAATGGCTAATAGCCCCACCATATGCCAAATATATGTGGACAAGGCTATCCAACCCATTAAAAATAAATATCCAAACCTCATGTGTCTACATTACATGGATGATATTTTATTGGCCCACCCTAATCAAAAAATCTTATTTAATATATTCAGTGATGTGGTAGAAAATTAAAAAAAAAATATGGATTATATATAGCAGAAGAAAAAGTTCAAACCAGATCTCCCATATTATATTTAGGATTTAAAATCATGGATACTTTTGTTAGACCCCCAAAAATTCTAATAAATAAAGAACATTTGACCACCCTCAATGATTTCCAAAAACTACTGGGAGACATTAATTGACTTCGCCCTACATTAAATCTCACTACTGGCCAACTAAAACCTTTATTTGACATCCTTCGCAGAGACCTGATCCATCTTCACCGCGAACATTGACTCCTGATGCTAGGAAAGCTTTAAAGTTAGTAGAAAAAGCCATTGAAGGAGCTCATTGTGATAGATTTGATTTAACTCAACCACTGATGTTGATTATTATTTCTTCACAATATACACCCACAGAAGTATTTTGGCAACAAGGGCCTTTATTATGGATATATTTGCCCGTCTCTCCTAAAAGTATAATTGAATCTTATACCTCCATGGTGGCTAAACTTATTCTTCAAGAACTTAAGACTTCTACTAAAATATTTGGCATTCACCCTGCTACTATTATTACTCTCTATTCATCATCACTGATTGAATACTAATGCTTCAATGATAATGATTGGGCTATAGCTAAATGTTCTACTTCTGCAAAATTTGATAATCATCTTCCTAAGTCCCCTATATTATCTTTTTGTATTAATCATCCTATTATATTTCCACAGGTAATAAAAAATCAACCTATTCCTAAGGCATTTAATGTATTTACAGATGGGTCCTCAAATGGTACTGCTACAGTAGTCACTAAAAAGAAAATATGACTTACATAACTGCACACAAATCAGCTCAACTAGTGGAATTGGAAGCTGTGGTAAGAGCTCTGGAAAATTTTAGGGACCAGCCCGTAAACATTTTTTCAGATAGCCACTATATTGTACAAGCCGTCCCAAAATTAGAGTTAGCAGGACCAATAGCACCTCATACTCCAGCCTTTAAATTGTTTTATCAAATACAAAAACTTTTGTGGGCAAGAAAAGAACCTCTATTCGTAGGCCATATTAAAGCACATACTAATTTGCCTGGTCCCCTCCATGAAGGTAATCAAAAGGCTGATGAACTTACAAAAACAATATTTATACATTCAGTGCTACAACAAGCTACTTTATTCCACTCCCAGTTTCATGTCTACAGCACCACCTTGCAACATAGGTTTAAAATCACAAAGGAGCAAGCCAGAACAATTGTAAAAGATTGTAAATCTTGTATGACACATTTGCCCAATCCTCATTTCGGAGTTAACCCTAGAGGATTAATGCCCAATCATTTGTGGCAGATGGATGTTACTCATGAGCCAAGTTTTGGAAAATTGCAATTTATTCATGTGACCATAGATACATGCTCAGGCATGATTTTTGCTTCCTTACATTCTGGAGAAAAAGTTAAAGATGTTACATCTCATTGTTTGCAAGCTTTTGCTGCATTGGGCATCCCCAAAATGCTTAAAACAGATAATGGCCCCGCATATACGTCCTTATTTTTCAAAACAGTTTTGCGCAAAATTCAATATATCCCATAAAACAGGCATTCCATACAATCCTCAGGGTCAGGGCATTATTGAAAGAGCAAACCTGAACACTGAAAATTATGTTATTAAAACAAAAAGAAGGAAATTGGAAAAGTCCTAAGGACAGATTGGCAGTTGCCCTGTTTACCTTAAATTTTTTAACTTTAGACTCTAATGGTTATTCTGCTGGAGACAGACATTGGAATCCACACCAACAACATAAACCCTTGGTTTACTGGAAGGATGTTCTTTCAGGTACATGGAAGGATCCAGATCCAGTATTAATTTGGGGAAGAGGATCTGTTTGTGTTTTTTCAAAAGACGAATCCTCTCCAATATGGATACCATCTAGATTAATAAAACAGGTACCACATCAAAATGATCAAGATGAAGTTATTGAAGAATCAAGATTAATAAAAAAGGTACAACATCAAGAGGACCAAGATGAAGGTACAGAATGATTCCCTCAAAAGAGTCCTTCAAAATATTTCACAACTTAAGTGTCATTCCTCCCGGCCAGGACGAGGAGATCTCTCTTTAGTGTGCACACAATTGTATTTTTTTTTTTCCTTTTTATACATGTCTTTATGTCTGTACATTTGTCTACATTTCATGTTAATGTGATGTCACAAATATATGTTTGTATGTTTGTTCGTCTGTCCAGTGTGACGTCACAAAGAACAAAGCGCTTATGAAAAAGAAAAAAAAAATATATATATATATATGGATCCAAATAACTTTAATTCATTTTAGGTTAAGAGTATTCAATTTAAGTAAATAATTTTATAAATGAAGGTACTTTCAATTTTGATTTATAGGTGTCCCTGGGACTTCTCTTTAGCAAACAATATGACTAGTGCTATATAACCTGATATTTTGGTGTTTTGACATAAGATTGTTTATTTGTTATTAACTTCATTTGTTTAATAGCTCATTAATTTCAATTATCTCAACAGGTAAAAGATTGCTCTGTATACAGAGACTCAAGGGTTCCAGCTAATAAATTATTTCTCTCAAGTGCCTTTACCTTTTCTTTAATCTATCTTTAATGCAGTAATTACCCTCAGTCTTTCTTTGTTTTGTTCTAAATATGATATTTTTTCCAACTTATGTTTGTAGAAGCTCAACCAGCGATGTATGTGAACAAAAATCAACTTTAATTTTCTAATCTAATTATTCTATTTTGTAGTTTGACAACTCGCCTCTTGACTCAGTGCTGCAATAGCACTGCCTTTCCTTTAATAATTGATGCTTGAGTTTCTAGGTAGCGGGCCCTGAAGATTTGCCGGTGGCATTGTCTAAACATAAAAAAAGACGTCTGCTGCTACAGCTGCAGGGATCGCGGCCGCCGCAAGCATCCCTGCTGCTCAAACATCAAATAACCTCACCAACAGTGTGGCCTCTGCTCTACATGCATGGGGCCTCCTACATCAACATGTTATAACAAATAAACATTTTGATCTTTCATTGTTTGGGACTTTACGGGACAATGCCTTGCGGGTATTTGTCTAGAGAATTCAGTGTGTTACTTGATGGAACTTAGGGCAGCTGATTTGTTTAAACAATTTGATATGCTATGCAATTTGGCTCATCACCAAAAGGCTTGTCGCCTTAAAGCCGCAACATCTCCTCACAATTGGACGGCTGTTAGTCATCATATATAGTCGATCCTAAAGGGCTCCATTGGATGGCTGGTTAGCCAATGACGGGTAAGATCCCCAGAGGGGGACAACCTAAGACAGGCACAGTCGCACAGGACAGTCTCATGTAGCCGACATATCAACCTAAGACAGGAGTCAAGGGCACAGCCTTGATTATCCGATGACGGGTAAGAATGTTGGTTGCACATAGACGTCCTAGAGCATTACCTCTTTTAAAATAAAAAGGGGGAAATGCAGGAGCCCTGTTTGGGGATTGACTTGAATTGCGGTTGACTATGAGCTGTGGAGATTTGGGCATTGTCGCCTCCCGTAGTCTCACGGGACTTGTTGCGGGATCTTGATTGACTTGGCCAAAATTGCTGATCGGGTCAGCGCCATTTTTTAGTGGTGTGTTTGGCGTGTGTTAGTCGTTCTTAGAACCAGAGAGAAAAGTTATTCAGAATAAAAAGCTGTTTGTCTCCAGTTTGCTTCTGAAGTTTTTCCCGCGGCTCCGTTGCTCCAAGTGCTCCAGGCGGCAACAACTAGGATGGGGCATGGTGGCATCAATTGTCACAGGAGCTTCCTCTGAGGCCAAAGCATCCTCTCAGTTCCAAGAGGACCATGACTCTACCTACAGCACTCTGCCTTTCTCCTCCTACAACTGAAGCCCCAGGCCTCAGACTACATGAAGAAAGCAAAATTGGTGAAACCAGGATTTTCTCAGCCTTCCAAGTCAAATCACCTTGCAGCTCCCTACTCTGGAAACAGGAGCCCACCCTCTTCTACCCAAGCCATTCCATGTTGAAGTTGGTCCAGTGGTCTACCATGGTCACTGAACAGGACAACATGCAGTCATGCCTCATGGAGGCAGAGATGCTGTTACAGGTAGAAGAAGGACTCATGATACCTGAGGTTTCAGGCTGATCCCCATGCAAAGGGACATGAGGGCAGTCTTCTTTACCAAATTTTCCACAAATTATGCAATGTGCCTGGAAACATGTCTTCACACAGTGGGTGCTTTCTCTATGTTCATCAGTAAATGAGCCCAACTTGCTGTTTCCCACATATTTCTCTGGGCATATGAGCTGCCAGCCCCCCAGCACCTGCCCAGCTAGATCTCAGATGGGAAGCTCTGTCCCACCATGGAACCTGACACATCCTTTATTAACACAAAAGTGCCTCACCTGAGGCCTGAGTTATGGGACGCCTCTTGAACACAGCTTTTTCATACAGGAAGTGAACATCACACCAGAAAAAAAGCCCAGGCCTCACTGAGTCCACCTGGGAAGGAGCTCAGCACACACTATTGAGCAGTGGTGTCCACTATGTGTGGGCTGCTCCACACAGCTCTGTGGACCAGCTGGAGTCAGGATGCTTTAGTCTGCCTGAAAAGGGAAATTCACATCCTTTGTAAAGCTGTGGCAGGCACTTCCAGGACTTATCCCACTTGATGCTGACAATCCACTATGTGTGTGGTTCTCTATCTCCTAAGGTATCACAACGCCTTTGGGTCTCTGACGGGTACATGGCAGCCTCAAGAGCCAGCCTGAGGGGGCTATACAACTGGACTTGCAATATGGTGCTTACCTTGGGAACAGCAGGTCCAGCTCCTCTGGGTGGTGATCAAACATGAGTAGGTAAACATGAATGTGCTGCCCAAGTCTGAGTTCCTACCATAAAAAAACAGGCACAACCTGATTCATGAGCTGATCCTGCCTGTAAGCCTGTAAGCCCCTGCAGGGCTCATCCGTGTTCTGATCCAGCTCATTTTTACCCTGGGTTGGGACCAAGAATGCTGGGTTCAGAAATGGTAATGGTAACAAACAGAAAAAATGACTTATTCCCATACAGTGAAGTAAAAGCATAATGAGAGCTCCCATCGGCGCGCACGTGCGCGTGTGCACGCACACACACACACACACACACACACACACACCCTGTCAGAGTATGAGGAGTCCTGGGCCATTCAGGAGGGATCAGACAAGAGGGCCTGCTGAGCTCACCTGCCCTGTGTTACTCAGTGTTACTCTTGAGCTTCTCTGGGACAATCTCCAGAAACTCTGGCATCTAGGACGAAGCCTCACCCAGTGTTCCCCAACAAGGGCAAGGTGGCTCCCCTGAGATTCCTGGGCACCTGAGGCGAGGCATAGTTTCAAACAACAGGAGAACATCCTTCTCACTCCAGTGTCTTTGACCAAGTGAGCTGGGAGGGCTTGCTCAGTGAAGTGGGTGCCTGGTTACCAGAGTTCCATGTTCTGTTTGATCCTTTGTCAAGGCGATGATGTCATTTTCTGTGGTGCCCATACCTGAGCCTCCTATTCGCATAAGACCACTGCCAAAAGGCCTATGGGTGGCTGGATTTCTCCTGCACCCACCCCATCAACTGCACCACTGAACACGTGTTCGCCTACAACTACCCAAATATCCCCACCACCCTCTGCCCAGCGTGGCTGCCACTAGAGTTCCAGCTTTGAGGATTCACAACTAGATTCATAACCAGTCCATCCCTCTCACCAACATTGTGACTCTGGTCTCATCGTTGTGCCTCTCATGGGCCCTTCAGTGTCCCCAGCTTTTTCTCAAAACCAGTGTAGTATCTACTTTCTAGGATTTGTTGCATATATTTGCCCATAAAAGCCTGTATTATCTCTGACCAAAGTTGGGGCTCACAGGTGGCTAATGCACAGACTTAGAGATGGCAAAATCACAAGGGGGAGAGACAAAGAATGCAACCCAACTTAATCAGGCCTGTGTCCCATACAGTGACTTGGGCACTGTCAGGCTCATTTTGGCTCTAGGTCCCACTCTGCACCATGGCAAGTTGGAGGTGATTGAGACTCAGAGGCGTTCCCTCTCTGCAACAGAACTTCCCAAACTTTCTCCTAAGATTTCAAATTCACACAAGTGCTTCTTCTCAGTCTAGCCTTGGGGGCTTCACAGAGACTCCAAGGTACCATAGCATCCTGTTGTCCATAGTCAGTACACCCTCAACTCAAGGTGGATCACACTGTCTCTGGATACAAGTGGGCAAAGGGGATGGGATATCATCTCCAAGATTGAGGTTTTGTGAAGTCTATGACTTCTGTCTGGATCCCTGATTCCAGCACTCCAGTGTAACTTCCTTCTCATTCTCTCTCTCTCTCTCTCTCTCTCTCTCTCTCTCTCTCTCTCTCTCCCTCCCTCCTACCCTCCCTCAATCCAAGCACTTGATTTGTAGTAGCATGAGATGTCCCTGGACAAGCTCCTGTGATAAAGATATGACACTGTCCCAGCTTCTCATCAGAAAAGCATTGAGGCTCAGCCAAACTGGATCCTACCAGGAACACAGGCATGAGCTCAGAGTCTGATCCTCCTAGATGAGCCTCAATGGAGCCTGTAGTCTCAGTCTCCTGAGACAAGGAAACAGGTGCCTAGCTGAGCCACTTTGGAAGCAGGTACACGCAAACTCATCAATACCTCTTGCTCTCAGTTGTGAGTTAGAGAGGAGGTGTTTCACAATCCTGGACATCAAGTGCACTCTTCGGGCTTTGGGGTGTGCCCTGGCCTCCCTCTATCTGCCCAGTTCCTCCAACCCACAATGGCCTTTTACCCAACCTCCTCCTTTGACCAAACTCAATCCTGCCTCCCCATTTCTGAACACCTTCCCCAACACATTGCTCCTAAAAGCAACAGGACTTACTATCTCTTATCATTCTGGTTCCAGCATCAATGACACCCCACTGAGATCATTCTGAGTCCCAACTTAGTAACTCCAGCTTTCCTTGCCACACCTGGCCCTGTTTGGGCTCTGGCTCTTTCTCTTGCTCTTTGCTGTCATGTGCATTGGCTTTGACATTTGGTGTCTTTCTAGCTGCAGATCTGCTGCTACTTCAGGGTAGAGCTCATGCTGGGGACTTTCTGAGCCATGTCCAAGCCCAGCGGGAACCTTAAATGGGGTGACTGCTGGATCACAGTCAGGAGTGAACACATGAGAGAATGTTGGCCCCGCTTTTCCTTTGAGTGCCTTCTTTTCAGGATAGGAATGCTACTGATGGGAGGACCCTGGTGTGAGATGCTTTGGACAGAGCGTGACCATGGGCCCTCTTCCCTGGCAACATTTGCTCCATTGAGCATGAAGAGCATTGTCATTCCTGGTGTCTAAAACCAGCCTTGTACCCAGGAAAGGACCCACACTCAAAACTTACACCTGAGTATGAGTATCCTCAAGGCAATGAGGTCTCAAAATCCAAAATGCAAAGGAGTAAGTCCTCAACTCCAGGGGCAATGAAGGGATATCTGAGTTTCCTTTGTCCATCTTTCCCTCTGCCCACCCCACAGTGTCCTCAGCCTAATCATGCTTAGGATCCTGGCAACATTCCCAGAGGAGGAACATCAGGCTTCATAAAGGACAGTCTCTAAGATGCTCAGTGTACCAATACCCTCTGCACAACCATAACCCTCTTCACCCACACTGCAGCATGAATTCTATTCAGGAAAACCAAGAAAGGGAAAGCATTTCTCAAGGACCCAAGGACATCAGTGGGTGACTGAGTAGTTAATAAATGGAGAACTATGGCCACCACAAACTTCTGGGAGCATCTATGGCCCTTATGTCTCAGTTACATACACTTTTGTCCCATGCATTTTTTTCAGAGAAGTGAGGCTTTCTCCTGGATGGCACCTCCACACTAAGGGGGTCTCATGCTTCTTCCATAAGAAAATAGTGGGCAATGCACCTCCGACTATGTGCATTCGAGAACACTCTGGGAGCATCTTCAGCCTGTCAAGACCCTGAGAACCATGGGGACACCCCGGCACCAGGAGAGCATTTCTGCACATCACAACAATCGTCCCAGCTGAGAACTCTCCTTTCCACTCTGTACTAGGCCCTTCCCATGTCACTCCTACCCCTCTCATTCCTGTTTCTAGATTGTACTGCTATGCTTCACATATGGATGCCAGGGTGCTTGTGGCCCACCCCAACCATTTGCCTGCCAGCAGCAAATGACACTGTGTGAATAATGTGTCTGGGAACTTCTGGAGGATGGCAAGTCCCACCCTCCAGATTTCATCTTCAATGGAATAAGTAGAGAGAAATCCAGGAGAGCTCTGTCAGCTAGAGACAGGTGGGATCTGAGCCTCAAATAAGTGCCCAAAACTCAAGGTTCAGAGCTGGTTTTATGTGAAATTGCTGAGGGACCTCAAGAAAAGCCAATTCACTCTTTCCAAAGAGACAGTGGACTCCCTCAGTGTGGTCAGGCTGCTGTGCTTCTCAGAGCCCTGAGTGTACCAGGTGTGTGGAGGTGGGAAACCCACATGCCATCCCAGGCTGCTCCTGAGCAACTCTACCTGAATCTGAAGCACAAGCATCTGCATCAGTCATCAGATCCATGTTTCATGGCTTCCCACCCCAAAAGTGCTCTTAGACACAGAGGTTCCCTTGGCTCTGCACTTGCCCTTCCCTCTGGTATCCTTGTGCACTGTTAATTAGGAGGCCACACCAATTCTCAGCACACAGGCTGGGCCCACTCAGATCCCAGGAGAATCCAGGTATTGCTTCTACTTCTAGTCCATCAGGACCCATGACACCATGCCTGGCCAGACAAATCCAGAGTCCTCTGTGCCACTCGAATGACCCCTGCCCCTTGCTCAGGACACATCCTCCTATCAGCTACAGAAACCACCAGGCACAGGAACTTTGTGCACACTGGCATGCAAAGACCTGGAGGAGGAGAGAACCCACAGGCTGAGTGGGACCCAAGACACTAGATCCTAGGATCAGGGCTGCCCACTGACAGGGGCAGACAGCTCCATGTGCACACAGTCACCACTGACTTTCACTGAGCATCCAATCGAGACACCCGCAGAGTTGGCAGTGGACCTGGTACGGCCAGGAGTGGGGGTAAACTGCATTGATTGAAAATGATGGTGTCCTGAGAAAGACAAATTTGGTAGGATTTCACTTATCTCAGAACCCCAAGAATCAGGTGGATAAAAACATAAAAGTACAATGTTCTTTTCCTGAGCCTGACTGAGGAGGGCACTAGAATTCAGTATTGATGGCAAGAATATATCCATGTGAGTTTCGGAGAAGGATGGTGGTGATTGAAGGAGCCCTAATTAAGGAGATAGCTAATATTGCGGTTAGCTGAGAGCCATAAAAGATGTTCAAGTTCCACCTGATATTCATACATTTATCAAAGACTCTTTGTATGCCCGTGAACACTGTGTGACACACCTGTAAGCTCGAGCTGTAAGCACTTGTCCTTGTTAAGGCAAAATGCATATAACCGAGTGAGGTTAGTTAGAGTGGGTTGGTGGTTGGAGTTAGAGTGGTTGGAGTTGGAGAGGTTACTGGAGCCGGAGAGAGAAGAAGAAGAAAAGAACTTTTTCATTTCCATCCTGCCTCCAAATTTTCTCCCGCAGCATCTTTGCTCCAAGCAGCAATCGCTTCAGGCAGCAACAAGTGATGGCCCGTACAGGGAATTCGGTCAGCAGGTAAGAAATAAGAAAAAAAAAAAAAGAAGAAGAAGAAGAAGAAATGGGTGCAAAAATAACAAAAAGCCGGATAATAAAAGCCAGGGATGAGTTGTTCGATATCACTGACTCAGTGGATAGTGAGGAGGAAAGTGATCAAGAAAGCATAGCCTCTGAGTCAGTTAATACCGGTAAGAAGAGTAGTAGTGTAAATTCAAAAGTAAGAGCTGCAAAAGCCATCAGAAACTTGTTGAAATTAGCCTAAGAGTACTTACTCTCCTTAGAAGCTGAAACTCAGGATACCAGTAAAAGTGATAGTAGTAACAAGGAGCCAAATAATCATGAAAGTACAGCCTCCTCCACTAAGCTGGTTAGGAACAATGAGAGTAGTAGTGAAGAGGAATCAAAAAGTGATTCTGGGAGCACAGTCTCCAATAAAAAGAACAAAAAGAAATTAAAAAGGAGAAAGGACCATCAAGCAGAGGAATATTTTGACCCTCATGGGTGGAATCCCTCACAAAAACCATGAGGAGTATTTCTGGGTGTATGTGTGCCCTTGAGGCAGAGATTAATGGCCTTTCTGAGCGCTTATACACCCTCGTACCCCAAAAACCACAGGAACATTGGGACCTGCCAGTATTCGAAAATGAAAATGGGCAAAGGTATCACCAATCCCTAGAATTTTAGACGATAAAAATTTTTAAAGAGGTGATAATGACCCTGGGCTTCAAGCTCCATTCACGTTGAGTATGCTGGAGTCCCTTAACACTTTCACTTTAACCCCCACAAATTGGAAGGGGCTATGCAAAATGGTATTAAGCAGGGGACAATACCTAATCTGGAAGACTCAATTCCAGGAACTTTGTTTAGAAGCAGCAAAGAGAATTGCTGCAGCAGGTTTCCCAGAATGTAATATAGATATGCTAACAGGTGAAGGACAGGTTTCTGAACTACAAATCCAACTAACATACAACCCCGGTGTGTATGCACAGATTTATACTGCCACTGTTAGAGCCTGGAAGACCTTATCGGGAACAGGTGATTTGCAGGGCAGCCTATCAAAAGTGATACAAGGGCCTAATGAACTGTATGCTGATTTTGCAGATAGACTCTTAAGAATGGCAGGCAGAGTATTCGGAGATTTAGAACAAGCAATGCTCCTAGTCATCCAATTAGCATATGAGAACGCTAATAAATATTGCCAGAATTCAATAAGGCCGTGGAGAAATAAAAAAGACTTATCAATTTATATCAGATTGTGCAAAGATATCAATGATGCTTTTGTCATAGGCAACGTGATTGCTGCAGCAATGAGAGGTTCTTCCCCTCAAAATTTCACAAGGGCTCAACCTAGAAATCAATCAGGATATTTCAGACAAAATTATCATAATCAACCAGGATATTCTAGGCAATATCCCCCAAGAAAAATAAGATCGAGCTCATACCCTACCCCAGGCCAATGCCCCAGGTGTAAAAAGGGTAATCATTGGGCCAATAAATGCCATTCAAAATTCAATATTTATGGAAATGTTTTGTCCAGGAATTCAAAAAATGGGACACAGGGCCCAATGCCCCGGGGCCCACAAATGTACGAGGCATTAGAGGAGGAATATCCTCAAACATCCATACAAATGATTCCTTCTCACAATCCCTCCTACCCATTAACTCCCTTGTCAGAGGGACAAGAGGAAGTGCAGGACTAGACCTCTGTTCCACTGCGCAAATAGTGTTAACACCTGAAATGGGGGTTCAACTGATTCCCACGGGAGTCAGGGGACCTCTTCCCTCAGGAACTGTAGGAATTATCCTCGGGTGAAGCTCTAAAAGCTTATTAGGCTTTCAAGTAACACCAGGTGTTATAGACTCCGATTACCAATGAGAGATAAAAATAATGCTTGGTTCACCTAGAGGCATTATCTCTGTTTAACCAAGGAGATAGAATTGCTCAGCTGCTTCTCCTTCCCAGTTTCCACAACTCATTCAAGAGTATGCCACAGAATAGGAAAAATAGAGGATTTGGTTCCACTGGCTCAAGACCTATGGCTTTCTGGGTTCAGGATTGTTCACGGAGGCCTATGTGCAAAATAAAAATTCAAGGTATAGAGATGAAGGGGATGATTGATACAGGGGCTGACTCTTCCATCATAAATCTACAACAATGGCCCAAGCACTCACCTCTGCAGAAGGCTTCAACCAGTTTAAGAGGCTTGGGATATACTAACACCCCAGCACAAAGTGCTGTAGTCTTAAATTGGGAAGATAATGAAGGGCATAAAGGTACATTTCAACCTTATGTTTTGACCAGCTTGCCGGTTAACCTATGGGAAAGAGATATTCTACATCAAATTGGGCTACACCTAGCAAGCAAGCCTGTAGGTGTTAAAAATAAAAATCACAAAAAAGGCAAAGGATATTTTTTCTAGGGGCCACTGAGAAAACAATTTTAAAAATACCATGGCTTTCTGATAAGCCAGTTTGGGTCCCTCAGTGGCACCTACCTAAAGAAAAATTACAAGCGGCCCACCTATTAATTAAAGAACAATTAGAAGCAGGACACATAGAGCCTTCCACCTCTCCCTGGAATTCTCCAATATTTGTAATCAAGAAAAAAATCTGGAAAATGGAGACTGTTACAGGACCTTAGAGAAATTATCAAAACCATGCCAATTATGGGCCCTACCCAACCTGGACTTCCTAATTCTGTAGCTATTCCAAAATATTTCCATCTTATAAGTCTTGATATAAAGCATTGTTTCTTTTCCATTCCCCTATACCCTCTGTATGCCCCCAGGTTTGCTTTTTCAATTCCTTCTATTAAAAATAATGACCCTGATAAAAGATATCGATGGAAAGTGCTACCGCAGGGAATGGCTAATAGCCCTACTATATGTCAAATATATGTGGACAAAGCTATCCAGCCCATTAAAAACAAATATCCAAACCTCATGTGTCTACACTACATGGATGATGTTTTACTTGCCCACCCTAATCAAAAAATCTTATTTAATATATTCAGTGACATGACAGAAAATTTCAAAAAATATGCATTATATATAGCAGAAGAAAAAGTGCAAAGCAGATCACCCATATTATATTTAGGATTTAAAATCATGGATACCTTTGTTAGACCCCCCCAAAATTTTAATAAATAAAGAACATTTGACCACCCTCAATGATTTCCAAAAACTACTGGGAGACATTAAATGGCTTCGCCCTACACTAAGCCTCACTACTGGACAATTAAAACCCTTATTTGATATCCTTTGTGGGAACCCTGATCCATCTTCACGGCGAACATTAACTCCTGATGCTAGGGAAGCTTTAAAATTAGTAGAACAGGCCATTGAAAGATCCCATTGTGATAGATTTGATTATGCTCAACCGTTAATATTGATTATTATTTCTTCATAATATACACCCACAGGAGTATTTTGGCAACAGGGACCTATATTATGGATATATTTGCCTGTCTCTCCTAAAAGTACAATTGAGTCTTATACCTCCATGGTGGCTAAACTTATTCTTCAAGGACTTAAGACTTCTACTAAAATATTTGGAATTCATCCCGCTACTATTATTACTCCCTATTCATTGTCACAGGTTGAATATTTGTGTTTCAATGATAATGATTGGGCTATAGCTAGATGCTCTACTTCTGCAAATTTTGATAACCATCTTCCTAAGTCTCCTATACTATCTTTTTGTATCAATCATCCCATTATATTTCCACAGGTAATAAAAAAAATCAACCTATTCCTAAGGCATTTAATGTATTTACAGATGGGTCCTCTAACGGTACTGCTGCAGTAGTTACGCAAAATGAAAATATGATTCATATTACTGGTCAAAAATCAGCCCAATTCGTGGAACTCAAAGCTATTATAATAGCTCTAGAAAATCTTAAAGAACAGCCTATAAATATTTTTTCAGACAGCCACTATATTGTACATGCTGTCCCTAAATTGGAGCTAGCAGGTCCAATAGCACCACATACTCCACCTTTAAATTGTTTTCTCAAATTCAAAATCACCTATGGAAATGTAAAGAACTTTTATTTATTGAACATATCAGAGCTCATACTAATCTGCCTGATCCTCTCCATGAAGGTAATCAAAAGGCTGATGCCCTCACTAAAACAGTTTTTATATTTACTACAGTCCAACAAGCTACCTTGTTTCATTCCCAGTTCCACATCAATAGCACTACTTTAAGACAAATGTTAAAATCACAAAGGAGCAAGCTCCTGGAATTGTGGAGGATTGTCCATCTTGTGTAACACATTTGCCCAATCCACATTATGGGGTTAACCCACAAGGTTTGATGCCCAATCATTTTTGGCATATGGATGTCACTCATGAGCCAAGTTTTGGAAAATTGCGATTTATTCATGTCATCATAGATACATGCTCAGGCATGATTTTTGCTTCCTTACATTCTGGAGAAAAAGTTAAAGATGTTACATCTCATTGCCTGCAAGCTTTTGCTGCATTGGGCATCCCCAAAATTCTTAAAACAGATAATGGCCCTGCATATACATCCACATCCTTCAAACAATTTTGTACAAAATTCAATATAATCCACAAAACAGGTATCACATACAATCCTCAGGGACAAAGAATAATTGAACGAGCAAATCGGACACTCAAAAATGTTATTAAAGCAAAAAGAAGGAAACTGGAAAAATCCTAAGGACAGATTGGCCGTTGTCCTGTTCACCCTAAATTTCTTAACTTTAGATTCTACTGGATATTCGGCTGGAGATAGACACTGGAACCCACACCAACAACATAAACCTTTGGTTTACTGGAAGGATGTTTTTCAGGTACATGGAAGGGTCCAGACCCAGTATTAATTTTGGGGAGAGCATCTGTTTGTGTTTTTGCAAAGCACAAATCCTCCCCAATATGGATACCATCTAGATTAATAAAACAGGTACCAAATCAAAGGGATCAAGATGAAGTTGTTGAGGAATCAAGATTAAATAAACAAGTACAAAATCAAGAGGACCAACATGAAGGTATGGAATGATTCCCTTAAAAGAGTCCTCCAATAAATTCACAACTTAAGTTTCATTCTTCCCGGCCGGGACAAGAAGATCTCTCTTTAGTGTGTACACAATTGTATTTTTTTTTTTTCGTTTTATATATGTCTTTATGTCTATGCATTTGTCTAAATTTCATGTTAATGTGACATCACAAATATATGTTTGTATGTGTGTCTGTCCAGTGTGATGTCACAAATAACAAAGCCCTTATGAAAATTAACAACAAAAATATATGTATACATATATGGATCCTAATAACTTTATTTCATTTAAGTTTAGAATATTCAAATTAGATAATCAATTTAAAAGTATAGCTACCTTGAATTTTGCCTTATAGGTGTCCCTGGGACTTCTCTTTAGCGAAGAATATGACTAGTGCTGTATAAACTGATATTTTGGTGTTTTGACATGGGATTGTTTATTTGTTATTAACTTCATTTGCTTAATAGCTGATTAATTTGAATTATTTCAACAGGTATATTCATGCAAGGTTGCTGTGTATGCAGAGACTCGGGGGTTCCAGCTAACCAATTATTTTTGCAAAGTGCTCCTAGCTTTACTTTAATCTATCTTTAATGCAGTAAATACCCTCAGTCTTTCGTTGATTTATTTTAAATTTGATATTTTGCCAGCTTATGTTTGTGGAAGCTCAAGCAGCAATGTGTATGAGCAGAGATCAACTTTAATTTTCTACTTAATAATTCTATTTTTTAGTTTGACAGCTCACCTCTTGACTCAGTGCTGGAATAGCACTGCCTTTCCCTTAATAATGGATGCTTGAGTTTCTAGGTAACAGGCCCCGAAGATTTGCCAGTGGCATTGTCTAGACATAAAAAAGATGGCTGCTGCTACAACTGCAGGTATCACGGTCGCTGCAAGCATCCCTGCTGCTCAAGCATCAAACAACCTTACCAGCAGTGTGGCCTCTGCTCTGCATGCATGGGGTCTCCTAAGATGAACGTGTTATAACACATGGACATTTTGATCTTTCATTGTTTGGGACATTACGAGACAATGCCTTAAGGGTATTTGTCTAGTGAACTCAGTGCGTTACTTGATGGAACTTAGGGCAGCTGATTTGTGTAAAGAACTTGATAAGCTAAGGAACTTGGCTCCTCAGCAGAACGCTTGCCTCCTTAAAACCGCAGCATCTCCTCATGATCGGACGGCTGTTAGTCAACACACACAGTCAATCCTGAAGGGCTCAATTGGATGGCTGGTTAGCCAATGATGGGTAAGATCCCCAGAGGGGGACAACCTAAGATAGGCACAGTCACACGGGACAGTCTCATGTGGCCGACGAATCAACCTAAGACAGGAGTCAAGGGCACAGCCTTGATTATCCAATGACGGGTAAGAATGTTGGTTGCACATGGACGTCCTAGAGCATTCCCTCTTTTAAAACATAAGGGGAGCCGGGCGCGGTGGCGCACGCCTGTAATCCCAGCACTTTGGGAGGCTGAGGCAGGAGGATCGTGAGTTCAAAGCCAGCCTCAGCAATGGTGAGGCACTTAGCAACTCAGTGAGACCCTGTCTCTAATAAAATACAAAAAAAGGGCTGGGGATGTGGCCCAGTGGTCGAGTGCCGCTGAGTTCAATCCCAGTACCAAAAAAAAAAAAAAAAAAAAAAACATAAGGGGAGAAATGAAGGAGCCCTAATTAAGGAGATTGCTAAGATTGCGGTTAGCTGAGAGCCATAAAAGATGTTCAAGTTCCACCTGATATTCATACATTTATCAAAAAATCTTTGTATGTCCATGAACACTGTGTGATGCACCTGTAAGCTCGAGCTGTAAGCACTTGTCCTTGTTAAGGCAAAATGTTTATAACCGGGTGAGGTTAGTTAGAGTGGTTGGCGGTTGGAGTTAGAGCGGTTGGAGTTGGAGAGCTTACACTGGAGCCAGGAGAGAGAAGAAGAATAAAAGACCTTTTTTCATTTCCATCCTGCCTCCGAATTTTCTCCCCACAGCATCATTGCTCCAAGCGGCAATCGCTTCAGGCAGCAACAGGTAATGCCTAGACAACAACATGAACAAGCTTGCTGCCACTGAACTGTGCACTTCAACAATGGCTCAATGACAAAGGGGGTGTTTGGTGTGTATGACCACAATGGAAACATGAAGGAGATTGCTGATTGAATCATCCTAGCATTGTTTGTGTTGTGACGGCAGGAGACAAGAATGAAAAACTTATAGCACAGATTTTATTTCTCCAATTCGGGAGGCTGAAAGTCCAAGATCAGCGACCAACTTTTGGGAACATTCTTGTTGTCTCCTCCTGGGAAGAAGGTAAAACAGGGACAAAGGCTGCTTTGAGAAGCCCCTTCCAGAGAAGGAGACTCCATAGTTAAATCACATCTTAAAGTTCCCACCTGCTAACAAGTCGTATCGAAGAGACAAAATAGAATGACATCCTACACTCCCCACAACATCCAAACATCTTGGGATGACTCAATTTCTGCCAAACTTCACCAGTCATGATTTTGGTGACAAGAGTTAAGCTTCCGATGTAGGGAGAGGGCTCCCTTTCTGCTCATGCTTGCACTGTTGGATGCAGTCTTACAAGCCATTACTGAGCTTCTGCACGCCAGCTCCAATTGCCCACCTACCAAATCCCCATTGGGCTGACTCACACTCAAGTCCTGAAGACTCTCAAGTCCAGAAATCAGAAACATCACAGGAAATCCATGGGAGATTTGTTCAAAGACCACAAAAATCACCACAGTCCACACATCCTCAAGTCTCTCTCAAAAATGGCATAGTATTTGCATCTCATCAATGCATATCTTCTTCTTGGATCCTTCCCATTTTATCTCCATGACTTCCGACACCTAATAAAATGAAAGGGCAGTGTAAATCTCTGTAATACTGTATGATCTTGGACACAATGAGGAGAGAATCATCTGTCCATTGAGACACAATGCCTTTCCTGATAGTTTTGATTTGCAACTGGTAGGGACCATGGATGCAGAAAGATGGGTACAGGGCCAACTGCACTTCCTTGCTTGCATTGAGGGGAGAAAACACCGCAGCCAAGAAGAGGGCTTAGAGGAGCTGATATCCTTCAAGTCAACATCTGGACACATCTGACTTTCAGCTTTCTTGGACAGGAAGCATGGGCTTACCTACTGTGGAAGGAATCCAAATAACAACTTATTTCAAAGGGCATCAAAGAAGCACTGGTCTTTCAGGAGGCAGGGAGTCAATCCAATTGTCTAGACCACATTCAAAGGTCAGAGGGTGGGTTCAAATGCAAAACAGTGCAGTCCCATAGAGAACACTGGAGAGGGGGTGGCAATGTCAGAGAATGTGTGAATCCAGGGCTCACTGGGTCCTCTCAGCCATAAGGAGGGAACCTGCCATGACAGGAATTAGGACAAGAGGTGCCAGGAAGCCTCTGTGGGGAGAGAGCTGAAGGAACAAAAGGGTACTGATTACAATAGTGTCCCCTGGAAATTCTTGGCCACCCAAAAGTGGTACGACCTTGTGTGGAAACAGAGTCTTTGCACAGTGATCAAGCTAAGAAGAGCTTGATCTGATGGAACAGATGCTGATGGAACACAGCATAAACTGGGCCCAAATCCCGTATATGATATTCTTGTAGGAAGACGGGAGTTTGTACACAGAGACCAGGGAAACTTGGGGGGGAAAGGCTATGTGAGGTTTCAGGCAGAGACTGGATTCCCATAAGGGAACCACAGACTGTAGAGAGTGGGCAAGGGCTGGGCGAGTTGAGGGGACAATACCCTACAATGCTGTGAGGGTGTGTGGCACTGGGATAGCCCAACACCTGTTGTGCTGAGCCTCTGCAACTCCAGGGAAGGCCATTCTTCTTGTATAGGCCACCCAGTTGGCAGGGTTCTTTTTCAGCAGCCTAGGACCCGCCTGAAGGTATCACTCTATTGCCCATGCAGGTCAGATCTGGGCCACACACATACTCTGATGACATGCACAGTCTCACCCATGAGGCAAGACAAGCACCAAGTTAGGCCAAGTGGGGAAAGGGCTAGGCACACACTGTGGCAGCAGGTGCCTGTGTTAGTGAAAGCAGTTCTGACCCCAGTTCCTTGATCTGCTGCCAACATAGGCTACATAGGAAGGCAGAGGGACACAGCGCATGGATCTGCCCCACTCAGCAGCCTCAAACCATGCCCAGTGAGCCTCTTAGTGCTCCCCTCTTCCCTCCTGGAAAGTTCTTCTCTTTCTCATGTGACACTACCTCACTGCTGTCTCTGGCAGTATCTACTCAATGAGATGGCAACATCCCTAGTACTGCTCTCTGGTCCCAGGATACTGTGGTCCCACACATACTGATGAAATGGGTCACCTCAAAGATGGAACTGGAAATTGTTGAGGCTGAATGGCAGGTGTGGTTCTGTGCCACTTAATTATTTAAGATTAAAAAAAAAGAAAGAAAGAAAGAAAGAAAACCAGGGGTTGGTGTTTGATAACATTTGATTTGCAAATCCTCATCCCCCACCCAAAATTTTAATTATTTCCTCAACGTATGAAATTTGTCCAGTATAAAGTTATTTTTGTATTATAAAAAAGTGACTGAAATAGCATTTGTATAAGACTCAATCACCATACCTTGAAATTTTGTTCTCCTTTCCTGTCAGAAACTGCTTGGATCCCAGAGAACAGAGTATAGACTTATGGAAATGTTCAAGTGAACCTCACTAAAGCTCAGCATTCAGCGCTGGTCAGGGTAAGACCAGTCCACTTTGATATCTTCTGCAAACACTTGACCAGACACAATGTTCTGACTTATCAGTGACTGAGCCATAGGAACTGGCTAGTAAAGCTTTCACGTCCTGAATACACTCTTGAATTCAGAACACTTGACAAGGACTGATATCCATTTCTCGTTACCTTGTTCCCCAGTCAACTATTCTTCAACAAATTCAAAAAAAGCTCACAGAAAGGGATGCATATTACAAACATCCATGTGTAAAAAGTATAAGTGTTATTTCTTGTTTTTGCTTTTTCCAATGAAATCTCTCCTGCATTACCTCCACAAACCAAATGGAAATATTTGTGAAATTCCAAATTGGAAGAGAAGATGCACTCGCCAAAGAGACAGTGCCATCAATTTTGACACTCCAAATGTAGTATGTGTGTTTAGGAGGCAGTCACCACTTCAATGAGAAAGTCCTGTGAAATCAATTAGGAAGATCAATGCTCTAGCCCTACCATGCAAGAGATGTGACCTTGAAAAAGTGACTTAGTCTAAGCAAGGTATGAAGTTACAAAATGCCTGAGAAGTATAGATGAGGACGGGTGAGAGAATTCTCCCACTTGAACAGAAATAGGGCAGGCTGTGCCTGCCCTGTGGTTGCTGGGGGGCCTGGGATCCTGCCACACAGGAGTATTCCAACCTCAGATTCCCTAAGCCCAGGACAGAAGAGCAGGTAGAGACCAGGGACCCTGCAGAGGCCCAATGGCAATGAAGGTCAAATGGAACTATATATCTGCCTAGACCCTTCATACCCTACTCTAAGCAGGGCTACATGAGGATGCCAGAGGCCATCCACAGCAATATGCCTTTACAAAAAAAAAAACTGAGGGACTGCAGGCTGCCTCTGGCTTATTGTATCAGGGTGATGTTTTCATAAAAGCAAGAGCACTTCCTGCCATTTGAGCAGCTGCTCATGTGCTCACAGCAGAATGGCTGGCTTGACTCGTGCACTGAGAAATGAAATAGAGGATTCATAGCAAACCCACTTTGAGCTCCTCCACATCATCAGGGGTTCTGATTCAATTCAGTCAAGAAAGGTGTTTGAAATGGTTTCTAAACATGGTAGCGACTCACCTCTCCCAGAAGATCACTTCTTTCTTCTCATGTCTTCTTCAAATGAATCTTTAGTGCTTCTTTCAAAGTGAAGCAGATGTCTGCATTCCCAGCTGCAAACAAGTGTTTGAAGGCACTATCTCCGTGAAAAAAACCAAAAAAGTAAAAACAGGTCATTGGAGAGGCACATGGATTAGATTAGAGTACATTATCAAGGATCTGTCCTCTCTGGAACCTTCCACATGACCATCTTCCACGTTCACAGAATGATGCTGGGCCTTTCTCAAAGACCAGGAGACCATGATGCTGATAACCAGGAAGTCAATCAAGAACTTGAAGAGAGCGCCATGTATTGCAGAAGGTGGCACGCCAAGGATCTTCAGCACAGCTGCTAGAAAACAAGAGGTTCACTTCAGTATTGACTTTCTGCCAACTACCAAGTACAATTGTAGCGAAAAGCACAATATGTAGACATCCAAGTAGCAGGTGGCACCCTGCATCCATTCACAGAAGTGGGAAATATCTGCATTGGAACAAGGAAGTATCTTATCTTCATTCATAAAAATCACCAGAAACAAAGAAGAAAATGGACAGGACACTTCTCATTTCACTGTTTTGTATCTGTTGGAATTCCCTATTAAAATCATACCTCCCAGGGCTGGGGTTGTGGCTCAGTGGTAGAGTGCTTGCCTAGCATGCATGAGGCACTGGGTTCAATCCTCAGCACCACATAAAAAATAAAATAAAGATACTGTGAAAAAAAAAAAAATACTTCCCCCAAAATAAAAAGTATGTCAGAGACGTGTCTACTATTCAATGGATGACATTGTAAAAACTATGTTCTTCACTTGATATTCATGTATGCTATATTCCTGCCTCATGCTCTTTGGGAATGGAGCACATAGAATTGGATATTTGAAAATCTAACATTTGCTTGTAAATATTACTGGCTATGTCAGGCATGGTGAAGTGAAAAGTGGGACTTTTGATACTCAAAAAATACGATGTTGAAGGACTGGAGGCCTTGATTCATAGACAGCATGTGGCCTCTATAAAAGCCACTGTGGTAGCAGAAGTAATGAAGCTAATTGAACAGAGGTCCTCAGGGGATACTGAGGAATATGCCAAACTGAAGAACATGTTCCAGCTAACCACGGGAGCCCAGAACTGTTTTTCAAAAAGGTGTAGATATTCAGCATTAATGTACAAATGTCTATAATGTAAAAGTGGAGAATTTCAATGGCATCTACTTACACATCTGATAATATTGTCTGCCAATTGATGAATTTCATTCAAACGACAAAAACAGATGATGATAGATATGAAGATAAAACCTTGTCTTCTCCAGGATGCCTACAAATATGTTATTTGGCTCAGATGCAAATCTCTTACAATACAATTTCTGATTTCTAAAGGAACCTATGAAATAGTAGACTGCAAAGATCACAAGATTTCCGTTAGAGAATATTGTGTTCTTAAAGCCTCACCTATAAAACGTCTCATAGGACATATGAGGGGAATGACCCAAAGGAGGAGAAAATGGCTGGAACCATTATCAAATGTGCACATGGAGCCTGAAGGTTAGACAAAGGGACCAGACACATTGCCTGTTCAAGACTGAACTTGTCTTGCAGGTTTAACAGAATGGCTGTCCCCACTCAGATGGCTCTAAACATGCCTAGCTTTCCTCAGAAACCTGAAAACAGCCAACAACCTCAGTCTGAAGCCCCCTAATAATATAATTATAAGCCTATCGGATCCACTCATTCATACCTATCACAACTTGACCACTGAAACCAAATCACAGAAAATTAGAAACAGATGATCATTTGCTTTGACACCTTGACTTCCATTTCATTACCCAGAGATAATCCACTCTGTCCTTTAAGTGATACAGATTTACTGCAGAATGTCTAAGATCCTGAGACTCATTTTACCTCGGCCCATGGGATTGCTTCGTCATTTTATTATTTTGTAGAAAATAAAATATATTTCATGTTTGGAATATATCATCCAGCATTTTTCTTCCCAAAATGGTAGCCCAATTTTGGTGCTCACTAACTGTTTAGGAATTTTACTAACTCTGAAAGTTCTAAAGGATCTGTTAGTCTCATCATGGACAAACAATCCAACATGCTCCAGAGCACTTATGTGTGCAATAAGAAGAAAATGAGTTCAAGTAGAGGAACAAGCAGGGGGATCCAGAGGAAGCTCATTTCCACAGGAGACAACTCCCCAATGAAAAGCTTCAGAATAGATACTAAGAAAAATACCAACAAAAGCAGTGTGTTTTCACTTTGTATCTACTCAACATGCAAAAGTTAGAAAGCTAGATAATAGCATGCTGGCCATATGTAGAAGGGTTGAGCTATTCAGAAGAGCCACCTGGCAGTACTTACTCAAAGAATACATTCTCAGACTCAGAAATTCCACCTGTCCTTATGTCACCTACCTAGTGCTTAAGGAGTTTCACACAGAGACATGAACAGGGATATTCATCCTCATGTTCCTTATAGAATTGTCTATGCTGACAGGGAGTTGAGGGCTATCTGGATGCCCACGGCTGGCAAAGTCAAAACCTCAAAATGGAGTGGATACAAATCTGGATATATTAAAAGAAACCATTAAAAGCAAGCGATTCATACATGATAGTAAAAATCCCTGAATTTAAGTACCTGCTATCCTACCTACCAACAGTAATGCTTGCTCAACACACTGGCATACTTCAAGAAAAAAAAAAAAAAAAAGGAGAAAATATTATGTTATTATTTGTTTTCTTCAAGGCAATAAAGGAAAAGGTAATATTTACCCACCCAAGATCTCTTATGCATACTAAATGAGGTTATTGTGTACAGGTTTGCAGATATTTTCTGTGACTCACCAAATGCAATGATCTAGGAAGAATTACAGTCTCCATATATGAATTCATCATCAAAAGCCTCCAGAGTCAGCAGGTGCTTCACAAAATTGCTTCTTGGCAAACTTGATGAGCTCTTCCTCAGGCAATGTTTCCACCTAAAAGACATCACCAACTTGTTCTCATTCACATTTCCTCAGTTCCACAAGAATGAGACAATGTCTGATATTTTCTCCAAGAAATATACAAGTGGACCAAACACCATACTTCCTCCCATATTTTAAAATTAACAAATGCAATTCAACTCAATCAGTTGCATTAGGCAAAAAGGCAACCATAACTCTTACACATGCTCTTTTACAGACTGACATTTCTTAGGTTCTGAATTCACTGTACATTGAGCAGTCAGAACACATGCTACTTAAAGGTCCTTAAGTTTCTCAGATTCATTCTCTGCCAAGAGGAATACAAATACCCGGTCACCTGAGAATGTAAGCATTTTTTCCAACAACACCATGCATCAGGAAACATTCAGGTTTTCAATAAAAAAAAAATCAGGCTTCACCCTTTTGAAAATCACCTAATCCCTCTGACCTCAGTATTCTCATCTGTAAAACAAAAAGTCCAACAGGACTATCTCATAGTTTCCATGAAGTTTACAAAAGGAACCAAGTGCTTAGGCTACTGTTAGAAGGGAAGCATGCAAACAATACATTTTAGCAATCAACCACTAACACTGGTTACATAGTGCAAAAGATGATCTACTTCAACCTCTCTCTCACGATGTAGAAACTGGAGCCCACAGGACTTAATAATCCCTTGATTCCTACCCCAGGTCACTGCTCTTTCCATGGCACCATACCTAAACTTTCACAAATCAGACTGCTTTATGTAATCATTGAAAAATTGTAGGATCTCTTAGCAGTGTTAACCAGGAGCAGGAAATAAAGGCGAAAAGGTTTCTGAAGCAAGCAATTAAACAAACAAACAAGCAAACAAAAAACGGACAGGGCAGCGACAGGGGTAAGAGACAAGAGGAACAGGGCAAAGAAGTGTGACTGTGCCAATGAAAACTGAAATACCTTGACGGGCCTTTCTTTTAAATCGGCCTCCTCTCCCCAGGTCACAGTCTGCTCATCCGTTGCCCTCCCACTCTCCAGGGGGGCCTGCTGGTCGGGCATTTTCTTTGCCTGGGAAGTCCGCGTCCCCGGGCACACCGCTGAGGCCACCGCACCCTGAACAGGACCCTACAAACGGAAATTAAGCCGGCTGTGAAAAGCATCTCTGCTCCAAAACAAGTCCTCAGGGGAGACCCAGGACGGCGGGGTCGGGCGGCTCGGTGCTGGGAGGACTCTCACAGGGCGGGCTCCATGGCACAGGCCGCTCCGGACCGATTCTGGAAGGCAGCGGCAGAGTCCTCCCGGGGTCCCTCCCGCGTCCTGGCGCCGAGACCCTGGGCCGCTTCGGGCCAGCTCACCTTCTCCGCCACCCGTTCCCAGGCCCTGCGAGCAAGGACCCTCCAGCTGGACCCGCAGCAGTGTCAGGGCGCCACTTCCGGCTCGTCCCCCACGGACCTCAGCGCGACTGCTGCTCAAAGTCAGCGCCTTGGGATAGGCCCCGCCCCCCCGTCTCCATGGCCACGGCGCCGCCGCACTTCCGCTTCCGCCTCTCCCTGCTGGGGGCGGTGCTCTAGGCGCCCCACCTGCAGGACTGTCACCTCAGCTGGTGACCTAGGGTGGGACAGCAACTAGCCTCCTCACCTGGACACCAGCTCCGTAGCTGAGAGGACTGCGGATGCCACCTCGTGGCCGTGGGTCCGTGTCGACGCGGCCCCTGACACTCGGGTTTCCCTTCTGAAACAGCTGTCAGGGTGATGGGACTGCTGTCCAAGAGGACAGGGGCCCTATGAAGGCGCCTGCCAGTCTCCTGGATGTTGTGAGGGGACCGCCTCCCATGTCCTGCTGGACAGCCAGCTGCTGGCAAGGGTTTTCCAGGGCATATGTTGAGCCCCAGCCTCAGGTCGGGAAGTGGGACCTTCCTTCCTGCAGGCAAGTGTAACGGCATTGGGATTTGTTTGCTGTTACTTGTTTCTGTGTACAGTATTGGGAAGAAGAGTTTTCCAACTTGCATAACAATGACCTCTCAAGGGTGAGACAGTTTGAAAAATTGTTCATAAAGCTGGATATTATGTGGTGAGTGCAATTAGCCCTTTACCTATGGGACTAGAAAAATAATCTCAAGTAATTAATTATAAACTAATTATAAAATAATCTCCCTCTGAAGCTCAGCGCCTTCTGTGGGGAGAGAGGGCACAAGATTCCTACTTCACTGGGTCTCACCTGTCCTCCATGGGGGGAAGGTATTTGTAAGAGACTCCACTGATTTTGTGACTATGGAAAAAGAATTACTTAAATCCAATCTAGCCAATGTTGGTAAAGGAAAATCCAATATATCTGACACTGTCTTAACTTTTGTACCCATCAGTAAGAGAAGAGTGACAGATTCAGAGCAGAGATGCCAGCCATGCAGGGGGATTTGCTTCCAGCTCAGGTTGAGCCCAGGACAGGGAATCCTGTGTATTCAGCATACTGATGAGGAGACTGAAACACTGTCATGGAGGAGGGCAGGTTTGAGGAGGGGAGGGGACATCAAAGTTCTTCACAGTCCTCCTGTGAAGAGCTATAGTTTAAGCCCCTGTGGAAAGGCAGAGGAAGTCTCTTGGTTATTCCAATGACACGAAGAGCTGGGCTGAGTGCCCTTCCTCCTGCCATCACCCACTGCTGCTGTCCTTGAGACCCTCATCCCAGGCCCTGTGTCTACTGTATGCAGGCAGAGCACCCTTTGCAGGTCCAGGGAGCCCAGAGAGGCACAGACATGGCTGGGGAGTCAGCAGAAGCAGAGGGAGGGGAAAGACCCAGGGAGCTGACAGCCTTAGGCACTGGTTCCTGATCCTGCCAGAAAAATCTCTGTCTTAATTTCAAGCTTGAGGGGATCTCTCTGGAAAGGGCTCTGCCTAGGATGTTTGATAGCAAGTTCTCTTGAAGTTTAGGCCCCTAGAAGAGCAGCAGGATGTTCCTGCCAGGTGCACCACTGTGAAGGGACCACCTATGTTCATGCATGAATACCATCCTGGTCCCCAGGCACCAGGGTGTGGATGGGGAGGGCAAAGCTGTTTCTATTTCCCCTGCTGCTTATCTGGGCGGGATGTCCTGGGCAAATGCACAGAGGTGAGATATACATTGTTCAAATCTTTTCCAAGTGTTACCAGATCTAAACTGTTTCTTCAGGGTCATCTGCCCTTGATTGGGAGGAGAAAGAGATTGTCTCCTAGAGAAGCCAACAGGGAGGATGGAGTTTGGGGCAGAGTGATGAACCCACTCTTTGCTAAAGAATAAAGGAAGGGGCTGGGTTTGTGGCTCAGTGGTAGAGCGCTTGCCTAGCAAGTGTGCAGCCCAGGTTTGATCCTCAGCACCACGTAAACATAAATGCATTGCATTGTGTACAAATAAAGCAAGTAAATAAATATATTTTTTTAAAAAAAGAGTAAAGGAAGAAAGAAATAGGTATGGTGCGTGCCAGGGACATGTGTTGAGTGGCATTGATTTTGATTTAATAATGGTAACTGGCATCAGTAACAAGCCTTTCATATGCTGAAATGCAGGAAAGAACACCAAGTATCATAAAAGGGACAACAAATGGGGGAACCCAATTAAAATTAAGGTGTAGCTCCCTTAGTCCCCAGGTATGAAAGATACCTGTAGCTGTGGGTGATAAGAAACTCCAGTGAGTGTCCCTGAGGACCATGGAGTCATCTTTTTGCACCTGGAATATGTTGCTAGACCTCACACAGGTTATCATAAAGCTCACATCTATTATAAATTACTATTGAATATATTAAACATGCTTTTGGAAAATTGCCTTTTATAGTAAACAAATAAAATAAAGTCAAACTGTCAACTCTGTCATAAAAACAACAGAAAGTTTTCCCAGTCAGGATCATTTGACAGTAGGTCAAAGCACTACTAATCAAACCCCAATACAAACACACTTTCTGTAGTATTTTTGTGATTCCCTGGTCTGACCCCTTTTCCAAAAGCATGTTTAATGAATTCAATAGCAGTGTGGATTTTCTCTTCCTAGTGTGTTCAGTGCTGCCTGTCTCTTCAGGGACGTTCTTTTATGACATGTTTAACAGTGTTAATGTTTATTTTTGTATTTCTAATGTCAGGTGCTAGATGTGACATCACGATGACCCTATTTCCATCGTCCCTGTCTAAATCTCCAGGAGATTCTGTATTCACTATTACCTTCAGGGCAAGCCTGAGCATTGGTCGTGCTGTAGCCTGGTATCAATAGAAACCAGAGCAAGCTTCTAAGCTTCTCATCAAATATGCAAACAGTTTTCTGTCATGGACAGTCTTTGAAATGTAATAGTGTAGCTCAAGATAGATTATGCTTTGATAAAACTAGTTTTTACCTCTATGCAAAACAAAACAAAACAAAAACATAATTCATCAAATTTATACAACTACTATTGAACACACACCTTTCTAGTTTTTAAATGTATTGAGGTTTCTCTAAATAAGTATATTTATCTGAACATATTTATTACCTGTGTATATACTCATATTAAAAGACAAAAAATTCAAATACTACATAACTGAACTCTTTTCTTCACCAACCTGATCCAATTTATTCTGCATCACACTGCACCCCACCTCAATTTAAAATTTCCAATTTGGTTAAAAGGGCAGAGGAAATGCAAATGCAGATTAAGCGCTTCTGTATAAATTCCACTGTATTTTTATAAACTTGAAGTTTTTTGTAACACTGTTTATTGAGAGGCTCATTGCTATCTAAAATTTCATAAACACCATTAAAAATTCAAAATTGGTATTCTGAACCTTAAATTTTCAATAGTTCAAAGATACAGTTTTTACATGTATAGCACACAATAGATGAAACTTAACAACAGACATCCCTAGAATACCAATTGGCAAGTCCACCAAGACGTATACAAAATTACAAATAAGCATTTCTTTCACTGTTTTGTTGTTCAATTAAAAAAAAAAAACACTTATAGAAGAAACACAAACTCAGCTGATGAATTTCAGATATCATCTCCATCATCTTCATCTTGAGAAGATCCTGCCTGAGTGGATGCACCGGCTGAGGCAGAAGCAAGCTGGGCTTGTTGGGCAGCTTGCTGCATTTGAAACCATTCCTGTTGGGCCCATTCTGCTTGTTGCTGTCTTGCTTTTGCAAATAATTCCTGTAGCTGTCTCAATAACTCTTCTTCAGGAATGCCAAGGTTTTCCAAAGGAGAACTGGCCTTTCTTCTTTTTAATGCTACTCTCTTGCATTCTTGGAGGACTTCTTTTTACTTCACTGATGTAAGAGCCAAATCCCAAATTTTCTAGTGCTTGTATGACATGTTCTGGTGAGATGGTCTTCTTTTTGGATTTGTTGCAAATTTCACTGGCTTCAGAAGATATAAGGTGAATAAATTCAGCGCAGCAGTTCACCACCAGCTCTCAGGCATCGTTGGCCACCCGGACATTGAGGAGAGTCTCTTTGATCATCTTATTGATAGCAGCTCTGGGGATAGTGAGATCATCATCGTTGCCAGATGAGGAAGCCATCGTACCTTCCTGTCTTTCTACCTCACTTTTAAATTAAAACTCTACTCCACAACTTTTCCGAGATTTCTCAGAAGGTTGCCCTCAGAGTGATCCCAGGGGCGCTCTTAGAAGAGGGTGCAGAAAATGAAAGGGGGGAGGAGCGGACCCCAGGGGGCAAGGAACACTCCACTGAGAGATTTAGGGCTAGTAAGAGAGTAATGTCGGGGGCTTGAAGATTCTGGGGACAGCACTGTCCAGCTTAGGGAGGGGAAGCGAAGGATGGTCTGGAAATTTGAGTGGATGGGGAACCACGTTCTAGTCTCCTCAGAGGGGTGGGTGCTATCGCCTAAGCTGTCCCCAAAAGTGCTAGCGCAGAGGCAAGATCCAGAGGAACTGGCTTCCACGAGGTACCTGGCAGACACCCACAGGACTCGCTGGGCTCTACAGAGCCCGAGACCCCGCAGCTGCTGCCGCCACACCGCCGCCGCCGCCTTGGCCAAACCATCCGTCAGACACCTGCGCCACCGCCTCACAACAGGTCGGCCGCAGCCGCAGCTAGAAGGGCAGAGGCCGCCTAGTAATGAGTAGGGTCAAAACCGGGCACAAGGGAAGCCGCAGTGGTGGCCGCTGTGGCCTTTTAGCTCAAACGCAGGTCGAGGAAGCCAAGGCTACAGCAATGGTGCTCCCTCCAGAGGCTGGGGAAGGTCTGCTGGAAGCCGCTCCTGACACCTTTTGCCCTGATTTTTTTTATATTCTAGCAAAACATTGTACAGAAAAAGGTGTTTGATAGGTTCTCATTAAAATAATGAGCAAAATCTAATAATGTTCATTCAGTTACCAGACATGTCATTCAACTAAATATATATATTAAAACCCAGGACAACACTGTCTTATTATGGTTAAGAAAATAATCTATTTTACACTGTGAGATTATTCTAAGGTAACAATTTCTATTTTTAACATAACCATATAACACATCAGAAGGAGGAAAGCAAATAAAAAATAATTTATAGAAAGGTGTTAGTAGCACAAGCCTTCAGATTGTTATCCACAACTATGCAGCAGTGTGAACACACATACATCCAAGCTTCTATTGATGTCATTTGCACAGTCCCCTGTGTGTGTCCTGGAGCTGCTGCACACTCTCCTGAGCAGGACTCTCAACAGAACCTGCATGGTGGAGCAGCCCACAACACAAGCCCCCAAGGAGGTTTAGCCTCCAGGTGCAGCAAGAACAGCTGAAGAGTCCAGAGGGTGCCTGACACCAGGCTGGGCTCAGGTGGGCATAGTGCAGAGCCTTGGAGGAGGCCATGCAAGCCTGAGCCAAAGCATGAACACTTCTGTGCAAAGACACTCCCGGCCCTGGCCAGGATGTCCACAGAGAAACTTCCTCTCTCCTTGCTGAGAGTTAAGGTACCATAGGAAATCAATTAAGTGGCCATCTTGGTCTTCCCTGAAACACTCCCTATGCTTCTCTGCTGCCTTCCTGACTGCCAGGATCCTAGTCAAGTCCCTCAAGACCATCTAACACCTTGACACCACCTACTCCCACCTGATCCCGTGGGTACTTTCTCCTGCCTTTTCCCAGTGATGTACCTTTCACTATCCATCAGAAACTTGGAGAGAGCCCTGCACAGCATGACCTATGCCTTGTGGGAAGTGAAGTCACACAGGGTCTCACTCATGTTTCTAGTCTTTCTTTTTGTGTCCCAGGAGTGAGGTCACTCTTCCTCACAGACCCAGCAAGAGTATAAGGTTCACCCAGCCTGGCATCAGCAGGACAAGGCCAGGATGCTGAGTTCCTGCTGCCTCCTGCTGCCCTATGCAAACCCTGACTGCCTGTGGAGGGTTGTAGGTCAGGGACACAGGTCATTCTGGACACCAGCAGCCACATTTCCTTCAAGCTACATGAACTTCTTCCTGTCACCACTAGCGGTGACACCCCCTAATATGGTGTTTGTGTGCAGGGCTGCTGACAGTCTGAGGACTCTCAGGGGAGCAGGTTGGGAGCAGCTCTGAAGTCACACCCTCTCCCTCCTTCACATTCTCTCTCCCTTGATCCTGTGCTCTGCCTGTCTCTCCTCTGCATTTCTGCTTGGGTCTTCTCTGCCCTGTCCCCTCATACTCTGAGTCACACCTGTCAATCCTCACTTCACACATGGCTGTCTTCACATGGGTCACACAACCCTGTTCTCTTCCACATCGTGGCCCTTGGCCTGCCTCTGATTTCACTCCCTGGATTCTCATGGGAGAGTCAAAGATGGTGGATGGTGGTCTTTAGAGACCAGAAGGGAGAGCAGCAAATATTCAGAAGCTGTGTGGCAAACATTGTTCACTGTGAGCAGAGTCCCTGCATCACGTGAGCTGTGGAGCTGCCAGAGCCACCTCTGTCTGTCCATTCAGAAGGGTGGCCACCAGCAGCTGTGGATGGGTTTGTCCTGTGGCCAGCAGTCATGAGACAGTACTTCTGCCCTGTGTGAGGGAAGCCAGCCCATGCCCAACTGTGGACACAGAACTTCTTTTCTCTTGGGGCCAATAACAACTGTCCATGTGTATGACACATGCTTGTATCTGTAACCATAGCCCCTTGGGCCACCTAGTATCCTGAGCAATTAGAAGGTCACCTTTCTAGACTGCAGGAGGACTATATGCAGGTCCTAAACTTCATGATGCTCATGCTCAGTCCTTGAAGTGGAGAGGCAGCCATGTGTTTGTGCAAGTGATGCTAGCTTTAAATGTCCACGCTCATTGTGTCTGAACTTAAAAGTCCCATGGGCATGGTGGCATATGCCTAATATCCCAGCCACCTTAGAGACTGAGGGAAGATTTCAGGTTTAAGGGCACCCCAGGACAATTATAGAGGCACTGTATATAAATAAAATAATACTGATTTGGATGTAGTTCTTTGATGGCCTAACATGTGAGAGACTCTGATTAGATCACAATAACTGATAAACTGACAAAGGAAAAAAAAAAAAACCTTAAAATCACACATTTAACAAAAAGTCAAAAATATTTATGTGCATACAAATGCATATTTGTATACTTGAATAAATGTGTACTTGAGGTGCAGAGTATACACAGACGGGCCTCTGTGCCCATCAACAGATGTTTAGCATAGCATGTTTGTCAACCCAAAGTGGCAATTCTTATACAATGTAAATTTTTTTCCCTTTGTGGTTTCCAGGTTTCTTGGGCATTTTACCTTGTCAGAGATTTATTGTCTAGATGTTAGTAACCATTCTATAAATTGTGCTCAACTAGGGTTGTTTTGATCCACTTCCCCTTCTTCTTATGATTTTCAATCTTTTGATTTTTTTTTATGGTTTTGAATCATAGCAACAGCCACTTGTGATTAATGTGCTGACATGCTTTACTTATAGTATAAAAAGGTGTAGTCAAACTTCTGAAGAGGGTTGAAATGTGAACACTTTCAGCTTGCCCCTTGGCCCACCAGCTGGTGAATAAAGGTTCCATCTCCTGCTTTAAGAACACTACTACACAAGCAAAGTCCTTCCTTCATCTAAAGCTCAGTACATATCTTCAGAATTGTTGATCTTCAGATTGTCACCTAGATAAGAAGAAATTTGACCTGAATGTACTTTTCCAAGCCCCATAGTAAAGATTTAATTGTAGTCTCTCTTCCTAAGGAATTTAACACAAGCACAGTGATATTTAAAATAGGGTAAAGCTTTTAAAACATTCCCCTTTTCCTTTAGTTTACTGATCACCAGCTCTGGCCTGCTGTTTGTGGTAAAGAACACAGGTGAGCCTTCCCACACCAAGTCATGAGGAAGTATGAGGGGATACCACTGATAATCCAGAAATGATATGTAAGTAAGGAAGGGAGGGGCTGGGGCTCTGACTCAGAAGTAGAGACATTGTGTATTGTGGGGTTTCTCATCCGGGGATTTGAGCTCGACCCCAACCCGTTAATTCGGGGCTGTGAGTCTGAGATCTCCCAACCTGAAATTGAGCTGACCCCCAACCTGTTAATTCAGGGCTGTGTGGGCCTAGTTCTTCCAAACCAGAATCAAGCCAGGTGTCTGCCTGCTTATCCAGAAATCTGGGTTCTTCCTTGGTTATGCAAATGAGTTTGAGCCCAAGCTCCCTCCAAATGCCTGGGGGTCTGAGCTTGGCTCCTCTTTGCGGATGAGATGCCACTTTATGCGACCACCAAGAATTAACTTTGTGTGCTTTGTCTGTACTCTTGATGTATTTCTATTGTATGACCACCAGGTTCTAATACATTTAATTATCAATAATAAAACCAATTCAATGGCCCTGTGGAATCTAAAGCCAGAAACTAGCTAAGCCGGTAGGATGAGCCCAGTTGAAGAAGATACTAGGGCAATATAACTTTATGAGCAGGCATACCTAGAGTTTAAGAATTTTTAACATTAGCTTTAAGACTTTTAGAATACCTCCCCCTGCCTATAGATAAGATTAATTAGTAGTTAGTATAATTGATCTTCCCTAGGTAATTCCTGAAACCTTTTATAGTTAACTACTGGAAATTCTTTATTATAGTTAATTCCTAACATTCCTTACTGGAAATTCTTTATTATAGCTAATTCCTGAAATTCCTTATTGTTAATTACTGGAAACCTAATGTAACCCCCTATAGTTAATTACTGGAAATTTTTTATTGTATAGTTAATTCCTGGAAAACCTTTATTGTAATCTTCTTTACTGAAATTCCTTTATGTTACCTCCTAAAAAATAATGTGAATTACTGTGCTTGTTGGGATGAATAAAAAGCCATAACTGAGAAAAGTAAAATTAGAACAGTAGAAGGATTTCTACAACCTGGCTTGTGTGTGGATTATTTTCCTGTCGGGAAGAGCTTTTCTAGCCTTAGACCAGCTGGTGTGAGAAGATGGGCACCAAGATGTGTATGAGTTGTTCTGTGGGACACAGAGGCAGGGAGGGCTGGGTCCATGGGTGAGTCTCTGGTCCCTGGCCTCTTATGCATGCTATGACAATGTCTAGAAATGCCAAATTACCTCAGTGAGTGTATACATCTTCTTCTCTTTCTGTCTTTATTTCTCCTTTTACTTCCAAACCATAGACTATCCACTTAATTTCCATAATGCCTCCCCCTCCTCCAAGGGTCAGTAACACAGAACTGTGCTTAAGACACAAGGACAGCCTGTCCTGATCCAGAAAGTGACTACAGATCACCCCTCACAGCACAGTGGGCTGACTGTGTCCTGTAGCCCCAGGGAAACATGTTCACCCCAAGCAAACCTGAGCTGTCCCGGTCTGACCAAGGAACACCTGGAGACAGTGAGCCTGTGCTGATTCAGTAGGAACCAGCCCTGCAGCTGTGGCCAGCCCTGCCCAGCCCTGCTGATTTGCATGTGCCCACACACAGCTCACTGCCCTGAGGACTTCTTAATAGGCTGCTCACACCCTGTGCAGGAGTCAGTCCCAGTCAGGACACAGCATGGACATGAGGGCCCCTGCTCAGCTCTTGGGGCTCCTGCTGCTCTGCCTCCCAGGTAAGGAGGGGCAACATTGGGAATTACTAATCACAGTGTGGTCAGTGCTGCCTGCCTGCTCAGGAAAGTCTTCTTGTAACATCTCTACTTACAAGGATATTTATTTTTATGTTTCCAATAACAGGTGTCAGAAGTGACATCACCATGACTCAGTCTCCATCCACCTTGTCTGTGTCTCCTGGAGACAGAGTCACCATCACCTGCAAGGCCAGTCAGGGCATTAGTAGCAGTTTACACTGGTATCAGCAGAAGCCAGGCAAGCTCCTAAGCTTCTCATCAGCTATGCAAACAGTTTGCAATCTGGGGTCCCATCGAGGTTCAGTGGCAGTGGATCTGGGACAGATTTCACTCTCACCATCAGCAGCCTGGAGCCTGAAGATGCTGCCACTTATTACTGTCAACAAGTTTATAATTGGCCTCCCACAGTGATACAGGCCATGACATAAACCTCCCAGGGAAGCAGAAGTGTGAGGCTGGGCTGCCCCAGCTGCTGCTCCTGCTGCCTCCACCTGCTGAGAGCTCTGCTCAGAGGCAGCCAGGCTCTGAGAGTCACTGGGGGTTTTTGTAGAACGGGTCAGGGAGGCTCCTCTGCACCCTCACTCTTTCCTTCAACTCAGCCCCAGGAGGAAATGACCTCACTGGTATGATAAAGAAAAGGACTTAAGACCTGAAGAGATTGAATTAAGCTGTATTGGGGTTTGTGCAGCTAAGATAGGCCTCTTCATGTATTCCACACAGGAATGTTTTAAGACTTTATTTTTTAGTATAGTTTAAGCCTTCAGCAAAACTGGGGCAAATTACAGAGTTCTCCTGTGCCCCCCTGCTCCCATAGCCCCCTCCATCACTGCCCCCCAGACACTGTTGCATTTGTTACAATTCACCATCGTCTGCCCATGTCCACAGGTCACATCAGGGTCATTTTGTGCATTCTGTGGAAATAAACAAGTGCACAGTGACATGGGTCCAACCTGGAGGCCTGGCACAGTGCAGTTCCCACCCTCACACTGTCTGAGCTCCAGCTGTTCCTTACTCCCCCTCTCTGCTGTGGACCTCCAGGTTTTCCATCCCTATAGTTTCCCCTTGGCTGACTGCCATAGGCCTGCAATTCACAGCATAGAAGACATTCAGACCGGCTCTCACCCTGACTGCTGCTCTGCAGGTTAGCTTCCTCCATGGGTTTTTATTACATGATACTTGGCTGTTTTCTCTCTTTTTTTTTTTTATTTTAATTTTTTTCTTCAAACTTGGTACTGAATCCAGGCATGTGCTACCACTTAGCTACATTCACAGTCCTAATATTATATATATATATATTTTTATTATTATTTTTTTTTTTTTTTTTTTGAGACAGGATCTCTTTAAATTGTTAGGTTCTTGCTAAGTTTCTGAACCTGGCTTTAAACTTCTCATACTTCTGCCTCAGCTTCCCAGTTGCTGGGGTTACATGTCAGCATCATTACACCCAGCTAATAGCTGTGTTCTTTTCAGTGCTGAGTAATAATCTACTTTCTGGCATTTGATAATATTGATCCATTCCCCTTGTGAAGGGCAGACTGTGTCCTCCAGGTTTTGAATGCTGAACACAGTTCCTATAAATTTTCATGTGAGGAATTTTATTTATTTTTTTATAAGTATAAGTATATTTTCACCATCTCTAGTTTTGTCTAGTGTTATCAGAATCTGCCACACTGTCTTCTACATCTTGTCTTCATCTTGGAGACAGCTTGTTGACACTCCTAGAACACTCAGCTGCTGGGATGGCTTGCAGCTGCAGCCAGGACCAGCTCACCAGCAGGGACAAGGCCTGTGCTTCACTCCTGATGCCTGTGGGGTGCTCCCTTCTGGACTTGGCCATTCCCTCAGGTGTGGAGTTTTCTCATGTGTTTTAATTTGCATTTCCCAAATGACCTGGGATGTTACAATAATGTTTGGACAAATGTACACAATGTGCAAGGGTCAGATCCAGCTATCAAATGCCTGTCATTTGTCCCTCCCTTTATGGTCCTTCTCTATCACTGCATTCCAAGAATCCTGCTTCTATCTATTTTTTTTTTTTTTTTTTTTTTTTTTTTATAGAGCACCTTGTAGCCACTTTGTGTTAGCTACACTTTCTCTTCAAGTTTATACTATTGAGGAGCTCTTGATTTTACCTTGATTTCTAAAGTATTTTCCATGGATCTAGAGAGTTCTAGGTCAATAGACTTTTCTTTCAACACTTGAAAGTGTCTCCTTTCCTTTGTCCTCCCTGATTTTTGGGAAGAAATCCTCTGTTCATTCCAGTTGCTTCTCCCATAAAGCTTAGTAGTTACTTTCCTCTCCCAGCTTTTAAGGATTCTGTCTTTTCTCTTCAGAAGCTGGAAGTTTGGCTGTGAGGTGAGCTGGCAGTCACCTCCTGGGTTTATTCAGAGTGCCTGTTCACTTGCCCACAGGCTGTCTCCCAGGGTTCCCTAGGCTGGGCGTGGCCTTTGCTGTTGCCCTCCTGCCTCCTTCCTCTGTCTGCTCCATTCACCTGCTGAGCTCACCACTGGGCTTTCATCATGGTGACTGCATTTTTCAGTTCTGAAACTTTCATTTTTTGTCTTTGCACAGTTTCTTTCCCTTGGAGGATGCTTTCTGTTTGTTTTTCATTTGTTTCAAACATGATTGCAATTGCTGTTTGGTGCACTTTTATTGTGGATGCTTTAACATGCTGTACAGATAATCCTAAGATACACTTCAACTCAGGGTTAATGTGAACTGACTAAATTTTCTCATTCATAGGAGGTTATTCAGATTTTTATGATGATCAGTGTTTTCATTGCTATCTGCACTTTTTGGGAATTGGGTACATCACAGCTGGAAATTAATTCTGAATGACTAACCTGTTCCTAGTTCATGTCAGGGCTATGATTTGTGGTCTATAGAAGGGCAGGATTCACCCAGATAAAAGATTTCTTTTTCTGCTAGGCCTAAGAATCACCTTGGAAGAATTTGGTGGCCACAGATGCCAATTTAAATCTTTTTAATCAACAGTCTGTGTTGGTCAGTTTTACTTTGTTGTGGCAAAAATTCAGCACAAGCCAGGCATGGTGGTGGTACACACCTGTAATCCCAGTAGCTTGGGAAGCTGAGACAGGAGGATTGCTAGTTCAAAGCAAGTCTCAGAAATGGTGAGGCACTAAGCAATTCAGTGAGACCCTGTCTCTAAATAAAATATAAAATAGGGCTGGGAATGTGGCTTAGTGGTAGAGTGCCCCTGAGTGCAATCCCCAGCACCCCTCCCCCCAAAAAAAAATGAGCACAAGTTTAATATAGTGGAGGAAAATTTATTTGGGCTCATGAGTTCAAAAGTTCATCCATGGTCAGCTGCCCCCATTGCGCTGGATCTAGGTGAGACAGAACATCAGGGCAGAAGGGTGTTGTGGAGGAGAGCTGCTTTGCTCATGGTGGCCAGGAAGTATAAGGAGAGAGGGGAAGGGGCCTCTCAGAAGACAAAATCACCCCCTGTGACCACCTCCTCCAGCGACAACTATCTGCCTATAGTCACCACCCAGGTAGCCCACTCAGACTAGGAAGGAGTGATGAAAGCTCAGCTCTCACAATCTTGTCATTTCACCTCTAAATATTCCTACATCACTGCAGGAGCTTTATGGGGACACTCTCATATCCAACCCATAACACAGTCTAAAGAAGAACACAAACAATCACTTTAAAATAACTGTCATCATTCTCACTTGCAGTTAAATTTGTCTTAAAACAGTTATTTTGGTTCCAGGACTCTGGAATCAAATACCACACATGACACATGATCCTGAAAAGAAGGTTGTCATGGAGCAAGAAACTAAGAAATCCTCCTCACCTTACCTGCTCTCTTCACTCTTCTCCATCACAGGCCTCCACAGCAAAGCTGCAGCCTCTGCTGACACCTGTGTTTGCAGGGGCAGGGTTAAAATAATTTTCCTATTCTGCTTTCTTCTGATTGTTCCTGATTTTTCATGTTATGTTCATTTGAGGCCCTCCCTTTCCTTTGACATTCTAGTGTTCCTCTAATCCTATGTACCCCCATCCAACAACACTGTGAACTAGCCTCCTTATATCAGAGAAAACATTCAGAATTTGGATTTTTGAGATTGACTAATTTCACTTAGCATTATATTCTCCAACTTCATCCATTTACCTGCAAATGCCATTATTTTATTCTCTCTTATTGCTGAGTAAAATTCCATTTTGTATATATACCACATTTTTTTTTTTATTCACTCATCTACTGAGGGACATCTAGGTTGGTTCCACAACCTAGCTATTGTGAATTGTGCTGCTATAAACATTGAAGTGGCTGTGTCACTGTAATATGCTGTTTTTAAGTCTTTTTGGAATAGACCCAGGAGTGGGATGGCTGGGTCATAGTGTAGTTCGATTCCCATTTTCACAAGAAATCTCCATACTGCTTTCCATAGCAGTTGCACCATTTTGCAGTCCCACCAGCAATGTATGAATGTGCCTTTTTCCCCATATCCTCTCCAACATTTATTGTTGTTTGTGTTCTTGATAGCTGATATTCTGCCTAGAGTGAAATGAAATCTTAGAGTAGTTTTGATTTGCATTTCTCTTAATTGCCATCAATGTTGAGCATTTTTTCATGTATTTTTTGATTAAATGTGTATCTTCTTCTGAGAAGTGTCTCTTCAGTTCCTTAGCCCATTTATTGATTGGGTTATTTGCTTTTTTGGTGTCAAGTTTTTTGAGTTTTTTATATATTCTAGAAATTAGTGCTCTATCTGATGTGCATGTATTAAATATTTGTTCCCAATTAGTTGGCTTTCTATTCACCTCACTGATTGTTTCTTTTGCTGAGAAGAAGCATTTAAGTTTAAATCTATCCCATTAATTAATTCTTGGTAATAGTTCTTGCACTACAGGATTCTTATTAAGGAACTTGGGGCCTAATATGACATGTTGGATATTGGAGCTTACTTTTTTTCTATTAGGTGTATTGTCTCTGGTCTAATTCCTAGGTCCTTGATCCACTTTGAATTGAGTTTTGTGCATGGTGAGAGATACAAGTTTAATTTCATTTTGTTGCATATGGATTTCCAGTTTTCCCAGCACCATTTGTTGAAGAGGCTATCTTTTCTCCACTGTACATTTTTGGCACCTTTATCTAATATAAGATAGCTGTAATTATATGTATTAGTCTCTGTGTCCTCAATTCTTTACCATTGGTCCACCCGTTTGTTTTGGTGCCAATACCATGCTGTTTTTGTTACTATTGCTCTATAGTATAATTTAAAGTCTGGTATGGTGATGCCCTCTGCTTCACTTTTCTTGCTTAGGATTGCTTTGGCTATTCTGGGTCTCTTATTTTTCCAGATGAGTTTCATGACTGCTTTTTCTATTTTGTTTTTGAAAAATGACATTGATATTTTGATTGGAATTCCATTAAATCTGTATAATGCCTTTGGTAGTATGGACATTTTGACAATATTGATTCTACCTATCCAAGAGCAAGGTAGGTCTTTCCATCTTCTGAGTTCTTCTATGATTTCTTTCTTTAGTTTTCTATAATTTTCGTTCTAGACGTCTTTCACCTCTTTTGTTAGGTTGATTCCCAGTTTTTTTTTTTTTTTTGATGCTATTGTAAGTGAGGTAGTTTTCATCATTTCCCATTCAGTGGCTTTGTCACTGATGTACAAAAATGCCTTTGTCTTATGGGTATTGATTTTGTATCCTGCTACTTTGCCAAACTCCTTTACTAGTTGTAAAAGTTTTCTGGTAGAGTTTTTTGGGTCTTCTAGGTATATTATCATGTCATCAGCAAATAGTGCTAATTTGAGCTCTTGTTTTCCTACCTGGATCCCTTTAATTTCTTTCGTCTGTCTAATTGCTCTGGCCAGAGTTTCCAACACTATGTTAAATAGCAGTGGTGAAAGGGGGCATCCCTGTCTTGTTCCAGTTTTTAGAGGGAATGCTTTCAATTTTTCTCCATTGAAGATAATGTTAGCTCTGGGCCTTGCATAAATAGCTTTTATAATGTTGAGATATGTTCCTGTTAGTCCTAGTTTTTCTAGTGTTTTGAACATAAAGCGGTGCTGTATTTTGGCAAATGCTTTTTCTGCATCTATTGAGATAATCATATGATTTTTATCTTTAAGTCTATTGATGTAATGTATTATGTTTAATGATTTCCGAATGTTGAACCAGCCTTGCATCCCTGGAATAAACCCCACTTGATCGTGGTGCACAATCTTTTTGATATGTTTTTGTGAAGGAGCCCCAATTAGGGAGATGGCTATTGCGGTCAGCTGGAAGCCATAAGTTCCACCTGATAATAAGTATGTATGTGATGCACCTGTAAATGCACATGAGGCACCCGCAAAGCTAAAGTTATATAACCGGGTGAAAGCGGTCAGAGTTAGGAGAAGAATGAATTCAGTCAGTCGTGCAGTCGCTCGGTCAGTCAGAAGAAGAGTTCAGGTCGGAGAAGAAGAAAAGAATCAGAGCAGCCAGAACGTAGGCAGAGAGGTTACAGAAGAGAAACCAGATAGAAGAAGTAATTGCTGGTCAGAGTCAGGCCGAGGCTTCCGAGGAAGAAAGAAGAAAGAAGAAAGAAGAAAGAAGAAAGAAGCTCTAAAAGCTAAGCTCTCTCTCTCTCTAAAGAAGAAATCTCTCTCTTTTAAGCTCTCTCTCTTTCTCTCTAAGCTCTAAGAAGATGAAGAAGAAAAAGCTATCTCTAATCTTTCTCTCTAAGCTCTTTCTAAGAAGAAAAAAAATCTTTCTTTCTCTCTCTAAGCTCTCTCTAAGAAAGTAGAAGTAAATGTAGTAGTATCTTTACTCTGCCTCCGAGATTTTCCTCCCGCAGCGTTGTGGCTGGCCACGACAGGCAGCATACAAATGGTGGCCTGTCCGGGACTCGGCAGAGAAGAAAAAATAAGATATATGAACAAGAAGCTAAGATAGTGAGGAGAGAGGAGAAGAAAGCATAGCCTCTGACTCAGTTGAGACCAGCAAAAAGAGTAGTACTCAGTTGAGACCAGCAAAAAGAGTAGTACTCAGTTGAGGCCAGCAAAAAGAGTAGTACTCAGTTGAGGCCAGTTAAGAATTACTGAAAAGCCGAAGCGAGTAGCCGGCGAGAGCCGGCGAGAAGCCGAAGCCATGAAGTGAGTAGCCGGCCAAAAGCCATAAAAAATAAAGAAGCCAGAAAGTAATAGCATGGTAAAAGCCATGCAGAGAAAAAGCCTTGAGCTTTAGCAAAAAGCCATAAAGAAAAAAGCCATGAGCTTAAAAGAAAATAGAGAATTAAAAAGCACGGTGAAAACCATGCAGAGAAAAAGCCATTGAGCTTTGGCAAAAAAGCCATAAAAAAAAAAGAATAGACAAGAAAATAGGAAAAAAAAAAAAAAAAGTCAAAGCCGCTTATGCAATTGTGCTTAACTAAGTGTGTTAGCTGCTCCTCAGCAGTAGCCTTCCTTAAAGCCGCAGCACCTCCTCAAAAAGGGCTCAAATATCCACCCTTTTAAAACAAAAGGTGAAAAGCCAGGTAGGGACAAGAAAATAAAAAAAAAATAGAGAGAATAGAGAAAATAAAATATAGAAAATAGAATTAAAAAACACCTTTTAAACTAAAAGGGAGGAATATGAAGGAGCCCCAATTAGGGAGATGGCTATTGCGGTCAGCTGGAAGCCATAAGTTCCACCTGATGATAAGTATGTATGTGATGCACCTGTAAATGCACGTGAGGCACCCACAAAGCTAAAGGTATATAACCGGGTGAAAGCGGTCAGAGTCGGGAGAAGAATGAATTCATTCAGTCAGTCGTGCAGTCGCTCGGTCGTTCAGAAAAAGAGTTCGTGTCGGAGAGGAAGAAAAGAATCAGAGCAGCCAGATCGTAGGCAGAGCAGTTACAGAAGAGAAACCAGATAGAAGAAGTAATTGCTGGTCAGAGTCAGGCCGAGGCTCCCGAGGAAGAAAGAAGAAAGAAGAAAGAAGCTCTAAAAGCTAAGCTCTCTCTCTCTCTAAAGAAGAAATATCTCTCTTTTAAGCTCTCTCTCTTTCTCTCTAAGCTCTAAGAAGATGAAGAAGAAAAAGCTATCTCTAATCTTTCTCTCTAAGCTCTTTCTAAGAAGAAGAAAAATCTTTCTTTCTCTCTCTAAGCTCTCTCTAAGAAAGTAGAAGTAAAAGTAGTAATAGCTTTACTCTGCCTCCGAGTTTTTCTCCCGCGGCGCTGTGGCTGGCCATGACAGGCAGATTACATTTTGTATCCGATTTGCCAGGATTTTGTTGAGGATTTTTGCATCTATGTTCATTAAAGATATAGGCCTGAAGTTTTCTTTTTTGGATGCGTCTTTGCCTGGCATTGGAATTAATGTAATATTGGCCTCATAGAAAGAGTCTGGAAGAGCTCCCTCTTTTTCTATTTCTTGAAATAGTTTTTAGAAGAGCATTGGTATTAGTTCTTTTCTTTGAAAGTCTTTTAGAACTCAGCTATATTCTTTGTTTTGTGGTTGATTTCCAATTTCATCCCTTTATGGTCTGATAGCATGCAGGGTATTATCTCTATTTTTTTTTTTATATTTGCTGAGAGTTGCCTTGTGACATAATATATGGTCTATTTTGGAGAAGGAGCCATGTGCTGCTGAGAAAAAAGTGTATTCGTTTAATGAGGGATGAAATATTCTCTATATGTCCATTAGGTCTAGGCTATTAATTGTTTTAAGGAGGCCTAAAGTTTCTTTGTTTAGCTTTTGTTTGGATGATCTATCCATTGGTGAGAGAGGTGTATTGAAATCCCCTAGGATAATTGTGTTGTGGTCTATTTTACTCTTGAACTTGAGAAGTGTTTGTTTGATGAATGTAGGTACTCCATTATTTGGGACATATAGATTTATGATTGTTATATCCTGTTGATGAATGGTTCCCTTAAGTAGTAAGAAATATCCATCTTAGTCCCTTTTGATTAACTTTGGCTTGAAGTCTACCTTATTTGAAATGCGAATGGAAACCCCTGCTTGCTTCCACATGCCATGTGAGTGACAAGACTTTTCCCAGCCTTTCACCTTCAGTTTATTGATGTCTTTTTCTATGAGGTGTGTTTCTTGGAAACAGCAAATTGTTGGGTCATTTCTTTTAATCCATTCAGATAACCTGTGTCTTTTGAATGGCGAGTTTAGGCCATTAACATTCAGGGTTATTATTGAGATGTCTTTTTTGTTCCCATCCATTTTTATTTGTATTATGGTCTTTATTTTGATTTGGTTTCTCTTCTGGTTGGTATTTACCTTAGTTTAATATCTTCCTTTGTTGATTTTTGTTGTTATTTGGTTATTTGTCTCTTATTCTTCATGAAAAATGTTGCCGAGGATGTTCAGAAGTGCTGGCTTTTGAGTTGTGAAATCTTTTAACTTTTGCTTGTCGTGGAAGGTTTTTTTTTTTTTTTTTTTTGTGGTTACCGGAGATTGAACTCAGGGCACTCGACCACTGGGTCACATCCCCAGCCCTTTTTTTTTTTTTGTATTTTATTTAGAGACAGGGTTTCACTGAGTTGCTAAGTTCCTCGCCATTGCTGAGGCTGGCTTTGAACTCGCAATCCTCCTGCCTCAGCCTCCCAAAGTGCTGGGATTACAGGCGTGCGCCACCGCGCCCGGCTTCGTGGAAGGTTTTTATTTCACCTTTGAATCTAAAGCTCAATTTTGCTGGATATAAGATTTTTGGTTGACATCCCTTTTCTTTCAGAGCTTGAAATATTCTATTCCAGGATCTTCTTGCTCTTCAGTTCTGAGTTGAAAAGTCTGAATATCGTCTGATTGGTTTCCTCCTATATGTAATCTGCTTCCTTTCTCTTGTGGCTTTTAATATTCTATCCTTGCTCAGTATATTAGGCATTTTCATTATAATGTGTCTTGGTGTGCATCTGTTGTGATTTTGTATGTTTGGTGTTCGGTAGGCCTCTTGAACTTGGTTTTCCCCATTCATTCCTTAAGTTTGGAACATTTTCTGCAATTATTTCATTAAATAAATTACTCATTTCTTTGGCTTGAAATTCTGCCCCCTTCTCTACCCCAACCACTCTTAAGTTTGGTCTTTTTATGTTGTCCCATAATTCTTGAATGTTCTGTTCTTTTTTTTCTTACCACTTTTGCTGTATAGTCTAGATTTTTCTCTAGGATATATATTTTGTCTTCATTGTCTGAGGTTCTTTCTTCCAATTGATCTATTCTGTTGGTGATACTTTCAAATGAGCTTTTATTTTGGTTTATTGCTTCTTTCATTTCTGGGATATCTGTTTGGTTTCTCTTCAGATCCTCTATCTCCCTATTGAAGTAATCTTTTACTTCCTGTATTTGTTTATGGAGTTCTTTATCAAAATGATCTTTCACCTCCTGTATTTGCTCCCTCATCTCATTTTTGAATTCATAATCTTAAGTTCCACAAACATTTGGAATATGTAATTTCTAAATTCCATCTCCGGCATTTAACCAACTGTGCTTTCCATGGAATCTACTGAGGAGGTATATTGATTTGTTTGTGTCACTTTCTTCCCTTGTTTCTTCATATTGCTTGTGTGTCTTATCTTTCTCTACTGTGCGACCTTGACTCTTCTGATTTTACCTTAAAGCCTGATGTTGCTCCTATAGTACAATGCTATCAGATCCCCTTATATTTCCTTTACACTTTAAAATCAAACACTTTCTATTCAGAGAATCCCAGTTTTATCACAATGTACAGATTTAGTTAACCCAGATATTGTTTTGCAATTTACTCTGTATGCTTCTGATGGGGTTTTGTAGTTTCAAGAATTGGACACAGAGGTGATATGTTTAGGAGGAAGGAAGTGAGTATATTGAATTGTTCTTTTTTAGAATGTATGAGAAGAGAGTTTTATGGAAGTGGTTTAGAATCAGCAGACGAGAGAGGAAAGAGAATGGAGTGAATGCTAAGGTGGGAAGTCTGATTTATAGAAACACCTAACTTATACAGTGTTTGAGAGAAGAAATAAAGAAGGATGGATAAGAGAAAAAAATGACAAAGGAGTAGAAATTAGTTTAAGAGACAGAAGAGAGTGGAGTGAGTGAGTCAAGAAAATAGAGAATGAACTATATATATAACACCACTTTGCTATATATTTCAATTGTACTTGTTCTAAAAATCCCAATTTCTGCGTATAACTTGTTTTTTTGCCTTTGTTGAGTATGCAATGGCAGGGTGTAAATAGGGAAAATGAAGGAAGAAGAAAAAATACTAAAGTGAGAAGGAAGAAAAGAAAGAAAGAAAAGAGGAGCAGAAGCAAACAAACACACTGTCAATCAAAACAAAAAAAAGCAAAAAACTAACAAAATACCCCCAAGAACCAACAAAACAAACAAACAAACAAACAAACAAACAAACAAAAATATTGAAACCAGGAATAAGTCTCAAACCAAATCGACCCTTGGAAGCCCTTTTTTCCCTTCTAGATTAAGCCAATTGACCCGGATCATGTCCAGTCAGCAATCCTGTTAGTGGAGTCAAGGCTGCACCTTTGGCCCATTGCAAAATTGCACAGTGGAAGAGTGGAGGGGGGCTTATCCTCAGGTTGGGCCCTGCATTCACCAGCAGGGAGCTGCCTCTCTGGGCCCTGGAGGTCAGGCAAATTGGCTGCTGGGTCTCTCCTTCTGGGCGTGGGGGTGCCAACCTCTTGCTCTGGTCACAGCTGTGGAGGTCGCACTCCCCCAGGAAGAGGAGGAAGCCCTTCCCCAGGTCTGGCACTGCATGCAGGAGCAGAGAGCTGCCACTCTGGGCCCCGCAGGCCAGGCAAACTGGTGGCTGGATCTCTCCTTCCGGCGGATGGTGGCTACCTCTTGCTCTGGTCACAGCTGGGTGGGTCGCACTCCTCCCAGGAGTGGAGGAGGTCCTTTCCCAGGTCTGGCCCTCAGTGCAGCAGCAGGAAGCTGCCACTATGAGCCCTGCAGGCAGGCAAACTGGCAGCTAGATCTCTCCTTCCCAGTGGGAGGGTGCCTACCTCTTGCTCTCAGTTCTCACGTTTTTTTATGGACAAGTATGAATCACTTTCCTCAGGCTTCATGTTCTCCCAGACATCCTATTCTCAACCACCAAATGAGGAGAAGAAACCTATTGTTTATAGTTTAGTTATACAACTTGGCACAAACAATAAAGAATTTTGACTTCTGATTGTATAAAATCTGATGGGCCCTGAGTAAATAAACCTTCAGGATATACTTGAAGCTATTCTATACTATACTCAGGAGACATTCTACTGCTGGGATCAGGACCTGTTACACTGCAGGGTTTAAAATTGCAAAAGTAGAAAGGAACATTCCCCTTAGCTTCCTAGGATATTCATTCATGCCAACAGGGACATAATATTAATGATAAATTGCATCATAAAGGAGACTCTCATAGTCAAATCCATGTATGTTTTGGATGATGCTGTGTTTGGAGGACCAGTGGATTCCGTGATCATGCACTTATTGTTCCTGGTCCAGCACACAGTAGGTCTTGGTGTAAAGATTCCTGTCTCAGTCTACCATACCCTCTCTCAGTGCCTGAATGCTGATGCTCCTCAGAGTGTCGTGGCAGGGAAGGCAAACTTCATCACAGCACCTGTGTGTTATGGTAGCAAGGCACCACAGCCCTCCAGGGAACATGACCTGAAACTGCAGCTTCCCACAGGTGGCAGGTGACATTTTTTTCTGCTGCTGATAAATCAGATGTGCAGAAATAAAAATAGTTTCAGCAGCACCAGTAGCGGTGGTGTTGGTGAGAAATGGCTCAAGTCATTACCAAATCCCTGCCTCCACTCAATTCAGGATATATTTCACAAATATTGTGGTAGTAAGAGAAACACAAAGACCAGAAAACTTGCCCAGAGGTGGAGGAGGCTTCTAGCACTCATGATCACTTAGTTCTCATCTGTGGTAGATTTTCTCTGATGTTACACAGAATCCATAAGGTTCTGTATACACAGAACCCCCTCATGAGCCCATCTGCCTGCATCACCTCAGGATCCCCTTGTCTCTGATTTTATGTCTTCTCCTTCCAGGCCCTTGGCCAACACACTCTTCAAAAATCCAAACACAAACATTTGACTAGGGCATGCCTCTGTCCACACATAGATTGTCACCATGTGCACTTGTTAAATGAGGGCTAGCTTGATGTAATATAGCAGATCCACCCATTATTCTGGATACACTGTGAGGGCCTTCACCTTACCTGTGCCATTATATGATGCTAATGAATTCAAGTCAAAGCCTATCACTCCCCCACCCTGTTAGCATTATTTGATTAGGGCAATCCTTATGGTTCCCTGGGTGAGCTCATGATGATTTGATAGAGTAAGATAAAAACTTGGTACTGGACATCTGTTATCTGTATGTAAATTATAACTTTGCTCTGAATCTGCTGATTCCCCAAAGGTATCATCTGCATCTTAGCATAAAGTGTTTTCTATCTACTTTTTCACTTTTTCAAAAATGATATTTGGCATAACATCAGCTGGACCCATGTGGTCATCCTGGCCATCTCTGGAGGAATGTGAAGAAGGAGCAGAGGGGACACCTGAGGACAGAGTTAAAACTCCAGCTGCACTTGCTGATCTCACCTGCTCAGTAGCCTGGTGCTGCTAATAATGGCCACACTGGACAGCTGTATACAGTTGTCTCCATCCCAGCACAATGCTCTGTTGAACAGTGTTGGTCTAAATGTTTAACTGGATCATTCATGGTGTTGCAGGTCAAAAGCACAAACCTCCCAGCCATAGGTCACTAGCCTGGGTGGCCTCAGGTCCTTCTCAGGCTGATGTACTGCTGAGGTCCATAATTGGCTCTGGAGTCTTCTGAAATGGCAGGAATAAGGCTGCACTGACAGATGGAGACCAGGATCCCTGAGGTCTTCCACTCCTGTCTTTACACCCTGCATCCTCAGCAGCCTGTCTAAAGCCATACCTTTGGCATCTCATATAGATAACAGTGGCCATCCCTTAACCCACTGTGACTAACATCTTAACTAAATTCTGGATTTTCTGTTAGTATTTTGCCTCACCTCCACATCTGGATTATTGGGAGGAGGATCCACTTCGTGCTTTCTACAGATCAGTCCTGGAGATGGATGTAGTAGGATCAGCTCCATGAGGAACAGTGAAGGGGTTCCCAGTAAAGATTCCTGGAGCCAGACTCTGAGCCCTGTGAGATTCACTGTCTTACAGTGACTAGCAGAGGGCAGACAGGCCCACAATGAGTGAAGAAAGAGCCTCATCTTAGAAACACCAGGGAAGTGATGGATGGCAGTGTCCATCACCTACAGGGAGCCCTGCAGGCTTGGAGGGGTCTCTGGTCTGACCAGAGACATGTGGGAGGAGCTGAGCTGTGGGAAATAACTCTTTGTGCATGGTGATTAGGGACTGGAAGCCTGGCCTTTTCTCTAACCTTCTCTCCTCTGAGTCACCAGAATCCTCTCTCATGGCATAATGTCCTACAGTGTCACATGCAGACTTCCCACACAATGTGGTTGTTATTGAGAAAGTAGCTTTAAGAAGGGAATGGGGGATAAACTAGGTCATCCACATGAGGCTAGTCCCAGAGGATGTGGATTCTTCCAAGGACATTCCCAAGGGAGCTCCCTCATCCCTCTCAGGCATCAAGGAGAAGACTGTGAAGACATGGAAAGAAGGAAAAGATATGGAAGGTGAAGGTTTTTTTTTTTTTTTATTCATTGGAAAGGTAAGAGAAGATGTGATGTTAAGCATTATGCAGCCCTCTTGAGCTTTTGAGACAGTATATGCTCAAGTTTGAAAACCCATAGTGGTGTAGGTGGTAAAGCATAAATATAGAGAGGAGATGGGCACCATCTGCTTACAAGAAGATATTGCACTAACCACACATGCTCCAACTTTCAGAATAGTTCTTATTTGTGGAAGCTCACCATAGTTTCTTTACTTGCTTCTAAAATTATTCTAAATTCTCCAGCAAATACAATTAAGACAAGAAAAACCTATGTGGCCTTAGACCTATATTTCAAGCAAAAGTAGGCAAAAATCATGCATTTATATGGAAATTTTGAGGAGACAAAGGCAGGAAAGGCTGCAAACATAAAAGGCCACCTCCTACCATGGCATCTTGTCAGGCTATCTCAATGCCTATAGATGACCAAACCACCCAATAAGTTCATAAATTCTACTATTTTCCTGTCTTTACTGTTATTTATACATACAATAACAAATCGTGTTCTCGTTTTTCCTAATTCTTCTCCCCCCAGGATCATTGCCATATAATTGAGACAATGAAATGCGACAACAAAGAGTTTGTTGAACTATGAAATATGCACTAGATCACTACTGAGAGGACACTGGAATGCACTTATCTGATGTTCTCAGAGAAACTCCTTCCCTGATGGCAAATGTGCACTACCCTGGTGGGACTTGGGACAATTGGGTACCTGGCCTGTGCTGAGTTACTGGGAGAAGCCAGCCCTGCAGCTGTGCCCAGCCCTGCCCAGCCCTGATGATTTGCATGTGCCCATAGCCCAGCTCACTGCCCTGAGGACTTCTTAATAGGCTGGTCATACCGTGTGCAGGAGTCAGTCCCCATCAAGACACAGCATGGATGTGAGGGCCCCTGCTCAGCTGCTGAGGCTCCGGCTGTTCTGTGTCCCAGGTAAGGAGGGAAAACCCTGGGGATATATATATATCTCAGTGTGGTCAGTGCTGACTGGCCCTTAGGGAACAGTCTTATAACATAATTAATGGCGTGTTTTTTTTTTTTTTTTTAATGTTTCCAATGTCAGGTATCAGGTGTGACATCCAGATGAACCAGTCTTAATCTTCCTGTCTAACTCTCAAGGAGGCAGGGTCACCATCACCTACCAGGCCAGTCAGAGCATTGACAGTAATTTACAACTGTTTTGGCAGAAACCAGGGCAAGCTCCTAAACTCATGATCTACTGGGCATCCACATTAAAATCTGGGGTCCACTCGAGGTTCAGTGGCAATGGATCTGGCACAGATCATACTCTCGCCATCTGCAGCCTGGAGACTAAAGCTGTTGGCACTTATTACTGTCAGCAGTGTTGGAGTTTCCTCGCACAGTGATATAGGACATGACATAAATTTTCCAGGGCAGCAGAAGTGTGAGGCTGGGCTACCCCAGCTGCTCTTCCTGCTGCCTCCACCTGCTGAAAGCACTGATCAGAGGCAGCCAGGCTCGGGAGGTCACTGGAGTGTTTTGGTAGGATGAACTGTGGAGCTCCTCTGCAGCTTCACCCTCTTTCCTCTGCTCAGCACTAACACACACACATAGAAATGCATCTCCTGGTTTAATAAAGGACAAAGATCCATTCACCTGAGGGGAGGGTTTATGGCAAAGGTTTGGGTTATTACAACACAGTGGAAGCCCCTGCAGTTATTAAAGCAGGAATTTTTTACATGAAGAGGATGAGAGTCAAAATGACAACTTTCTGAATGTCTTTTATTTTCCTAATAATTGTATGCTTTTGTGGGTTGTAATGAGTGGTTTCTATACCTACAAACATTGTGTGATCATTAAATTCTTTAATTATCACATTTCTCACATTAGACATTTACAATTTATTTGTGGAGGGAATTTTAAAGCATGGACATTTGAAAATAAAAGACACAGATATCAGACATGGAGAGGCTCTGGTCCTTCACCAGCCATCAGTGTGCATCTGCCAAAGAAAGAGTAAACCCTCTATCCATGAGGCTCTTAGAACTTTGGGATCCCATTTGTTAAGGTGTTGATGCCCTTAGGACTAGAGCCCTCCCAGGGGCTTCTCTGTACTCACCTGTGTGCACTGGTCTCAGAACAGGTATTGGGGCTGGTATGGGATCCTCTCTTCTTTGCCACTTATTGAGCAGATCTACAGGAAACCAGGAGTGGAAAGTGTTAATTGCAGATTTGCTTGAGAAATGACATTGATGATGGAGATTGACAACTGGTGGCCCAGTGTGTTAGTCAGCTTTCGCCACTGTGACAAAAATCTCTGAGAAGAACAATTTCAAAGGAGGAAAGTTTATTTTATGTCCATGGTTTCAGTATTTCAGTTCATAGATCACTCTGGGCTTGAGTGAGGCAGAACATCATGGTGGAAGGGCATGGAGAAGGAAAGCATCTGTGGACATTGAAAATAGTATCCTTAGCCTCCCATTTTTTTTTTTTTTTTTAACTGAGACAGGGTGTTGCTAAGTTGCTTAGGACCTCAAAAATGCTGAGGCCGGACTCTAAATTTTAAAGTTTCCCAGCATGATCATCAAATATCTTTTGTCAAGGAGCTTTTATAAAACAAAGTATGATAAAAAAAGAATGAAAGAAAATAATAAAGGAAGGAAGGGAGAAATAAATGCAAGCAGTCTTATATCAAAGAAAATAAAACCCAGCATGAGGAGTACAATGTATCCTGCCAATTTCTATTTACTAAGACTTACAGTCCTATTATTAATGTGATTCTCTTCTAAGAAGTGAACATTCATGCTGCATTCAACACAAATTTGAAAAAAGTATTTGAATATTTCCAGACATGTAGGTTTAAACCTTTTTAATATCCAAGATGTTTTTGGTTGAGAAAGATGAAGAGGCTGCCCACTCTCTCCACAACCATCAAAGGCACCAGCTCAGTCACCTGAGGCTATTTAATGCAGTGAAGCTGAGACCAAGCCAGAACTGAAAACTTGGGGCCAGTTCTTTTGTGCTGCCAACACCTCTGTCCCCCTGGTACATTCCGAGGTTGCTGTGGATGCCACAGGGGTGGAAGGTGGTCACTGTCTATTTAACCAAAATGTGAAAACTCTACTTTCTCTGATATAAAAGGGATTATTTATCATTTTCAGATGCTCATCAGGAAAGCAACAGGTTCTGGGACAAGCTCCTGCAGCAGCCAGTGACAAAACTCCATAGCATCTGGAAACATGCCCACTTGCCCTAAAAGCCAAGGGTCTGTTTATAATGAACAAGTGGGGAAGGAAAGCAGTTGTTTGCTGCAGGAGCCCTGATTGGGAGATGGCTAAGATTGTGGTTGGCTGCGGGCCATAGAGATGTTTAGACATTGCCACCTTCCATGGTCTCACGGGATGTGGCCCAAGATCTCACAAGACTTGAGCCAAGATCAGGGTGGGTCAGCGCCATTTGGTTGTTAGAGGAGCGTGGATGGCTTGTCGAGGTGTTGTTAGAGCCGGAGAGAGAAGCTGACAGAATAAAGAGCCTGTTTGTTTCTAGTCTCCCTCTAAACTTATTCTCGCGGCTTTGCTGCTCCAAGAGGCCATTGCTTCAGGCGGCAACAGGTGGTGGCCCGTACGGGGAAGCATCTGAGTGGATGCTTGAGGATACTCCTCCTCCAATGCCCTGTACATTTGTGGGCCCCGGGGCATTGGGCCCCGTGCCCCGTTTTTTGAATTCCTGAACAAAGGATGTCAAATTTTGAATGACATTTATTGGCCCAATGATTTCCCTTTTTACACGTGGGGCAGCAGCCTGGGGCACAGTATGAGCTTGGTCTTATTTCTCTTTTGGGATTTTGCCTAGAATAGCCTGATTGATTATGATAATTTTGCCTGGAATATCCTGATTGATTATAATGTCTAGGTTGAGCCTTTGTGAAATTTTGAGGGGAAGCACCTCTCATTGAGGCTGCAATCACATTTCCTGTGACAAAGTTGTCATTTAAATCTTTACATAGTTGTATATATACGGAAAGATCCTTTTTTAGTTCTCCATGGCCTGATGGCTTCCTGGCAGTATTTATTAGCATTTTCGTATGCTAATTGAACAACTAATGGCATAGCTTGATCAACATCTGCAAACACTCTACCTGCAGTTCTCAAAAGTCGATCAGCAAAGTCTGCATATGGCTCATTAGGTCCTTGAATCACTTTTGACAAGCTACCTTGTAGATCCCCAGGTCCTTGTACAGTTTTCCATGCCTCTAAGGCAGCTGCGTTTATCTGAGCATATACACCTGTGTCATAATATTTTTGAGCCTGTAAGTCTGCGAATTGCCCTTCTCCTGTGAGCATTTCTATATTATAGTCCCCAAACCATGAGCTACATTTCTTGTAGCCGTTTCTATACAAAGTTCTTGGAATTGGGATCACCAAACCAAGTATTGCCCCCTGCTTAATGCTGCTTTACAAAGACTTTTCCAGTCTGAGGGGGTTAAGCTAAAGGTGTTAAGGGACTCCAGCATACTCAACATGAAAGGAGCTTGGGGCCCATAAATCATTACTGTCTCTTTGAGATTTTTTATTGTTTTGAAGTCTACTGACTGATGGACCCTCTGTCCATTTTTTTTTTTTTTCCAAATGCTGGCAGTTCCCAATGTGTCTGTGAGTTACCCTCCAGAGAGCATAAGTGCTCAGAAAGACTTTGTATTTCTGTTTCTAGGGTATGCAAATGCCTAGTAATACCCTTCATATTTTCTGTAATGGATTCCACCCATGGGGGAGTAGAGGACACAAGTGGCTCCTCTACCTGACCGTCCCCTTTTTCTCGGTCTTTATTAGTTTCTTTTTTCTCATTTTCTCAGGATCACTTTTACTAGATTCCTCACTACTGCTAATTTCACTGACAGCAATATCCTGAGTCACACGTTCCATTAAGAGCAAGTATCCTTCAGCTATCACAAATAACTCCCGAATGCTCTAATAGCTTGGATTTTTGTCATTTTTGGGACTCTTCTAATACTCTCTTTACTGGTCTTAGTTGACCCAGTGGAAGCTACACTTTTTTGATCATTTTCACTTTTTTCTAAATCCTCCTCACTGAGAATGGAGTCAGGTATATCAAGGAGTCTTTTCCATAGCCTCTATCACTTGGGATTCAGTTAATTGGAATGAGTCCACTTTAAATCCTTTAAGGAAGATCCATTGGAGGGCAAGTCTGGTGCCAGCAGCACGGGACAGTCTCATGTGGCCTGCAGGGCACAGCCTTGATTATCCGATGACGGGTAAGAATGTTGGTTGCACAAAGACGTCCTAGAGCATACCCTCTTTTAAAACAAAAGGGCAGAAATGCAGGAGCCCTGATTTGGGAGATGGCTAAGATTGTGGTTGGCTGCGGGCCATAGAGATGTTTAGACATTGCCGCCTTCTGTGGTCTCACGGGACTTGGCCCGAGATCTCGCAAAACTTGGCCCAAGATCTCACGAGACTTGAGCTGAGATCGGGGCGGGTCAGCGCCATTTGGTTGTTAGAGGAGCGTGGACAGCGTTTCGCGGTGTTGTTAGAGCCTGAGAGAGAAGCTGAGCCTGTTTGTTTCCAGTCTGCCTCTAAACTTATTCTCACGTCTTTGCTGCTCCAAGCGGCCATCGCTTCAGGAGGCAACAGTTTTCACTGAGACTATATTAACGATAGAGAAGAGGGGAGGGGTGGCCCCAATCAGGAAAAGGTTTGGAAGAACAGAACAGTCCTAAGGAGAAGCCCTTGCTGCTTATGGACTGGGTGGGTTACCCATCAAGAAAGTTCACAGCAGTCCCACCTACAATGACTGTAAAGAGTGGGCTCTGTGCTGTGTCTACTCAGAGTCTCCTGAGTAACACATGAAAAAAAATTCAACTGTCAAAAATCAACTACACGCTCCACACTGAAAATCAAAAGTAATAAGGAGACATGTTAGAAAAATTCAACTTACAATATTTTAAAAACGAAATAAATACATGGTAATATACTTAGCCAATAAAGTTAAAAGCCTTTAAACCCTAAACTACAAAATGTTGGTGAAAGAAGATAACAATAACAGAAAAAAAAAAAAAAAAGAATAGCTATCCCGCATTCATAGATTGGAAAACCTGATTTTGTTAAGATGTGAATACTAGCCAAAGTTATCTACAGATTGAATGCAATTCCTATCAAAATGACTGGTTTTTATTGCTGTGATCAAAAAACTTGAGAAATCTTCTTAAAGGAGGACAGTTTTTCTTTGGCTCATGGTTTCAGATTTCCATTCATGTCTGGCTCACTCCATTGCTCTGCCCCCAAGTAAGACAGAACATCATGGCAGAAGAGCATGACAGAAGAAAGCAAGTGAGAACGTGGCACCATGAAGCAGAGAGAGAGCCCTGCTCCCTACAAACAAAATGCAACCTTCAATGGCATAACTGCAATGATCTACTTCCTTCAACCACAATCTACCTGCCTATGTTACCACCACAGTTTATGTTGTACCTCTCATAACCTGATCCTATCACCTCTAAACATACCTGCTTTTTCTCACGCTTAAGCTTCTGAGGGGAAACTTCTATCTAAATGATGAAAATAGCAAAACCTTTTCTGAAGAAATAAAATCATTCATCCAAATTTTTATGTGTAATCTCCAGGTGCCTTAACAGCAAATGGTCTTGAGAAATGTAAAAAACAAACTTGGATGTCTCACACTGCATCCTTTCAAAACTTTCTTCATGCCTACATATCAACACTTTATTTTAGTGGTTCAAATGCACACCAATAATCCAATTGAATACACAGAATATTCTTATGTAGACAACTTCAATTCATTGGTGTTGGAAGTCCAACAAATTAGGGGTGGACGCTATTTGAAAAATGGTGTTCAGAAAACAGAATTTATCCACAGGGAAAAGAAGGAGGCTGGACTTTATCCCACACCCTATACAAAGATTGACTACAAGTGGATTAATGACCATCATTTAAAAACCAGGTCAGAGGGATCCAAGATGGCGGATTAGAGGAAGCTGCACTTCAGGGCAGCTCTGTGGAAAGAATCCAACAAAGCAGATAAATTGCCTTTCATCATATATATATAGTCTGAAAATACCGATCTCCTAGATGGTTTGATTACCACTACCAGAGAGAGAAAGAGACAAGCTGTCTGCAGCGGCTGGAGCCGCGAGGCTCCTGCAAAACCGCCTGGGTGGTGCACAGGCCGTCCGAAACGAAGTCAGTGTGGGGAGACCGCGCTACTACTGCAACCCCAGCCAAACTCATGGCACACCAGCATGAAACCGGCAACAAAAACCAGCGATAACAGCCGGCGGGATTGGTGCTGGGGAACCACAGGAGACCGCGGGTCCACAACACCAGTTCAAATCCACACTCTGCCTTGACGCGACCCTCAGTACTGGGGCCCTGGACAGAGCGGCGCAGAGATCGGCAACCAGCAAGCAGGGGCAGAGTGGAGCGGGCCACAGTCCGAAGCAGCGCTGTCTGCACCACAGTCACAGTTGTGGCTTCCCGGTGCCACTTTGGCAGGGAGACATCCACCCAACAGCTTTGAAATCAATCGGCGAGGATACGGGAGTCTGCGGAGCTGCTGTTGACTGGAAGGAGAGCACCGCCATCTTTGAAAGCTGCAGTGGCTGGCCCAGACAAAGGGGAGGAGACGAAGAGCGACGGCTGTAGCCATCCAGGGACTCTCCAGCTCCCTGAAGACAACGCACAATTAGGTGAGGCTCGGGTGGTCAGCAGGGAAAGGCGTTTCTGAGGCTAGAGCAGCGGCCACAAGAGGCTGCAACTGTGGGTGGGTTTGGGGAGGGGGTGCCTTCTGGAAGGTCCCCTTCCCAGTGCCATTCATCTGCTGACACACACAAACCCCCTGGGCCACTTCTTCACTGAACCATGCAGCCACTGGCCTAAGATACAGCCTTGATTTCACTAACAGGATCACAGACTATCTGGACGTGATCCAATAGCAATTGGTTTGAACTGGAAAGGAAAAAATAGAGGGGGCTTCCCAGGGCCTGTTTTGTCTGAGACTTGGGGTTCAACTGTTTTTTTGTTTTTGTTTTGTTTTTGTTTTGTTTTTTTCTTTTCTTTTTGTTGGTTTGCTTGTCTTGTTGGATTGCAGGGAGGTTTTTTTGTTTGTTTGTTTGTTTGTCTGTTTGTTTATTTTTCGTTTTCTTTTTTTGGCTTTGTTTTGTTCTGCTTTTTTTTTTTTTTTTCCTTCTGCATTGATTGTTAGTTTGTTTGTTTGCTTCCGCTCCTTTTTTCTTTCCTTCTTTTCTTCCTTCTCATTCTTGTATCTTTTCTTCCTCCTTCATCTTTCATGTTTACATCCTGCCAGTACATACTAAACAGATGCAAAAACAAGTTATACGCAGAACGTGGGATTTCTAGAACCGGCGCAATTGAACTGGGTAGCAAAGTGGTGTTGTATATAGTTTACTCTCTTTTTCCTTGATTCTCTCTCTCCTCTCTCTTACACCAATTCCTACTCTTTTATCATTTTTTTTCTTTTCCAACTTACTTTATATATAAATTGATCTTTTCACCTAATTGTCAACCCCATTCTCTTTCTTCCATCGTCTACTGAAACGAAACCACTTCCACTAAACCACTTCAATAGATATCTCCTTTCATACTTTCCAAGAAAGAACAATTCAAGACACTTCCTTCTTCCTAAACATAACACCTCTGTATCCAATACTTGAAGCTATAAAACCCTATCAGAAGCGTACAGAGTAAATTGGAAATAATATCTGGGTTAACAAAATCTGTACATTGTGATCAAACTTGGATTTTCTAAATAGAAAGTGTTAGGTTTTAAAAGTGTAAAGGAATTATAAGGTGATCTGATAGCATTGTACTACAGGAACAACATAAGGCTTTAAGGTAAAATCAAAATAGTCAAGGTCCCACAGTGCAGGAAGAATAGACACACAAGCAACATGAAAAAACAAGGAAAGAAAATGACACAAACAAATCAAGATACCTCATCGGTAGATGTCATGGCAAGCACAGTTGGTCAAATGCCAGAGATGGAATTTAGAAATTACATATGCCAAATGTTTATGGAACGTAAGAATGAGCTAAAAAATGAGATGAGGGAGCAGGTACAGGAGGCAAAAGATCATTTTGACAAAGAACTCCAAAAACAAATACAGGAAGTAAAAGATTACTTCAATAGGGAAATAGAGGCTCTAAAGAGAAACCAAATAGAAATTCCAGAAATGAAAGAAGCAATAAACCAAAATAAAAGTTCAATTGAAAGCATCTCCAACAGAGTAGACCACTTGGAGGTAAGAACCTCAGACAATGAAGACAAAATATATGTACTAGAGAAGAATTTAGAACATACAGCAAAACTTGTTAAAAATCAAGAACATAACATCCAAGAATTATGGGACAGCATAAAAAGACCAAACTTAAGAGTGATTGGTGTAGAGGAAGGGGCAGAGTTTCAAGCCAAAGGAATGAGTAATCTATTTTATGAAATAATTACAGAAAATTTTCCAAGCTTGAGGAATGAAATGAAAAACAAGTTCAAGAGACATACCGAACACCAAACAAACAAAATCACAACAGATCCACACCTAGACACATTATAATGAAAATGCCTAATACACTGAGCAAGGAGAGAATACTAAAAGCCACAAGAGAAAGGAAGCAAATTACATATAGGGGGAAACCAATCAGACTATGTTCAGATTTTTCAACCCAGACCTTAAAAGCAAGAAGATCCTGGAATAGCATATTTCAAGCTCTGAAAGAAAAGGGATGTCAACCAAGAATCTTATATCCAGCAAAATTAAGCTTTAGATTCGAAGATGAAATAAAAATCTAACACGGCAAGCAAAGGTTAAAAGATTTCACAACTCGAAAGCCAGCACTTCAGAGCATCCTGGGCAACATTTTTCATGAAGAAGAAGAGAAAGATGATAACAAAAATCACCAAAGGGAGATATTAAACTAAAGGAAATACCAACCAGAAGAGAAACCAAATCAAGCTAAAGACCATAATTCAAATAAAAATGGATGGGAATAAAAATCACATCTCAATAATAACCCTGAATGTTAATGGTCTAAACTCGCCAATCAAAAGACACAGATTATCAGAATGGATTAAAAGAAATGACCCAACAATTTGCTGTCTCCAAGAAACACACCTCATAGAAAAAGACATCAACAGACTGAAAGTGAAAGGCTGGGAAAAGTCTTATCACTCACATGGCCGGCAGAAGCAAGCAGGGGTTTCCATTCTCATATCAAATAAGGTAGACTTCAAACCAAAACTAATCAAGAGGGACAAAGATGGATATTTCTTATTACTTAAGGGAACCATCCATCAACAGGATATAACAATCATAAATCTGTATGCCCCAAATAATGGAGCACCTACATTCATCAAACAAACACTTCTTAAGTTCAAGAGTAAAATAGACCACAACACAGTTATTCTAGGGGACTTCAACACACCTCTCTCACCAATGGATAGATCATCCAAACAAAAGCTAAACAAAGAAACTTTAAGCCTCCTAAAAACAATTAACAATTTAGACCTAACGGACATATATAGAATATTTCATCCCTCAGTAAATGAATACACATTTTTTCTCAGCAGCACATGGCTCCTTCTCCAAAATAGACTATATTTTATGTCACAAGGCAACTCTCAGCAAATATAAAAAAATAGAGATACTACCCTGCATGCTATCGGACCATAAAGGGATGAAATTGGAAATCAACGACAAAACAAGGAATAAGAAAAACTACTCCATCAACTGGAAGCTAAACAACATGCTACTGAATGAACAAGGGGTTGAAGAAGACATCAAAGAGGAGATCAAAAAATTCCTAGAGGTAAATGAGAACACAGATACATCATATAGAAATCTCTGGGACACTATGAAGGCAGTAGTAAGAGGAAAATTCATTGCACTGAGTTCATTCCTTAAGAGGAAAAAAAACCAACAAATAAATGACTTAACATCACACCTCAAAGCACTAGAAAAAGAAGAACAGACCAACACCCAAGAGCAGTAGAAGACAGGAAATAATTAAAATCAGAGCAGAAATTAATGAAATAGAGACTAAGGAAACCATTCAAAGAATTGACAAAACTAAAAGTTGGTTCTTTTAAAAATAAACAAAATTGACAGACCCTTAGCGATGCTAATGAAAAGAAGAAGAGAAAAAAACTCAAATTACTAACATTCGTGATGAAAAAGGGAATATCACAACAAACACCTCAGATATACAGAATATAATTAGAAATTACTTTGAAAACTTGTACTCTAATAAAATAGAAAATACTGAATGCATTGACAGATTTCTAGAGTCATATGATTTGCCTAAACTGGATGTGGAGGCTATACACGATTTAAACAGATCAATTACAAGCGAAGAAATAGAAGATGTCATCAAAAAGCTACCAACAAGGAAAAGTCCAGGACCTGATGGGTTTACAGCCAAGTTCTATAAGACTTTCAAAGAAGAACTAATACCAATGCTCTTCAAACTATTTCAAGAAATAGAAAAAGAGGGAGCTCTTCCAGACTCTTTCTATGAGGCCAATATTTCATTAATTCCAAAGCCAGGCAAAGACACATCCAAAAAAGAAAACTTCAGGCCCATATCTTTAATGAACATAGATGCAAAAATCCTCAACAAAATCCTGGCAAATCGGATACAAAAACATATCAAAAAGATAGTGCACCACGATCAAGTGGGTTTATCCTAGGGATGCAAGGCTGGTTCAACATTTGGAAATCAATAAACATAATACATCACATCAATAGACTTAAAGACAAAAATCATATGATCATCTCAATTGACGCAGAAAAAGCATTTGACAAAATACAACACCCCTTTATGTTCAAAACACTGGAAAAAACTAGGAATATCAGGAACATATCTTAACATTATAAAAGCTATTTATGCAAGGCCCAGAGCTAACATTATCTTAAATGGAGAAAAATTGAAAGCATTCCCTCTAAAAACTGGAACAAGACAGGGATGCCCCCTTTCACCACTGCTATTTAACATAGTACTGGAAACTCTGGCCAGAGCAATTAGACAGAAGAAAGAAATTAAAGGGATCAAGATAGGAAAAGAAGAGCTCAAATTAGCACTATTTGCTGATGACATGATAATCTACCTAGAAGACCCAAAAAACTCTACCAGAAAACTTTTACAACTAGTAAACGAATTTGGCAAAGTTGCAGGATACAAAATCAACACACATAAGTCAAAGGCATTTGTGTACATCAGCGACAAAGACTCTGAAAGGGAAATGATGAAAAATACCCCATTTGCAATAGCATCAAAAAAATAAAATAAAATACCTGGGAATCAACCTAACGAAAGAGGTGAAAGACCTCTATAACGAAAATTGTAGAACACTAAAGAAACAAATTATAGATGAACTCAGAAGATGGAAAGACCTACCTTGCTCTTGGATAGGTAGAATTAATATTGTCAAAATGTCCATACTTCCAAAAGCATTATACAGATTTAATGCAATTCCAATCAAAATCCCAATGTCATTCTTCAAAGAAATTGAAATAGCAGTCATGAAATTCATCTGGAAAAATAAGAGACCCAGAATAGCCAAAGTAATCCTGAGCAAGAAAAGTGAAACAGGGGGCATCACCATACCAGACTTTAAATTATACTATAGAGCAATAGTAACAAAAACAGCATGGTATTGGCACCAAAACAGACTGGTGGACCAATGGTACAGAATTGAGGATACAGAGACTAATACATATAATTTCAGCTATCTTATATTAGACAAATGTGCCAAAAATGTACAATGGAGAAAGGATAGCCTCTTCAACAAATGGTGCTGGGAAAACTGGAAATCCATATGCAACAAAATGAAATTAAACCTTTATCTCTCACCATGCACAAAACTCAATTCAAAGTGGATCAAGGACCTAGGAATTAGACCAGAGGCAATACACCTAATAGAAGAAAAAGTAAGCTCCAATTTCCAACATGTTGGATTAGGCCCCAAGTTCCTTAATAAGAATCCTGTAGCTCAAGAATTACTACCAAGAATTAATGAATGGGATAGATTTAAACTAAAAAGCTTCTTTTCAGCAAAAGAAACAATCAGTGAGGTGAATAGAGAGCCAACTAATTGGGAACAAATATTTAATACATGCACATCAGATAGAGCACTAATCTCTAGAATATATAAAGAACTCAAAAAACTTTACACTAAAAAAAAAAAAAAAAATAACCCAATCAATAAATGGGCTAAGGAATTGAGAAGACACCTCTCAGAAGAAGATGCACGATTAATCAACAAATACATGAAAAAATGTTCAACATCGCTGGCAATTAGAGAAATGCAAATCAAAACTACTCTAAGATTTCACTTCACTCCAGTCAGAATGGCAGCCATCAAGAACACAAGCAACAATAAAAGTTGGAGAGGATGTGGGGAAAAAGGCACACTCATACATTGCTGGTGGGACTGCAAAATGGTGCAACCGTTATGGAAAGCAGTATGGAGATTTCTTGGAAGACTGGGAATGGAACCATCATATTACCCAGCCATTCCACTCCTGGGTCTATTCCCAAAGGACCTAAAAACAACATATTACAGTGACACAGCTATCTCAATGTTTGTAGCTGCACAATTCACAATAGCTAGGTTGTGGAACCAACCTAGATGTCCCTCAGTAAATGAGTGGATTAAGAAAATGTGGTATATACACACAATGGAATTTTACTCAGCAATAAAAGAAAACAAATTAATGGCATTTGCAAGTAAATGGATGAAGTTGGAAGACATAATGCTAAGTGAAGTTAGTCAGTCTCAAAAATCCAAGTACCAAATGTTCTCTCTTATATAAGGAGGCTATTTCAAAGTATTGTTGGATGGGGGTACATAGGAGGATTAGAGGAACACTAGAATGGTCAAGGGAAAGGAGGGTAAGGGAGGGAGCAAGAGGGGAGGGAGGGGGAGGAAAAAAAAGGTGGTTGAATGAGACGGATATCATTTTTCTTAATGCATGATTGAAGACCTGAATTGTACGAATATACTTTGTATACAAACAGTTGTATGTAAAAAGATACTAAATATATGCACTATGAGTTGTACATATTAAAAATTATAAAAATAAAATAAAATAAATAAATAAATAAATAAATAAAAATAAAAACCAGGTCAATAAAATTTTACGTAGAAAATCCAAAGAGAAATCTTAGTGGTTTTCAACTTGGCAGTGAGTTCTTGGATATGACATCAAAACTGTAGGCATGATTCAAACTAGAAAGCTTCTTCTCAGCAAAAGAAACAATCGGTGAGTTGAACAGAGAACTTACAGAATGGTAGCAAATCTTTACCGCATGCACATCTGACAGAACATTAACTTCAAGGATATATAAATCTCTCAAAAACCTTTACACCAAAAAAACAAACAACCCAATCAATAAATGGGCTAAGGAACTGAACATCTCTTCTCAGAAAAAGATATACAATCAATCAACAAATATGTGGAAAAAAATATTCAACATCCCAAGCAATTGGAGAACTGCAAATCAAAACTAAGATTTCATCTCACGCCAGTCAAAATGGCAACTATCAAAAACACAAACAACAATAAATGCTGGCGAGGATGTGGGGAAAAGGGTACACTCTTACATTGCTGGTGGGGCTGCAAATTGGTGCAGCCAATTTGGAAAGCAGTATAGAGATTCCTAGGAAACCTCGGAATGGAACCACTATTTGACCCAGCTATCCCACTCCTCGATCTATACCCAAAGGACTTAAAAAATAGCATATTACAGGGACGCAACCACATCAATGTTCATATCAGCACAATTTTTTACAATAGCTAGATTGTGGAAACAACCCTGATGCCCAAAAATAGATAAAAATATAGGGAAACTTTGGTTTATATACACACTACTCAGCACTAAAAGAGAATAAAATCATGGCATTTGCAGGTAAATGGATAGAGTTGGAGAAAATAATGCTAAGTGATGTCAGCCAATCCCAGAAAACCAAAGGTCGATTGATTCCTTTGCTATGATGATACTGAATTATAGTGGCAAGGGAGTGGGAATGAGAGGAATGAAGGAATTTTAAATAGAAAAAAAAGGCGGGGGAAGGAGGTAAAGGGGCAAGGGGATAGAAACAATGGCAGAAGGAGTTGGACATCAATATACTAAGTGCATGTATAAAAACTCAAAAGGTATGAAAATACTTTGTGTAAAACAAATGACTTAGAAAACTGTTCTTTTTATGTAATATAAAAAAAATTATACTCTAAAAGCATGTATAACAAATTAAATTAAAAAATTAGAAAAAGTGCAGGCATGAAAACAAGACATGATAAATAATATTTCATCACACACACACACACACACACACACACACATACAATTAACATCTCATAGCACTGTGAGCAGAGTTAAAAGGCAACCAGGAGACTGAAAGAAATGACAACAATTAATACATTTGGTGAGGGATGAATATTCACAATATTTGAAAAAGTTTAATATATACATAGATGTTTACACACATACACACACACACACACACACACACACAACAAAAACCTTGTTAAATTGGTAAAATATCAGGCACTGCACCAGACTCAAAAAGTACTAATAAATACATGAACAATTGTGTAACATCACTAATTATTAGGAATCTCATTGCAATGTTTGTGGGATCCCATTGCACCTGCTTTAGAATTGCTTCATCACAACACCATCTAATAACAAGTCTCAGGCAGGGAGTGAATTACTCAGAAGACTTGTGCACTGCTGGCTGTGAGCATAATGGTCCAGCCACAGTGGAATACAGCCTGCTGCTCCTACAATGTTAAACTCAGAATCAGCACAGCCTCCTGCAATTGCTCTTCTGAGAAAGCACTAGAGATGGAAAAAGTGGGCCTTGAGCACATTTTATACCTCCATGTTCACAGCATCGTTCATAACAGCCAAAAGGCAGTAATGCAAAAAATTCTCATATATGGCTCAGAAGATCAGCTAAAGTAGTATATACATCATATAGAGTATTATGAAGCCCTAGGAGGAAGAAAATTTGGTACACTTTCCATATGGATGAAAATAAGAACAGTGAGTAAAGAGTATTTTGACAGTCACAAGAGGACATCTGCTTAATGTCTTCAATTATATAAGTAACATGAATAGAGAAGGTCATGTGGACAAGTAGCTGGAGGTTTCCAGGGAAAGGGAATTGAGCAGAGAGTTAGTACTTACAGAATTCAGGGTTGTAGTTTGGGGTGATAAAAAGATTCTAGAGACAGACAGGTATGACAATTGTACAAAAATGTACATACTAGGTGTGGCACAAGGTGTACCCTGAAAACATTTCAAATGTTTAAAACTACAAGTGAATTGAATTAATGACAAGTGTGCTTCCAGGAGTACAATTTTGATAGGGTTGACAGATGGTGGCCCAGTTTTTTTGTTAACTTTTCACCATTATGACAGAAAGATCTCACAAGAGCAATGTCAGAGAAGGGACATTTATTTGATTTGCATGGATTCAGTAGTTCAGTCCATACTTGGCCAACTCCACTGCTCTGGGCCTGAGCTGAGGCTACTCCAGGCACTTTTTCTGTTTCTGAAATGGGACTGGATTTGCAATCATGTCTGCCTTGACCTTTGTTAGATTATTATACTGGACCAAGTCCTTCCACACCTGAGTCAGAATTTACATAGAAGAGTGGAAAACAAACAGGGTGAACCCATTGGCCACCCCTCATGGTGCCTTTGCAATTAGCAGGGGGACTTCAGTGACATTGAAGGCTCTTTTTGACAGGTTGTCACACCCTAGAAAAAACACAACTGAATGTGGGGAGACAAAATTGCTTTATGGCTGCACTTTTCAAAATGGTTATGGTTGGAAACTGAAATTCCAAGTGTATACAAATCAGCTGGTCTCTGCTCAGCAAGGGGCTCTCAGTCACCAGCATGACCCATCACACAGATGCAGCAGCCACCCTCCCAGCCTTTCCAGTGAGGTTCCCGCAGGTGCCAACAGCAGGGCTCTCAGCTAGCCAGTGCTCCCAAGGCTCCTGGTGGTTCTGAGCATCTAGTCATCAGGAAGGATGATCCCTCCTGGGCCCTGGTATCTACCACACTTGGGGATCATGTCAAGCACTTGTGTGGAGTTCAGCCCTGGGAAGAGGGTCATCCAGCTTCTCCCAGGACCTGAGCTAAATGCAGCCCTGCCTCCCAGGCTGCTGTGGTGAGGTCAGTAACTCCTGCAGCTTCTCTGTCCCTGTGTCTGCTCAGAGGTGCAGCATGGTTGTAGGAAATGTTCTGCAAGAGCACAGGGATCTTCCATCCATACCAGCCTTTTTCAAAAACACAAAGTCCCCAACTACATATTAATTCAAAAATGACATTCCTAGCTCAAATGTATCCATCCAAAGTGTGACTTTTGAATTTCTTTTGAAAAAGAGCTTTTTTTTTTTCTAAAGAAAAAGAAATAAAGCTCATTTCATGGAAACAGCAACAATAACAACAACAACAACAGTCTCCACACTGCCAGCTGCTGTTTTCTGAGGCTTGGAGGCTCATGAAGTATCACACACTGTACTATGAAGAGCACAAAACACTCTTCTTAGATTTCAAGTACTGAATTCATTACAGTTTTCAAGAAAGCCTTCAAATCTTCTTGTCATTATCAGTTTGAACACTCATAAAATACCAGGCACACTTGGATTAGAAAGCTAAGGGAGGCTCTCCCCTCCCTGCACCACCCCTTCAGGTTCTGCCCTGGTCCTTTGAGGGATTTTAATGAATGTTAAGATCCAGCCAGAAACTGAGGACTTGAGGCCAGTTCTCTCTGTGTCCATGACTTCTGTCCTCCTGATGTGTCCCAAGGATGCTGCAGATGTCCAAGGGAAGGAAATGGTCACTATTTACTCAAACCTCTGTAGACTCTAGTTTCTGTTATTTGAAGTCAATAGTCTTCCCCTTCAGAGACTCCTGAGAAAAGCACCTGGTGCTGGTACATACTCCAGAAGCTCCATCCCACCTAGAAAGAGGTCTGCTTGCCCTGAAACCCAAGGACCTTTTTGGAATGAAAGTTCAGAGAGGGAAGGCACAGTGGTTTACACTGAGACTACAATGGTTGTGGATAAAAGTAGTGAAATTGCACAAATAGAGATATTCTTCAGTATAAGAGGGCATTCCTAAGGGAAGCACTTGCTACTATTGGTTAAGTGAGGTTGAATGACAGGAGCTTCAACATATTTAGTATTGAGCACCCTATGGTTGGCCATATGTTTTTAATGGTTCCAACTAACATTCGAGAACATGGAGCAGTTTTTTGGTTTTGCTCTATGTTACCTGATTACCTTCCCTATCTCCTTCCCCAGTATCCTCCAGCTCTTTTAGTTAAATTTAGGGCATCTTGGAATATTTTATTTATCACACCCCACAGATCTTGATAGAACAGGTCAACATGTGCTTTAACCACAGAGAATCTGAACTGCTGGGACCCCAAGCACCATGGCTCTCTGGTCCCTCCACTGCTACTTAGAGAGTGGTGAGCAGCAGAACAGTGTGCAGCTTCTGAGTTCTAGACATGGAGGCTGAATCCCAGTTCCTGCAGTGTTAACATCTAACGGGAAACTATGTATCATTTTCTAATGAAACAATGGTCCTGGAGAGTGCCTGATATCCACTTAAGCCTAATTATCTAAGTAAAATAATACCTGCAACCATAATACATTTTTCACAGTGTGCAAGAAAGCACCTAATTGTTTCTCAAGAAATAACTGTGGACAGGAAACTTCTCAGGATTTTTTCTCTGCATGTGGCCATTAATGGGAGCCAGCGCACTGCAGTAAAGGCAGAGAGGGGCCACAGGTGTCCCTGAAAATACAAAACTGACCCTGGGGGTGACTGTCATTAGCACTTCACTTTCTTTAACATCCTAGGTTTCATTACAAAACCTGGAAGATGAGGCTGGATAAGGAAGTGAACATAATCAAGATTTCATGCAGGAATAATGCTTTCAGGGTTGAAGTGTATGGTTTTATTTGGTGAAAGTGAATCCCTGATTGTCTCTTAGTTCCTTGACCTCAATTAGAAGAAAGATTATCAATGTGAGGGAACATTTGCATTCCTTACAAAATATGTTCCAAGGATGGATACACCAGCTTCATGAGTAGCAGTGAGGATTAACCTTGAAGTCTCCCTAGGACCCAGACTTTAAAAGTCTAAACATGTTATGCCTAAGAATGACAGTAGATGGCAGACAAGCCACACCAAACCAGTAACCTTGTCCCTTGTCTTAAAAATATTAGAAAATAGATAATGGATCACAGAACACAGAGCAACTGCCCTCCCTCCCACCCCCAACACACACACACACACACACACACACACACACACACACACATGTCCAGCTAGTATTGCTTCTCACGAGGCCACAGTCACATCCTGTGTGTTCTGGGTGACTCTATTCTACTGTACTTTATTCTAGGGCAAGTTGAGCATCCCTAGTCCTAATATTCTAAATTCAAAATGCTCAGAAATCTGAAAGTTTTAGATGGTTCCTGTGGAATTTGGATTGTCAGTTGAAAATGATCACTTGGTAATGTCTATTTAATGTCTCCAAAATCTGTAAAACACTGAAATCTGAAATATGCCACACTTAGAAACTGGATATTTAACTTGTGTTCTAATTTTTGTCATTAAAATATTTGATCATGGGCCTGCACAAATATGTAACAACAAAGCCTCCAATTATATACGATCATAGTGCACCAAAAATTTTTAAGGATTATTCTGAACTGATTTCCTGGTTCTAAATTGATAAAATCCTACAGTTTCTAAAATTGTGCCTTAGTAAATATGCTTCTTGCCCGTATTCAAGAAACTCTAGAATAGAAAGTTGAAGTAATTCTACTGCAGCAGACACCAAATTGTGCTGGTGGTTTTCCTTCCTGTTTATCACTAGATAAAAGTTAGAGAAATAAAGACAAGATTAAAAGACAAAATAAGGGTCACATAAGAAGAAAGGGTGGGACATAACCTGTGATGCTTTCCTGGCATGATGATTTGATCAAAGGTGGTGAGAAGAACACAAAGGTCAGTTATGGTGGCTGTGATTGACAGCCTAGCATTTCAATGCATGTAAGCTGCCTGGTACCGAAACCCGGGAAAAACTCTCGGAGGCAGAGTATAGCTTTTACTACTTTTACTTCTACTTTCTTAGAGCTTAGAGAGGGAAAGAAAGATTTTTAGAGAGAAAGATTAGAGCGAGCTTTTCTTCTTGTCTTCTTAGCTTAGAGTCTTAGAGAGAAAGAAAGATAGAGCTTAGCTTAGAGTAAGATTCTTGTCTTCTTAGCTTAGAGTTAGAGTCTTAGAGAGAAAGAAAGATAGAGCTTAGCTTAGAGTAAGATTAGAGCTTCTTTCTTCTCTCTTCTTTCTTCCTTCTTCTTTCTTCTGTCTTCTGTCTTCCTTAGGAGCCTCGGCCTAACTCTGACCAGTCATTACTTCTTCTATCTGGTTTCTCTTCTGTCTTCTATCTGGTTTCTCTTCTGTAACCGCTCTGCCTACGTTCTGGCCGCTCTGATTCTTCTGACCGACCGAGTGACTGCCCGGCTGACTGAATTCTCCGTTCTCCTAACTCGGACCGCTTTCACCCAGTTATATCTTCAGGTTTGCGGGTGCCTACAGGTGCGTCACATACATATCAGGTGGAACCCATGGCTTCCAGCTAGCTACAACAGCCCTTCCCAATTAGGGCTCCTTCATATTCCTTCCCTTTAGTTTAAAAAGGTGCTTTCTATTTTCTCTATTTTATTTTCTCTATTTTCTTTTATTTTCCCTACCTAGCTTTTCACCTTTTATTTTTGAAAGGGTGGATATTTGAGCCCTTTTTGAGGAGGTGCTGCGGCTTTTAAGGAAGCCTACTGCTGAGGAGCAGCTAATGCACTTAGTTAAGCACAATTGCATAAGCGGCTTTGACTTTTTTTTTTTTTTTTCCTCTTCTTTATTTTTCTTTATGGCTTTCTTGCCAAAGCTCAATGGCTTTTTTTCTGCATGGTTTTTACCATGCTATTTAATTCTCTATTTTCTTTTAAGCTCATGGCTTTTTTCTTTATACTAAAGCTCAAGGCTTTTTCTCTATATTTTTCATTACTTCTTCTAACCGCTCTGCCTATGTTCTGGCCGCTCTGATTCTTCTGACCGACCGAGTGACTGCCCGGCTGACTGAATTCTCCGTTCTCCTAACTCGGACTGCTTTCACCCGGTTATATCTTCAGGTTTGCGGGTGCCTACAGGTGCGTCACATACATATCAGGTGGAACCCATGGCTTCCAGCTAGCTACAACAGCCCTTCCCAATTAGGGCTCCTTCAAATGCAGATCAAGACAAATAAGTAGGATTTAAGAGTTGAGAGCAGAAGAGTGAAAAGACCAACCAGAGCCCAGTGAGGCTGTGCAGGAAAATTGATGGCTGATTCCTGCGGGTTTCAGCTAACTTAGTCTTCTTATCTTCATGAAGAGCATTATCACCATGGAGACAATAACAACAGAATCAAGAACACATGTATTATGTGTTGGTGTTCAAAGGTATTATGTTGATGAAATAAAAGTTAGAGCTACAAGGAAGATGCTTTTAGTGTTAGAGTTTCACTCATGTGGAATGTGAGGCAAAAGCAGCTTTAGGAAACTCCATCCATGCCCCATGATCTATGTGATAGAGCTCTGTCCCCAACCTGGTGGTCTGATTCAGAGCCCACCATGAGAGTACTAGGCCATGGGATGAATATTGTGCAGCTGTGATGAAGCTTTTATAGCTGAATAATAGTAATTCCATGGAAATGTGGAACAGCATCAGTGCAGGAGCTTCCTGGGGACAGAGAAAGATCAAGAGAGCAAGACTTCACCTGCTGGAGGAAGTGGCAGTTTCTGGAATTGTGTCATAGCCCACAACCTCTGTCACTGATGGAACAAAGCATGAGAGGAAACTAAAGGTTGTGAAACTAGTATGCTACATATAGGATATGACACCAGCACTGCCTTTGGCCCCAGAGAGCAGAGCATATTTGGTGAGAAATTTTGAGCTTCCCTGTCTGACCTTGGATTCAGGACCTGAGCCTGTGCTGTGTGACTGAAAGGAGCCAGCACTGAAGCTGTGCCCAGCCCTGTCCAGCCCCACTGATTTGCATGTGCCCAGAGCACAGGCCCCTGCCCAGAGGACTTCTTAATAGGCTGCTCACATCGTGTGCAGGAGTCAGTCTCAGTCAGGACACAGCATGGTCATGAGGGCCCCTGCTTAGCTCCTGGGACTCCTATTGCTCTGCCTCCCAGGTAAAGAGGGACAGCACTAGGGATGTACTCAGGGAAGTATTATCTGTACCGCTAGTCTCTTCTGTGAAATCCTCTTATAATATGGATAATTATTTGGCTATTTTCTTTTTTCCATGTCAGGTGTGTGATGTGACATCATGATGACCCAGTCTCCATCCACCTTGTCTGCAGCTCAAGGAGATAGAGTCACCATCACCTGCAGGGCAAGTCAGGGCATTAGCAATGAATTAGCCTGGTATCAGCAGAAACCAGGGCAACCTCCTATACTACTCATCAATTGTGCCACCAGTTTGCAGTCTGGGGTCCCATCAAGGTTCAGTGGCAGTGGATCTGGGACAGATTTCACTTTCATCATCAACATCCTGGAACCTGAAGATATTGCCACTTATCACTGTCAACAGCATAGAAGTTCCCCTCCCACAGTGATACAAGCCATGACATAAACCTCCCAGGGAAGCAGAAGTGTGAGGCTGGGCTCCCCCAGCTGCTCCTCCTGCTGCCTCCACCTGCTGAGAGCACTTCTCAGAGGCAGCAAGGCTCTGAGGTCACTGGGAGAATTTAGTAGAAAAAGCAAGAGGGCTCCTCTGCACCCTAACAATCTTTCTGCCTCCTTAGGCCCAGCAGGCAGAAATGATAGTAAATAGTCAATGGTCAGCCGTCAGAAAGGATAGGCCCCAGTTGAGGTCTTGTTCAAAGGCAGAGACCATGCCAGGGGGCTAACCTGGAGAAATCCTAATGGGCACCATGAAGGCCTTTTTCAAATATAGGAGCCCATAAGTGGGAGCACTTCAGGAACTCCTTTGTCCTAGAGGTGGAAAAATTATAGGTGGCAATGAATGGGTTGGAAATCACAGAAAGGATTATACCTTCAGACTAAAGGATACAATCAATGACCTTGGTACTTTCTCAATGTCTTTTTAACATACCTTTTATCAATACTTATACCTAAACCATATAATCCCTAGGCTACCACACCAGAATGGATTTTTCTAGTTATCAAACCTCCTTCATGGTCACAGGACCCCTCTCCCTTTTTGCTTGAACAAATCCTATTACAATTACTGTTCCCTTCCGTTAGTTTCCATAGATTTTATTACACGAAGAAAATTGGCAAATCAGGGAATCCAGATGCTCCTCACACCTCTGGTTTCAATGGTGCCCCTCCTGACTTAATAAACTACAAACATCATCTCAGCTGAGGGGTTTGGTTTATAGTAAGAGTATGGATTTAAATAGAAATGAGAAGTCACTCTGCGTATTCCAAAGAGAAAGTTCTCTAAAGCACAGGGAATGGGAATCTAAACTGCAGACTCTCACAGTCTGGAAGTGTGATCATGAAGAAGCAGATACAAAAACACAACACAGAAAAGGCAACTGTGACAATGGAGGGACCCTCTGCTCCTGTGTGAGAACCCAGAGCACATGTTCAAAGGCATTCTTTGTAAAAATCATTGAATATAGATAAATTGAGTCCAAGTAGCAACTTTTAAATGATCACGGGGTGTGATATGAAAGCAGATGCTGGAAATGGGAGATTCCATGATGCATCCCAGAAGTAAAAGCTCACTTACCACTCAAGGCACAGGCTGCTGGCCCTGTGGCCCTGGGTCCTGTGTGGAAGACCAGATGTGGAGCTTTTGCTCTCAGCTGCCTGTTGCATCTCACAGGTGATTCCCCAGTCCTCACCTGGTCCAGGAATCTCCTGCATGTTCAATGAATGGTGTGGAATCTTCCTCTCTGGATCCTCCCTCTCAGATGAGGCACCTCATGGAGCATCTCCACAGGGGTCAGAGAGAAACAGCATCCTGGGAATTGTGTTTCCAGAAGCCATGGTGAGGACAGCAGTTACCAGCTAGCCTCCCAGTGTGGTCACTGTGGGGCAGGCCCAACATGCCAGAGTTAGGCTCCCTTGCCAAGGCTTCTCATAGGCTGATGTGTTTTATGATTTTAGTGTGTAGCAAGGCAATGAATTGGCTGTCAAGGCTACTGTGTCATCAAGGTCATAAACCCTCTGATTTAGTGTATACACTCAAGATCTTATTCAGTAATCTGTGAGCATAAGCCTCTATGTAGCCTACTTGGAGGAGACCTACTTTGTTTGATTTGCACAGTAAAAGAGCCTATGAAATTAGCTCAAATAGTGGCTAAAGGCTTTGGCCATCTCTGAATGGCCAACATTCCTATTCCCACCTGCCTCACATCTTCTTTCAACTGCCATATGCTTGAGACTTGCTTTCCAGGCCTGAATCTCACCTGCAGCAAGACAGTTGCTATTTCTCAGCTTTGGAAGTTTGTCAGAGAGATCAGGGCACAGATAATTTTTGTATGTGCCTCTAATTGCCATCAACAAGTTGGAATCATGTTAAACAAGCTTTATTAAGTCAGAAAATGCACAGGAAAGTGAAATTTTACAAGCAATGCATAAGTTTCCTTTAAAAGAAACAATGAAAATCATCCTTGAACAAATGAAAATCAAAGAAAACTGTCAATGTAAGTTTATTTTCCATTCTATTGAAAATGTTCAGAGAGAGATCCAAGATGGCGGATTAGAGGAAGCTGCACTTCAGGACAGTTCCGTAGAAAGAATCCAACAAAGCAGATAAATTGCCTTTCATTATATATATATATGGACTGAAAATACCGATATCCTGGATGGTTTGATTACCACTACCAGAGAGAGAAAGAGACAAGCTGTCTGCAGCGGCTGGAGCCGCGAGGCTCCTGCAAAACCGCCTGGGCGGTGCACAGGCCGTGCGAAACAAGGTCAGTGTGAGGAGACCGCGCTACTGCTGCAACCCCAGCCAAACTCACTGCACACTAGCGTGAAACCGGCGATAAAAACCAGCGATAACAGCCGGCGGGATTGGTGCTGGGGAGCCACGGGAGACCGCGGGTCCACACACCAGTTCGAATCCACAGTCCGCCTGACGCGACCCTCGGTGTGGCTTCCCGGCGCGATCGGCAAGGATACGGGAGTCTGGGAGTCTGCGGAGCTGCTGTTGACTGGAAGGAGAGCGCCGCCATCTTTGAAAGCTGCAGGGGCTGGTCCTGACAAAGGGGAGGAGACGGAGAGCGACTGCTGCATCCACCCAGGGACTCTCCAGCTCTCTGAAGACAACGCACAATTGGGTGAGACTTGGTTGGTCAGCAGGGGAAGGCGTTTCTGAGGCTGGCACAGCGGCCACAGGGGGCTGCAACTGTGGGTGGGCTTGGGGAGGGGGTGCCTTCTGTAAGGTCCCCTTCCCAGCGCCATTCATCTGCTGACACACACAGTCCCCCTGGGCCACTCCTTCACTGAACCGTGCAGCCGCTGGCCTAGGATGCAGCCTTGATTTCACTGACAGGATCACAGACTGTGATCCAATAGCAATTGGTTTGAACTGGAAAGGAAAAAAAGAGGGGGCTTCCCAGGGCCCGTTTTGTCTGAGACTTGGGGTTTGACTTTTTTTTTTTTTTTTTTTTCCCTTTCTTTTTATTGGTCTGCTTGATTTTCTGGATTGCAGGGAGGGGTTTTTTTTTGTTGTTGTTGTTTGTATGTTTGTTTGTTTATTTTTCTTTTTCTTTTTTTGGCTTTGTTTTGTTCTGCTTTTTTTTTTTTTTTTTTTTTTTTCCTTCCGCATTGATTGTTAGTGTGTTTATCTGCTTCCGCTCCCTTTTTTCTTTCATTCTTTTACTCCTTCTCACCCTTGTATCTTTTCTTCCTCCTTCATCTTTCAGGTTTACATCCTGCCAGTGCATACTAAACAGAGCCAAAAACAAGTTATACGCAAAACTTGGGATTTCTAGAACCGGCGCAATTGAACTGGGTAGCAAAGTGGTGTTATATATGCTTTACTCTCCATTTCCTTGATTCTCTCTCTCCTCTCTCTTACACCAATTCCTACTCTTTATCATTTTTTTTTCTTTTCCAACTTACTATATATATAAATTGATCTTTTTACCTAATTGTCAACCCCATTCTCTTTCTTCCATCGTCTACTGATACTAAACCACTTCCACTAAACCATTTCAATAGATATCTCTTTTCATACTTTCCAAGAAAGAACAATTTAAGACACTTCCTTCTTCCTAAACATAACACCTCCGTATCCAATACTTGAAGCTATAAAACCCTATCAGAAACGTACAGAGTAAATTGGAAATAATATCTGGGATAACAAAATCTGTACATTGTGACCAAACTTGGATTTTCTGAATAGAAAGTGTTAGGTTTTAAAAGTATAAAGGAATTATAAGGTGATCTGATAGCATCGTACTACAGGAACAACATAAGGCTTTAAGGTAAAATCGAAACAGTCAAGGTCCCACAGTGCAGGAAGAATAGACACACAAGCAACATGAAAAAACAAGGAAAGAAAATGACACAAACAAATCAAGATACCTCATCGGCAGATGTCATGGCAAGCACAGTTGGTCAAATGCCAGAGATGGAATTTAGAAATTACATATGCCAAATGTTTATGGAACTTAAGAATGAACTCAAAAATGAGATGAGGGAGCAGGTACAGGAGGCAAAAGATCATTTTGACAAAGAACTCCAAAAACAAATACAGGAAGTAAAAGATTACTTCAATAGGGAAATAGAGGCTCTAAAGAGAATCCAAACAGAAATTCCAGAAATGAAAGAAGCAATAAACCAAAATAAAAGCTCAATTGAAAACATCTCCAACAGAATAGACCATCTGGAAGATAGAACCTCAGACAATGAAGACAAAATATATGTCTTAGAGAAGAATTTAAACCATACAGCAAAACTTGTTAATAATCATGAACATAACATCCAGGAATTATGGGACAGCATAAAAAGACCAAACTTAAGAGTGATTGGCGTAGAGGAAGGGGCAGAGTTTCAAGCCAAAGGAATGAGTACTCTATTTAATGAAATAATTACAGAAAATTTTCCAAGCTTGAGGAATGAAATGGAAAACCAAGTTCAAGAGGCATACCGAACACCAAACAAACAAAATCTCAACAGAGCCACACCTAGACACATTATAATGAAAATGCCTAATACACTGAGCAAGGAGAGAATACTAAAAGCCACAAGAGAAAGGAAGCAAATTACATATAGGGGGAAACCAATCAGATTATGTTCAGATTTTTCAACCCAGACCTTAAAAGCAAGAAGATCCTGGAATAGCATATTTCAAGCTCTGAAAGAAAAGGGATGTCAACCAAGAATCTTATATCCAGCAAAATTGAGCTTTAGATTCGAAGATGAAATAAAAACCTTCCACGACAAGCAAAAGTTAAAAGATTTCACAACTCGAAAGCCAGCAATTCTGAACATCCTGGGCAACATTTTTCATGAAGAAGAAGAGAAAGATGATAACGAAAATCAACAAAGGGAGATATTAAACTAAAGGAAATACCAACCAGAAGAGAAACCAAATCAAGCTAAAGACCATAAGTCAAATAAAAATGGATGGGAATAAAAATCACATCTCAATAATAACCCTGAATGTTAATGGCCTAAACTCGCCAATCAAAAGACACAGATTATCAGAATGGATTAAAAGAAATGACCCAACAATTTGCTGTCTCCAAGAAAAACACCTCATAGAAAAAGACATCAACAGACTGAAAGTGAAAGGCTGGGAAAAGTCTTATCACTCACATGGCCGGCGGAAGCAAGCAGGGGTTTCCATTCTCATATCAAATAAGGTAGACTTCAAACCAAAATTAATCAAGAGGGACAAAGATGGATATTTCTTATTACTTAAGGGAACCATCCATCAACAGGATATAACAATCATAAATCTGTATGCCCCAAATAATGGAGCACCTACATTCATCAAACAAACGCTTCTTAAGTTCAAGAGTAAAATAGACCACAACACAGTTATTCTAGGGGACTTCAACACACCTCTCTCACCAATGGATAGATCATCCAAACAAAAGCTAAACAAAGAAACTTTAAGCCTCCTCAAAACAATTAACAATTTAGACCTAACAGACATATATAGAATATTTCATCCCTCAGTAAACGAATACACATTTTTCTCAGCAGCACATGGCTCCTTCTCCAAAATAGACCATATATTATGTCACAAGGCAACTCTCAGCAAATATAAAAAAATAGAGATACTACCCTGCATGCTATCGGACCATAAAGGGATGAAATTGGAAATCAACGACAAAACAAGGAATAAGAAAAACTACTCCGTCAACTGGAAGCTAAACAACATGCTACTGAATGAACAAGGGGTTGAAGAAGACATCAAAGAGGAGATCAAAAAATTCCTAGAGGTAAATGAGAACACAGATACATCATATAGAAATCTCTGGGACACTATGAAGGCAGTAGTAAGAGGAAAATTCATTGCACTGAGTTCATTCCTTAAGAGGAAAAAAAACCAACAAATAAATGACTTAACATCACACCTCAAAGCATTAGAAAAAGAAGAACAGACCAACACCAAGAGCAGTAGAAGACAGGAAATAATTAAAATCAGAGCAGAAATTAATGAAATTGAGACTAAGGAAACCATTCAAAGAATTGACAAAACTAAAAGTTGGTTCTTTGAAAAAATAAACAAAATTGACAGACCCTTAGCAATGCTAACGAAAAGAAGAAGAGAAAAAACTCAAATTACTAACATTCATGATGAAAAAGGGAATATCACAACAAACACTTCAGATATACAGAATATAATTAGAAATTACTTTGAAAACTTGTACTCTAATAAAATAGAAAATACTGAATGCATTGACAGATTTCTAGAGTCATATGATTTGCCTAAACTGGATGTGGAGGCTATACATAATTTAAATAGATCAATTACAAGCGAAGAAATAGAAGATGTCATCAAAAAGCTACCAACAAGGAAAAGTCCAGGACCTGATGGGTTTACAGCCGAGTTCTATAAGACTTTCAAAGAAGAACTAATACCAATGCTCTTCAAACTATTTCAAGAAATAGAAAAAGAGGGAGCTCTTCCAGACTCTTTCTATGAGGCCAATATTACATTAATTCCAAAGCCAGGCAAAGACACATCCAAAAAAGAAAACTTCAGGCCCATATCTTTAATGAACATAGATGCAAAAATCCTCAACAAAATCCTGGCAAATCGAATACAAAAACATATCAAAAAGATAGTGCACCACGATCAAGTAGGGTTTATCCCAGGGATGCAAGGCTGGTTCAATATTCGGAAATCAATAAACATAATACATCACATCAATAGACTTAAAGACAAAAATCATATGATCATCTCAATTGACGCAGAAAAAGCATTTGACAAAATACAACACCCCTTTATGTTCAAAACACTAGAAAAACTAGGAATATCAGGAACATATCTTAACATAATAAAAGCTATTTATGCAAGGCCCCGAGCTAACATTATCTTAAATGGAGAAAAATTGAAAGCATTCCCTCTAAAAACTGGAACAAGACAGGGATGTCCCCTTTCACCACTGCTATTTAACATAGTACTGGAAACTCTGGCCAGAGCAATTAGACAGACGAAAGAAATTAAAGGGATCAAGATAGGAAAAGAAGAGCTCAAATTAGCACTATTTGCTGATGACATGATAATCTACCTAGAAGACCCAAAAAACTCTACCAGAAAACTTTTACAACTAGTAAACGAATTTGGCAAAGTTGCAGGATACAAAATCAATACACATAAGTCAAAGGCATTTGTGTACATCAGCGACAAAGACTCTGAAAGGGAAATGATGAAAAATACCCCATTTGCAATAGCATCAAAAAAAATAAAATACCTGGGAATCAACCTAACGAAAGAGGTCAAAGACCTGTATAACGAAAATTATAGAACACTAAAGAAAGAAATTATAGATGAACTCAGAAGATGGAAAGACCTACCTTGCTCTTGGATAGGTAGAATTAATATTGTCAAAATGTCCATACTACCAAAAGCATTATACAGATTTAATGCAATTCCTATCAAAATCCCAATGTCATTCTTCAAAGAAATAGAAATAGCAGTCATGAAATTCATCTGGAAAAATAAGAGACCCAGAATAGCCAAAGCAATCCTGAGCAAGAAAAGTGAAGCAGGGGGCATCACCATACCAGACTTTAAATTATACTATAGAGCAATAGTAACAAAAACAGCATGGTATTGGCACCAAAACAGACTGGTGGACCAATGGTACAGAATTGAGGATACAGAGACTAATACATTTAATTACAGCTATCTTATATTAGACAAAGGTGCCAAAAATGTACAGTGGACAAAGGATAGCCTCTTCAACAAATGGTGCTGGGAAAACTGGAAATCCATATGCAACAAAATGAAATTAAACCTTTATCTCTCACCATGCACAAAACTCAATTCAAAGTGGATCAAAGACCTAGGAATTAGATCAGAGACAATACACCTAATAGAAGAAAAAGTAAGCTCCAATTTCCAACATGTTGGATTAGGCCCCAAGTTCCTTAATAAGAATCCTGTAGCGCAAGAATTACTACCAAGAATTAATGAATGGGATAGATTTAAACTAAAAAGCTTCTTTTCAGCAAAAGAAACAATCAGTGAGGTGAATAGAGAGCCAACTAATTGGGAACAAATATTTAATACATGCACATCAGATAGAGCACTAATCTCTAGAATATATAAAGAACTCAAAAAACTTTACACTAAAAAAACAAATAACCCAATCAATAAATGGGCTAAGGAATTGAGAAGACACCTCTCAGAAGAAGATACACGATTAATCAACAAATACATGAAAAAATGTTCAACATCGCTGGCAATTAGAGAAATGCAAATCAAAACTACTCTAAGATTTCACTTCACTCCAGTCAGAATGGCAGCCATCAAGAACACAAGCAACAATAAATGTTGGAGAGGATGTGGAGAAAAAGGCACACTCATACATTGCTGGTGGGACTGCAAAATGGTGCAACCGTTATGGAAAGCAGTATGGAGATTTCTTGGAAAACTGGGAATGGAACCATCCTATGACCCAGCCATCCCACTCTTGGGTCTATTCCCAAAGGACTTAAAAACAGCATATTACAGTGACACAGCTATCTCAATGTTTGTAGCTGCACAATTCACAATAGCTAGGTTGTGGAATCAACCTAGATGTCCCTCAGTAAATGAGTGGATTAAGAAAATGTGGTATATACGCACAATGGAATTTTACTCAGCAATAAAAGAAAATAAATTAATGGCATTTGCAGGTAAATGGATGAAGTTGGAAGACATAATGCTAAGTGAAGTTAGTCAGTCTCAAAAATCCAAGTACCAAATGTTCTCTCTTATATAAGGAGGCTATTTCAAAGTATTGTTGGATGGGGTACATAGGAGGATTAGAGGAACACTAGAATGGTCAAGGGAAGGAAGGGTAAGGGAGGGAGCAAGAGGGGAGGGAGGGGGGGAAAAAAGGTGGTTGAATGAGACGGATATCATTTTCCTTAATGCATGATTGAAGACCTAAATTGTACGAATATACTTTGTATACAAACAGTTGTATGTAAAAAGATACTAAATATATGCACTATGAGTTGTACATATTAAAAATTATAAAAATAAAAAAAAATTCTAAACATTAAAAAAAAAAAAGTATAAACTTAGGAAAATCTTTGGAAAGCTGACTCAAAAAACACTAGGTAGTAGAAAACAAGGTAAATTTAAAAAAATGTTTTAAATGGCAAGTAGGTATTAACAGCTAAATCATTTTTTTTAACATTTTAGGTTATTAAATAAGCTTATATTTCTATCTCTTATCTACTTTTGACCCTGATCTTTATTTATTCAAGTCTCATTGTCTAACAACACATTTCATTTTCCTTTGGAAATTTCTATAACTTTATTCTTTATAATATGAATGTAGTTCAGTTTGGGACAAAGGACATGCTTAGAACACAGTAGCTTCTTTTTCATGAGAAATGTCAAAGCCAGGAGAAGACTAATACTGTTAACATGCAAAGACACTGAATTCTACTGAATATTTTTTCAATGAAAACAATCAAATACATGTGTGATAAAGAAAAGCTGATGCTACAAGGTGTGAAGGGCAGTTACTGGTGATGACTTAGCAAAGCAATAAAGAGCTTTCAATAAAGTTACATATGATTGATAAAAAAAAAAAAAAAAAAGAAAATGTTCAGACAGAACAGCATCATCTGCATCACTAAGAGCTGTTCCAACTGCAGAATTCCAGAATCACCTAGACCTGCTGAATGAGAATCTGCATTTTATTTATCTTATTTATTCTAATTAATTATACATGACAGCAGAATACACTTTGATTCATTGTACACAAATGAAGAACAATTTTTCACTTCTGTGGTTGTACAAGAATTACATGATTTGTGTAATCATACATGTACCTAAGGTAATAATAGCTGTCTCATTTCACCATCTTTCCCATAAAAGAATGTGCATTTTAGAATTTTGAATAATTAATATGCATAAGATTTGAGAGACTCCCTCTAGGACTCAATTAATCCAACAGAGTTTTTTACACATCCAATGATGCTATTTACAGAGATTTCCATTTAAACTATATTCATAAAACACCCATTGTCCTTTATCTGTTGCTATAGCAAAATACCTGAGCTAAGTAAGTACTGTGTAAAGAAAAGAGGTTGGTTTCACTCACAGTTTTCAAGCCTCAAAATCAAAGGTTAAGAAGTCCAACCTGCTGTCCTCAGGTCAAGCCTGCTCTGTGTCACAGCATGGTGTGTAAGTGGGAAGGGAACCAGCTGCACACTGCAGTGGTCCAGCCTGTGGTGTGGCCTCACTTTATGACAACCCACTCTGGAGAGGACTCCCTCAGTGTGTGAGAGCAGCACTGGTCATACAGGGTCAGCAGCTCCACTGACCTGACATGCTCCCACCAGGCCTTGGTCCTTAAAAGATCCACTATTTCTTATCATGACCACTCTAGGAAAAAGCCTCCAGTACATGAACACTTATGGAAAACCAATTAGGAACTATACAACTCCCATATTTACTTTTCCATTAATATGTAATCAACTTGAAATATTGTAGCAATATTACTGGTTTGCAAAGCATAATGTGGAGAGGTTTTTCTCAATGAATTGATTAACTACTATTCTGTCCAGCACAGTCTGTGCACTTCATTTGCTATTGCAATCTCCCATGAGAATTCTGGGACTTGAGGATGCACTGCAGGTCATCCATGGCCCAGAGGAAGTACAATCTGGGGATGAGCTCTGCAGCCTGAAGCCAAGACCAGTGAGCCCTACCTGCACTAGCCTAATCAAGAACTTGAAACCCATGAGCTGATTGCCTAATTCACTGGGTTTCAGTAGATGTTGTGAATAATTCTTGTCAGCATTGAATGCCACATTCACACATCATGGTAATGCACACATTGAAATACCAACAGAATGGAAAGCAGGAGAGCAGAGCAGCTGGATCAGGGGGAGAGGTTAGGGAGAGGATGGGAAATGACTGGGGCAGGAGACAGAGCAGTGTGTGCTCTGCCTTTTCACATTCACATTACTCACTGTTTTGTATACTTTTAATGCACGTGCACAATTAAAGTGAAAATTTCTTGTTATGGAAATGCTGAATTGTATAAAATTTTCATACCTATCCCATTTAAAATATTATGAAATTTAGTTTTAACATGATCAGTAATCAATTCAGGAAGATATCCAGAATACATTGAAAGTAAGTCATAATTGAATAAAGAGTAAAATACATAGATTATCTGGAAATGTGCCTGTATGCTTATAACATAAATTTGTGGCTGTCAGACAAGTGTCAGTATTTGGAGGGAGCTAACAAACTCAGAAGATTGGGTTGCAGCCTTCCCTGGCTTCGTAAACCTGGAATACCCAAGAGTTGATCCTCCAGTGAGTGGTGACAGGCTGTGACTTAGAGAAGATGGCCTGCTGCACTCAGAGGCCTCTGAGCTCAGGACATCTGGGTTTGGAGAAGTGCCTATGTGGAAGGATGGATCTAGTCTCATCCAGGACCCACTCTAAGCTCACATTGAAGATACCTCCATTTGGGCCCTGGTAGGAGCAGAGGACTGCATCTCTCATCATGACCACAGAGGGAAGGTGTGTGCCGTTGGATTGCAGACTCCTCAGAACACAGGCTGGTGCTGGGGTGACAGAGCCTACTCCACACTCAGAACTCTGACCCAATAACATACACAGAGGTGCTTAGCAGCCTCCAAGCTCCCAGGAATCACACATGGGCTTAAAGCTTCATGGACCCAAACTGACAGCATCTGGTGTCAGAGACAGAACCACAAGGAAACACATGGTACTACATCCCTTCTCTTTCACTGGAACATGGTCACCCTAGAGACCCACAGGCCCCTCTCAACTGGGCCCAGGCACATTACTGTCATCCTCCCTTATGAACCCTAGCTATGTGTATCCAGGGTAGAGAGATCATCTCTGTCCACTGCTAGTTCAGATGTTTCAATTCAAATATAACGTGGTGTGCTGACCACAGGATCCCGAGAGTCTGCCTTGATATTAGGAACGCTGCCTTTCTTTTCCTTCTATGGGAAATATCAGAAAATATTTCTCATCAAGAAGGAGTTTCTAAAATATATCATTAAATTAACAAATTCTGAAATAGAACAACAAATCAGAATGGTGGCTTTTAAAGATTTTATGTTCATTTCAAATGAAAATAGCAGCATAACCTACAACTTTATTTTATTGAAGTATAATTTGTCAACACAACTTTTTCTTAGCTTGACTTATTAGAAATTAAATCCTACATATTTTTTACTGTTCCTGGTTTGCCCACAATCCAGGTTTCCACACTGGAAAATAGGTGCATGAGTTTCTCAGGGATGCCTTAGCTGGTACCACACACCTGGCCTGACTCAGATGAGTTTATTTCCCCAGCTCTGGAGGCTGGAAATCTGAAGCCAAGGTGCACCAGGTCCAAACTCTCTCTGAAGTTGAAGATGGGCCTCTTTCCTGCCCCTCCAGGCTCTGCTGGTTCAGGCATTTCTTGCCTTGCAGCAGCTGAACTCCAGGATCTGCCCAGAGTTCCTATGCTCTCCTTCCTCCTGTGGGCTTCTGCTTGTGCCCTTTACCCTCCTATCATGCAAGCAGTGGCTTTCAGTTGTCCCCCATGCTCCAGTGTGACCTTTCCTTAACCACCTACCTCCAATAGCCCTATTGACATGGAAGGTCACATTCTAAGTTACTGAGTATCAGCATGTTTGGGGGACAACAAAATTAAACCATAAAATGGATTCAACTTAATTTCTCATTTGACATCATTTGCTATCCATTAGAATAGTTCTTTAAAATGAGCTGTAATATTGATAATTGTACACATTTTCTTCGTGTGTTGGATGTCTTCTCCTTTCTTTTGAATTCTGTAAATAGCATGCCTAATTAGGAGGCCCATATTTTCAAAAGAAAGACCCAGAATAATGTTGTGTAGCATCACACATCAGATGGAAGAAAACCAAATTTAAAAATGGAGCAAAACATGAAAGTAAATAAAATGTCAAACTGGGTAAATATGACATGTTAAATTCTAAACTCATCCCCCCCCCCGATGATTTGTTAGCCAATTTTATTGCTGTGATGGAATTCAGCTTGAAGGTCAATGTCACTTCAATTTCTCCTCCAACCTGTTTAACAGATTTTACTATAGAGGATTTCCCAGAGCATATACAGTTCAAGCTTCTGTGTTAAACTTCTTTATAATTTTATATGCTACTAGATTCCTTGGACTGTTTATTATGAAGTTGAGTGTACATAACCCAAAATTTCATGTAACTGTGTGAGTTTATTCTTTCAATTGCTTCAGGATTCTGAGTTCAGGACAAAAGCAATTTGATACTGGCAGCAATCTGCAGGAAGTGTGAGACTGCAATAAACAGCAGCGTTTTGTCAGTTGGTCACCTGAAAACTTATCCTTATATTTCCTATTAACTTACATTTGACATTTGGACTGATCCTTCAGGAGCTCTGGCCCAAGCATACTGCTCCAGGGTGACCATTTTTAAATGCAGGCCCAGGAGATGTCAGCAAGAGGCCCAGGAACCCTGAGCCCTGACAACTGAGATCACCGTCTTTGCCACTCATGGTCTGTGTCTCCTTCTGATCTGGAGACTCATGGCTGTGGCTGCCCCACACACAGGCCAGGGGAGAGAGATGGATTCTCACAAAGAGCAAGGAAGGAACAGGAATCGTGAGAGGACCTGGTTCTACACAGTGAGAAGATTCCTGTGGAAAGGTATTTTTCCCAATAACCATTGGAGATGAAGAATCAATTTTTGATTTTGAATGTGAGAGAAAGACTTCTTTCTCCTTGTCAGGTTTCTTTGACTTTTACTAGAACCAAGGGAGAGCCCATTTCCAACACTTGTTAACATGGTGACAGGAGCTATCACAGGAGTCTGGAATTACCTGAAGCAGATGAATCTGTCAGTAGGAAATTTCCTCTGTCAGTTCTAATGGGTGTGGGATGTTTACTTTCTCTATGTTAGCTGGGAGGGAGTCAAACAGCATGGCCATTCACTCCCCAGACATTGACCTGGGCACACTATCTACCTCTTCATGTTTCTGGTGGTTTATTAGTGCTTCCTACTGAACTCTTTGTGATTTTGCTAAATATTTTTTTAAATTTTTTTTATTATTCTAATTTGTTATACATGCTTGCAGAGTACATTTCATTTCATATTACATGTAAAGAGCACAATTTTTCAAGTTGCTGGTTTTATATAAAGAATTTTTTACAACAATTGTGTCTTCATACATGTATTTAGGGTAATGATTGATAATTCATTCTACCATTAGTCCTATCCCTTGCTCCCTTCCCTCCCTCCCACCTCTTTGTTCTATTTAAAGCTCTTTCATTCCTCTCATTCCCTCTCTCTTGCCTTTATAAGTTAGTATCTTCACATCAAAGAAATCATTTGACCTTTGATTTTTAGGATTGGATAACTTCATTTAGCATTATTTTCTTCAACTCCAACCATTTACATCAAATGTCATGATTTTATTCTCTTTTAGTGCTGAGTAATGTTCCATTTGCTAAATATATATATATTTTTTTTTTACCAGCAGATCCTCAACCTACTATTGCAAGCAGCATGGACTTTATCTACTTAGTTTCCCTCCAATCACAGAAGACATTTTATTTATTCAAAGGAGAGTCCACACCTGCCATTGGCTCTTTCCACTCCAGCACCCACCAGGGCATTTGCATGCTGCTCCCTTGGGAAGAATTTCTTACAAGGCTGAGTTTAAAGTTCAGCTCAATCTTGGCCTTGACTCACCAGGACTCCTCAGCTCACCTTCTCAAAATGAGGCTCCTGGCTCAGCTCCTGGGCCTGCTGATGCTCTGGATCCCTGGTGAGGACAGAGGGGTGAGGAAGGAAAATGGGGAGGGGGATGATATCGTTGTTTCATATATGTGATCTCTGTACATATTATCATTGTGGGTTTCACTGCATAGGATGGAGCATGTGATGTTCAAATAGATGAAAGGGAGGAAGTTTATAGAGGGCAAAAATGTCATCTACTGCTGAAGAATGGGACGTAGAAAGAGGAGAAGGGTGTTAACTTCTAGACAAGCATTGTTCATGTAAAACTCTATCTTATATGACATTGCATATTTCTAGATAGAAACCCAAACTACATACACCTGAATGTACAAATAATTTAGTTAAGAAAGGACAGAAGAGAAATAATTGAAATGTTTCAGAATATTATGGATAAATGTTCATTTCTGTCATGATTTCAGAATCCAGTGGGGAAACTGTGATGAACCAGAGCCCTCTGTCCCTTTCTGTCACCCCTGGACAGCCAGCTTCCATCTCCTGCAGGTCCAGTAAAAAGCTCCTTCATAGTGATGGATACACCTATTTGGATTGGGATATACAGAAGCCAGGCCAGGCTCCAAAGCTTCTGATCTATGAAGTTTCCAACCAGTACTCTGGTGTCCCAGAGAGGCTTAGTGGCAGTGGTTCAGGAACAGATTTCACACTGAAAATCATCAGGGTGGAGGCTGAGGATGCTGGAGTCTATTTCTGCATGCAAGCTGCACATGATCCTCCCACAGTGGTGCAGCCTCTAACAAAAACCTCCCTGCCTGTGTGTCCCAGCTACCTCATGTGCCGCTGGTCTTGGGAGCAGCTGAACAGATTGTCTGTGTTTATATGAGGAAGAAGCTACAGATGAGGGCTTTGGACCATGAGTAAAATGGGTACTGCTCAGTTACCACATATCAAGGTCCCACCAGCTGCAGAAGCCCTGGCATGGCACTAGCAAAAAGGAGATTTTGAGAGAAAAAGAGTTGGAGTGTTCCAAGTTGAAATTAAGTAGGCTGAAGAGGCACTATAGCCATGCAAAAGTAAAGAGTTCTTCTGTCAAAACAAACATGGGAAATATTTTTAAAAAATCATTAGTGTAATTTTCATTATAACTCTAATCTTTATTTTCCAAAATATTTTTAAGTCATACGTATTAATTATCACCGTCATGTCATGTTAATGCATGCACAACAAATGATGCAAATCATGACATTAGTAACATCCAGGATGCTGAGGTTTTAAGGAGGTAGTAATTTAATGAGATTGAAGGAAAATTGTCACCAGCTTATATTAAGGTGTTATTAATTTAGCATTTTATAATTTACCCCAAATGAACAAAAATAAAGGGAAAAAAGCTATCATATAAACAAATAAACAAAAAGAAAGAAATGGGAAGTTAATTGAAACATGTCCCAAAATAAACTAAAGAAAAAGGAGGTTGTAATGGAGGAGATTCTGGGAACAAAAAGACATCCAGCAGAGAGAAAGCAAAGAACGACAAAGGGAATTTCCTCCCTGTCTCCAATTTTACTGAATATAAATAAATGAAAATCCAAGCAAAATATGTGGATTTGCAAAATGGATTAAAATTGTGTATGTACATGCCTTGTCCAGCAATCTCATCTGAGGTCTTAGGGCAAGCAGAGCTTGATGGTGAAAACATGAAAAATGATCATATGCAAATGGTAAGCTAAAGCCAAGAAAAGTACTTGTGCTATTATCAGAAACACATAATTTTGTCAAATTTGATTAGAGGGACAAAGGAGGAAATTATAGAATGATAATAGGCTCAGTTCTCCAAGATGATAAATATTACAAACTTATATGCACCAAAAATCAAGGCTCCAAAACACATTTAAAAACAGTTACAAATACAAGGGACAAACAGACTACAATACAGTAACAAAGGGGATCCCACTATTGTATTTTCAATAGTTCATGGCACAACCAGACAAAGGACAAGTCAGGAAAGAGAGACCTGCAACAATGTCACCCACCTAACAGACATGTAGAGAAGATACCACCCACGATGGAATGGTACATGATTGCTCAAGTGCACATGGAATATTCCCCAAGATCCTGCATATGTTAGGCCAAAAAGCAAATCTCAATGAATTTATAAATATTTAAAACATAGAACATGCAAATTAACTCCTCTGATGACAATGGTATGAAGTTACAAATTAACAGCAGAAAGTGAACTGGAAAATTCACAAATATGAGGAAAGATAATCCACTCATGTAAGAAACTGTCTCAAAGTGTATGTTTTAGTGAGCTCTTCATCTCTGTGACAAAGAGATCAGACATGAACAACTTAGAGAAGGAAAGGTTTATTTTGGCTCATGGTTTCAGAGGTTCAGTCCATGGTCAACTGGCTCTGTAGCTCTGGGCCAAGTGAGGAAGAACACCATGGGAGAGGATGAGGCAGAGAGAAGCAGCTTAGGACATGTCAACCAGGAGAGAGATGGGGAGATAGCCATGCTCCACCTGCTTACAGTTATCACTGACACAGTCCACTCAAACTAAGATAGACTGATCAAGTCACAGCTGTCATAATCTGAATATTTTACCTCTGAAGATTCCTTGTTTTACAGAAGATTTTCGATAGACATTTTACATCCAAATCATAAAAATCCACTCCTGACCTCCAAAAGCTCATGTCCATATCACAAGGCAAAATGTGTTTATTTCATCTTCAAGAAAACCCATAGTCTTCACAATCTCAGCATTACCTTAAAGTCCAAATTCAAAGTGTCTATGAGCCAAGGAAATTCATGGTGGTGATGCCCTGTAGAAGTCTAAAACAAGTTCCATATGTCCTTTGTTCAGTGGCTTAATGTCAAAATTCCCATTTCAAAGTGGAGGAATATGACCACAGATGGAAGGGATATTGTCAAAGCTAGACTGTAAAAATAGTTAATCAAACACATCCTGCAGCCCCATATCCAACATCTGAGGCTTGTAGCATAGTGGTGTTCTATCCAAAGAGCTCACACAGGCCTCTGCCCTTTGGACTTGCTGACTGCAGCCCACATGGCCTCTCTTTCCCTTTCTCTCTGTTGGATTTACATTTTTCCTCAGCAGATGTTCCATGCTATTGGCATCTCTCAATCTCAGGGTCTCCACTGCAACTTCAACTCCATTCTTACATCTTCACACCTTGTCTTCTCAAGGGATGCCTGCAGGAATTCAGCCCTGATACACCCTTCCTGGTCTTCAAGGCCTTCCTTTGAAATCTCAGTGAAAACATCATGACTCCTTACCCAGCATCCTGCGTTTCTGCAGATACAGCACTGTGTTGTTGATGCCAATGTCTGTCACCATCTTGAACAGTAGCTAAGCCTTCTGGGACCACAGATATACCATCCTCTGAGTGCCTGGGTGGCTGAGCACAGGGAAACTACTTCCTAGAAATCCCAGGCAAGCAAAGATCCCCATGGTCTCTTTCCAAAGGAAATTTAAGTTTCACATACTTGAAGCTGGTATCAGTGTGGTCTTCCAGTTTCTCAGATGTCTCAAGCCTGCTTTCCCATTGTTTATGGGTACAGTACTAGTCATCTCTTCATGACTGTGCAAAGCACCTGCTGTGTGGGGTTGAGACCTTAGTCAGAAACCAACTCCTAACCCAAGTGATCTGCAGTGCTCCACCATCATCATCTTCCTGTTTCTGTCCAAGTTTATTATTTTATATAAAAAGTCATCTCACCTGCTCCCTGAGAGGGTGTCATGGTGTCCTGTGTGCATCTGGTGATCTGGGACTCCTTTTTTTTTTAATATTTATTTATTTACTTTAGTTGTACACAATGCAATGTATTTATGTTTACGTGGTGCCGAGGGTCGAACCCGGGCCGCGCACATGCAAGGCAAGCGCTCTGCCGCTGAGCCACAACCCCAGCCCCTGGGACTCCTTTAAGTAGTGTGAGAAGCTGGGTGCTTTGGGGCGGCAGGGGCAGGTTACTCCCCTTCCTCAGCACACTGCAGAGGCTGGGAGGAAGGGTGCAGGGTGGCAGTGGGGGAACTAGGACCTTCTGCACTTCTCCTCAGCTGTCTCAGCTGCCTCAGCCCAACTGCTGAGCATGGAATCTCTTGATGGGAGCCTTGTGAAAATCTCAGCAGCTCTGCAAGTGTTTGTTAATGGGTAGCATGGGGCTGAGTTGGCATCTCTATACTTCAGGTCCTCCACCCCTCTGCACTGCACCCTACAGGGTCCCTCATACTCCTTCTCCTCTCTGGCAAAACCCCTGCTTTGGCATCTCCCTGTGGGTTGTACACCTAGACCCCAACTGCCCTGAGACCAGTATGCTTTCTGAGTACTTGGTGCAATGTTGGTCTTCTGTACTTAAATATTTGAACAATGTACTGAGGAGAGGGGTCATTTGAGTTTTCTACAGAACCTATCCTAGTGATGGATGGAAGAGGATCAGTTTCATGAATGTGGGAATCCACACCCAAATATCTCCCAAGTTACTATGCCACAACCATGCCACTTGAAGGTGAACAAACCCCACAATGAACAAAGCCTGGGGGTCTGACCTCAGAAGCTCTGGGAAAGCAGCAGTAATCCTCGCCCATGAGGAACCTTAAGGCTTGGGATCTGTGTCCAGTGCTCAGGCTCATGGCCATAGGGGCTCTGTTCACAGTGGGCCAAGCCTCTCCATAGGCACGTTCCTGAATATTTTCTACTTTGCTTTGTGAACTGTAATCACCACAAGCTGAGAAGAGAACGTCTGTCACCTGAGGACTCATTCAGTGGGGTTAGAGCTAAGGGTCAGCAGTGTTCTTGGATGTGTGAGTCGACAGGGCCACAGGTCTGAAGATGGTGCAGCCATGTGTGCATTGGGAGTGACCTGTCCTCCTGAATTAAAAAGAGGGATCAGAGCTTGCTGCAGGCTCCACTATGTTGTAGCAGTCACTAGAGGTGTCACATGGAGGAGGGGGAGCGTGGGGGAGGAAAATAGAAGCAGCAGAGCTGCCCTCAGGCTGTTCCCAGAGTGCTAAGAAATATGTGGGTCACTACTCACTCCACAGGGTCTCAGGTGGTTCTTAGTGCACATGGAGCCCCGACAGTGAGGCAATGCTGCTAGAGAGAGTGCTCATCTGCAGGAGAATCAGGTGCTCCAGACACAGAAATAATGGGCTCTGATACTGAACTCTGTTGAATAGGACTTCACTCGAGCACTCCAGGCCCACGGCAGAGTTGTTCAAGGCTCCTGGAAGACAGGCATTGTAAGAACACAGATCCACACCACTGAGGCTGGAGTTTCAGGAAAGGCAAACGTGAAGGTGATGAGGGACCCCACTCTCTTTACCCCTCTGTGTGGACTGAACACAGGGCCTGTGCATGCAGGGAAGTGCCTTCACCTCTGAGCTGCATCCATCTACTTGGGGGACATTTGGATTGTTCCCAAATATCAATAATTCAAACATGCCTCTGTGGTCAGTGTAGAACATACAGGTCTCAGGCTGAGATATTTCAGGAGGATGAGTTTGTGTGCACATAACAACTGGATCCATGAAAATGCCCATTTGAACCCCATGACCAGACCATGCAAGACAAATGCCGTTCCACCAGGAGCAACTGTCACCACCAGCAGGGAGTCAATCTCCCCAATACCTCTCCAGGCAAGATTCTTTTTATAAATGCCCCCTCAAATTCATGTTAAAAATAAAATTTACTTTGTTTTCTATTTTGAGAATCTAAAATGAGTAGGATACATTTTCATATATTTAGTATAGATTTTCATTTTTGTTATATGAAGTCTACATTCCTTGCCATCACCCATTATCTTTGACTTGTTAATTTTTATTATTGATTTGAGGTGCTTTTTGTGAACTATTGATACAAGCCCTTAATCTATATTTTGAACTATATGTCCTCTTAGGCCACAACCTGTGTTTACCTTTTTCAGTGTATTTCACAATGCTGAAATTTAAACTTTTTATATACTCTCTTTATAATCTGTATTTTTTGTACTGAATATTAAACCCAGAAGTGCTTAACCACACAGCCACATCCTCAGCCCTTTTAATTTTTTATTTTATTTTTTAAATTTTGAGACAGCTAAGTTGTTGAGTCTAATCTCAAGACTTCTGATCCTCTGCCTCAGCCTTAAGCATTGCTGGGATGACAAGTGTGCACCACTGTGCCTGGTTTATTATCTGTACTTCTAAAACATAGTTGTGCTATTACCATTTACAGTTAACTCAGTATGTATTTTATTTGACACTATGAATTCCAAATGAAAATAAATTATGTTAGTAATATGTCAATATAATAATTACGCATTACATGCACACAGATATACAGATTATACATTTATTTAACATGTGTTCCTTATCTTTCTAAGCAAAATGGACTCTCACTGTGACAAGACTCTGAAATAGAATATTTTGTTGACTTTTCTTTTGGCCTCAGCCCCAGGACCAGTGAGCATGAGATAAGCTCTGTCACCCTGCAGAGCCAAGCCCAGCACTGATCTCCTTGTCTCGGACCCTCACCAAGACTGTTGGGTCTGGTCTTCCCTCAGCACCTAGGGTAGTTGGGGAATTTTCTCTCCTGGACCCCTGCCTAGCAGCTACTGCTCAGAGCTCTGCTTCCCCAGGCCCTCAGCCCCATTGCATAGGAGAGCTGCTTCCTCACATCCTAGTGCCACAGCCCCAGCCCTCAGGCAGTGCCAGCATGAGCTCAGCCATGGTTGATCCCCTGCTCTAGCCTCTCCCAGTTAGTCCAGTGCCTGAAATTCTTCTCTGAGTGTAAATGCAGAGACCTCAATGTAAACCAAGATTGTCACCTGAAACAAGGATGTGAAGTCATTGTCATCCTCAGGGTTTGGTTTACTGAGCACCTTCCCTGTCCTGCTGTGCATAGTAAAGAAAGTAGGTCTTCTTCCTGCCCAAGCCAAGAGCAGGGATTACAGGTCACATGCAAACAGCTCAGAAATGAGACACAAGAGAGGTAAAGGGATGGGCAACTCTGGGCCCAATTTTGACCCTCATGCTAGGGGAAATGGAAAGATTTGCCTTGTGTTTCTCCCTGGAATGGCTGTGAGACACAGAGTGCTTAGAGCCACTGCAGGAGCATGCTGGAAGTAGAGCAGCTCACAGCAGGCCCAGGGGATGTGCTCTTATCTGCTTTCTAAGAGGGAATGGTTTGTAGGGGAACTGGACTCCTCCAGGGCTCATGTTGTCTCAACACAGGCTGTTAAAGCTGGAGGAAGAATCAGAATATTGTGAAGTCATCAGGTCTGACACCACTAGTCAGTCCCTCATGCTGATGGACCATGGGAATATCATGAAGTAGCAGCAAAGGGGACTGATATGGGGGTCCCCAAACAAAAACCATCATGTCACTGGTTCTAAAAGACCTCCAAGCTTGTGTAATGGGGGGTGGTTAAAGTGGCACATTCCTCAAGGAAATTTGATATTATCTTTGTGCATCTGGAGTGCCTTGCCAGATATCATAAATATAGCCCTGCTTTAGAGCCTTCCAAATGCTTTTGAATGAACATAACATTCTTCTAATACATGATTTTATTTTTCATTTTAAAAGATAAAACATTTTCAAATTCACAGAACTTTTCAATTGAAGCAGAAGATATCTTGCTCACCAAGCATAACTGGTCTGATGTTCTCCCCTATAACACTTACCTGAATACATTTCACAAGAACTTTCTTCTACATAATCCTAATATCAGGTATGAAGTACATTGTTCAATCCATACCTTAAGTAAGTCTATTTTGGGTTTTGACAATTGTCCTGAACATACCTTTCATAACAAAATGTCAGCAGGGATAAACACACTGTCTAAAAGGCAAACTTAGGCTATGCTGGTCTGATGTGAAACACCTGTGGACACTTGGCCAGTGCTGAGTGACTGAGAGGAGCCAGCCCTGCACCTGGGCCCAGCCCTGCACCTGGGCCCAGCCCTGCTCAGCCTTGCTGGTTTGCATGTGCCCACGGCACAGCCTACTTTCTTGAGGACCTCTTAATAGGATTCTCACACCCTGTGCAGGAGTCAATCGCAGTCAGGGCACAGCATGGACATGAGGGCACCTGCTCAGCTCCGTGGGCTCCTGCTGCTCTGCCTCCCAGGTAAGGAATGTCAGTACCGGGAATGTACTCAGCACTTAAAAAACCCTCATGACATTATTAAATGTGTTTTACATTTGTGTTTGTGTTCCCAATGTCATGTGTCAGAGGTGACATCCAGTTGATCCAGTCTGCATCCTCCCTGTCAACATCTCGAGGATACAGAGATCACTTTCTGCACCAGTGAGAATATTTACAAGTTTTTAGCCTGGTATTAGCAGAAACCAAGGCAACATCCTAAACTTCTCATCTATTATGAAACCAACTTACAATCTGGGTTTCCATCATGGTTCAGTTGCAGTGCATATGGGACAGATTTCACTCTCACCATCAGCAGCCTGGAGCCTGATGGTATTTCCACTTTTACTATCAACAAGGTTTGAGTGTCCCTCCCACAGTGAGACAGACAATGGCATAAACCTCCCAGGGAAGCAGAAGTGTGAGGCTGTGCTGCCCAGCTGCTCCTCCTGCTGCCTCCACCTGCTGAGGGCACTTCTCAGAGACACCAGGATCTGATTGTCACTGGGAAGTTTTCATAGAAGAAACCAGGAAGCAGCTCTGCACACTGAATCTATTTCCTGTGCTCAACACTAGAATACAGACATGGAAATGCATCTTCTTGTTTAATAAAAAAATATTTATCATTGTACATAAGAGAAGTTATGGCATACATATTGTTTCAAAGAGCCCAGAGCAGAAGTTTTTTTTTTTTTTTGTTTGTTTGTTTGTTTTTTTTAATGAAGAAAATGGTAGTCTAAATGACAGACTTCAGATTTTTTTTTTGATGAGCCTAATATTTGTATGCATTTATGGGTTGCAATGTGAGGTTTCTATATCTATAAAAATTGTATGATCATAGAATTATGTAAATATCACATCCCTCACCTTACACAGTCATCATTTCTTTGTTGTGGGCTTTTTAAAGCCCTGGGCCTTTGGAAATAAAAGACACAGATCCTAGACATGGAGATGCTCCAGTTCTCCCCCAGCCATCAGTGTGCATCTATCATAAAAGATGTAAACCCTTCATCCAAGAGGCCCTCAGACTCTCTGGGATCACAGAGGTGAAGGTGTTCATGCCCTTAGTGCTTGAGCCCTCCAAGGGGCTTCTCTGTCTCACCTGTGAGCCCATGTCTTAGCACATGTGCTGGGGGCTGGTACAGGATCCTCTCTCCTTGACCTCTTACTGAGTAACTCTACAGGAAACCAGGAGTGGAAGGTGCTAATGGCAAATGTGCTTGAGGGATGACACTGATGATGGGGATTGACAGCTGGTGGAACTCTGTGTTAGTCAGCTTTTAACCACTGTGTCAGAATGTACTGACAAGAACAATTTTAGGGGAGGATAATTTATTTGCTGCTCCTGGTTTCAGTGGTTCAGTCCGTAGTCAGCCGACTCCACTGTTCTGGCTATGAAGTGAGGTAGGACATCATGGCTAATCCAGGAACCTTTTCTGTTTCTGAATTAGTTCTGGATTTGGAATCCTGCCTTCCTTGGCCTTTTACAGATGCTTTGCTAGACTATGTCCTGGCAGAGCCTGAGTCAGGAATTCCTTGGAAGATTGGAGATCACACAGGATGAACTCCAGGGGCCACTTCTCATATTGCCTTTGTAAAGAACAGGGGTCATTTCAGTGACATTTGACTGGATGTCACACCCTAGCAGAAACACAAACTGAACGTCTAGACACAAAATTGTTCTCAAAAGCTATGACTGCGGGCTAAGGCTGTGGCTCAGTGGTAAAGTGAATGCCTAGCATGTTTGAGGCATTGGGTTTGATCTCAGCACTACATAAAAATGAACAAAATAAATGCGTGTGTCCATCTACAACACTTTCTTTTCCTTCTATTAAATATGGTTTCCATACCTAGAACCTTTTAATTTCTCTTTCCCATCTGTTAATCCCCTTTTCTGTTTACATTTTGAAACAATCTTTGTAAATTTTCTGAATTTAGCCAAATTGTTTCATTTTAATAAAAATAAATACTTTACTTTATTTAGAGTATTTTTAATTGGAACAGTTGAAAGTTTTGGGCTTTGTACATAGAATCACATCTTTTAACCATTTCATGAAAACACAATGTTCTGGTATACGAAATTATAAACTGTTGGGACTTAAATTTTTAGTCACCTTTTTCCAGTGATAACAAAGCAATTTTAAATCATTTTTTTATTTGCCAACTTATGAAAACATCAATAATGTTACCCTATGTAATTTAAGGAGTTAAGGGTACTTGATGAAATATTTAACAGTTAGCATTTTAACCTTGTAACTTAATCAGATGTCTAACAAACACATTTGAGTAATCCTATGTCAAATATACTTTACTTATTTTAACAAAATATCAGAGAAGTCTATTGAATAGTATTATCCATTTCTTCCATATTGAAGAGAAGTTCTAGAAACAATGGATATTAAACACATTTTATAGACATCAATATTTTATTAGTTCTTTGGCCACCTAGAGAGACTTGTGAGTTAAGTTTAATTTTAAAGACCTCTTTGTTTTTATTTGTTTTACCCAATTTAAATTGGAAAAATTTAAATCAGGTGAATTAAAGGTATTTGGAATCATTTTTTTTTAATTTTATGAGTGCTCATATTCTATCTGCCAATCGTGATATCATGTACACGACATATGCACATTTAGATATACAACAGATAACACAAATAACACAATAGTAAAGGCCTTATAGCTTTTTGTAGGTGAATCTCCATTGCAATGTTACAGATGTTTAAAAACTCTATAGTTGAATAAAAAAATAGGACTGATCACAAAAACATTAACCTTGGTGTATAGTATTGAAATCATTAGCTAGAAACAAAAACAAAAACAAAACAAAACAAAACAAAACAACAAAAAAAAAAACCCACAACAGAAACTTAAAAAAAAAAAAAAAAGAAAGAAAAGAAAAAAAAAGCAAAAGTCCTAGAAAAAATGACCACCCAGTAATTGGTAAAGTACCATATAATTTGTTTTTTGGTTTAGTCTAGTTCGGGTTCAGGGAAAGGACAATTTTACTTTTTATTGTTTTCCCTTGGGCATCAGATTATAGCCTTCTACTGAGCTTGAATGCTTCTTTGATTTGAATTTCAATGTAGGTCTTGGCTGAGATCTGGAAGGAGGTTTGGGGGAACTGCTGTTCTGAGCAGAAATTTCATGGCTAAGGTGTTAAGGTGTTTTAACCATCTTTTTTTTTTTTTCTGGCAATCATTGCAGACAGTTTTGGATGAAAATTATGATACCTTGATTTTTGTTGCTTTCAAGAACAAAGCTTTGATGTTAAGCTCTGTACTGAGATAAGCTACTGGCTGTTGAGAAGCTGCATTTTTGTGTGTGAGATCATTTCTAGGGTTATTCCTCCTCTCTCAGTGACAGAAAGGTTAAATCTTGCTCTATAGGTAAACTGAGGAGAGGGGCTCAAAATAAGGCCCCATTTTAATGTCTTAAAGTCTTCCAAAGCCTGTTTATAACTCAGAGAGGGAGTTAACCTTTTGGTAATTTTTTTCCTTTAAAAGTAGTTGGCCCTTTATGGATTCAGGATTTAGGGTGGTGTGTTTTTATTTCTTCCCTGAGTTTCTCCACAAAAATAGAAGGGCTTTCCTGGAACCCTGAGTAATTTTAGCAACCTTGAAATAGTTAATGGGCATTTGCTTGATCCTCTTGAGGGCTTCAAAGACCAACATTCAAAAATGTGTAATATTTTTCAACCATCCATTTCATCATTTGGGTCCCAGTCAGGATCATTTCTTGGAATTGCCTGACCTCTAAATGAATAATTAGGTTTGTTTTTAGTTTGTGATGGTGGGGCATGGGAATGATTTAAGTTCTTCCCCAATTTTTTCAGCTGCTTGCTTCAGGGTGGCTTCCTTCTTGTTGGAGGCCAAAGTTTAGCTAAGTCACAAAATAATATCTTTCCAGGTGAGATCAAACACCTGGCATAAGTTCTGAAACATCTTAATATATTTATTTAGGTTTCTCAAATATTTTCCAAAAATCTCGCTAAATTTGTTTTAAGTTGGTGGTGGTTCCCTTGATTTTTCTTCCTCAGTAAGTGGCTTCTTAAGGCCTTTCTTCTCATGGCAGTGACTAAGGTTAAGCCTGACAACACATAAAAATGAGGCATTTTTTCTGATCATTTGTAATTTCCCAGTATGTAGACTAGTGGTCAATCTACAAACTGACATGACAGAGAAACTCCCACCTGAGTGATGAAACATTCAAGTTTTCTCCCGTGTTAGAGAAATCTGTTTATCTGATATATTAGGGATTTCTTCCTAAATTTGAGCTTCATTACAGTCCAGAAAGTTCATGTATCATCACCTGGCTTTGCCAAAGTTATTTCTGGCCTCCTCTGGCAAAGTGCAAAGGTCCCAGTTTGCCCTATGACAAAGACCCTGGGAGGATTCAGACTTAAGGACTTTACTGCTCTCCTCCCTGCAACTATAACTCCTAACTATGAAAAAAAAAAAAAAAAAACATGGGAAAAAAAAGAAAATGTTTGTATAGATCTTAACATTTTGTGTCTAATTTTGTCCTTTAGACAGTCTAAAGGAATCTCCAGAGGGTAATGGGGACATCTATTGGTGGTTAAACACAGGAAAAAAAAACACCCTTTCCCTGAGAATATTTTTTGGGGGGGATTTATAATAGAGTGCTTCCTTCTTGTAGCATTTTTAAAAAACATATATTGAGTACATCTGAGCACAGGAACTGTAATGGGAGATTTTAAACTGGCTTGTGAAAGCCAACTATGTGAACAAAGAGAACTCAAATGTTTTCTTAGTAATTATCCCATGTCTTTCTTTTAGCCCTACAGTCTAAATTGCTAGTGTTTCTGATCAGAAAAGGAAGGGGAGCATCCAGGAGGAAATGGATGCAGGGGTGGGGAGTGTTGCATTTACCTATCTGTAAATCGTATTTACCTATCTGTACTGAATACCTGTCTAATTCTGGCCTAAAAATTACATTCATCATAGAAATAGGAAAAGCAATCATGAAATTCATCTGGAAAAGTAAGAAGCCTAGAATAGCCAAGCCATCTTTAGCAAGAAGAGTGAAGCTGGTGGCATTACTATTCCAGATGTCAAACTATACTACAGAGCAATAGTAACAAAAACATCATGATATTGGCACCAAAGTAGACACTTAGACAAATGATACAGAATAGAGGACACAGAGAAAAACCCACATAATTAGAGTTATCTCATATTAGACAAAGACACCAAACACTTATATTGGAGAAACGATAGTCTTTTCAACAAATGGTACTGGTAAAACTGGCAATCCACATGTAACGAAATGAAATTAAACCTCTTTCTCTCACCATGCACAAAACTGAACTCAAAGTGGATCAAGGACCTAGGAATCCCACCAGAGACTTTGTGCCTAATGGAAGAAAAAGTAGGCCAAATCTCCATTGTGTCAGATTAGGCCCCAACTTCCTTAGTAAGACTCCTATAGCAAAAGAATTAAAACCAAGAATCAATAAATGGGATAGATTCAAACTAAAAAGCTTTTCTCAGCAAAGGAAACAATCAGTGAGGTGAATAAAGAGCCTACAGAATGGGAGCAAATCTTTACCACAACACATCAGAGAGAGCACTAATCTCTAGGATATACAAAGCACTCAAAAACCTTAACACCGAAACAAACAAACAAACAACAACAAATAACCCAATCAATACATGGGCCAAGGAACTGAACAGATACTTCTCAGAAGAGGATATACAATCAATCAACAGATATATAAAAACAAGTTCAACATCTCTAGCAATTAGAGAAATGCAAATCAAAACTAATCTGAGATTTATTATCACTCCAGTCAGAATGGCAGCTATTAAGAAAGAATACAAACAACAATAATTGTTGGCAAGGATGTGGGAAAAAAAAAAAGGCACCAAAGATGTTTTGTATCATATGTTGCTGGTGGGACTGAAAATTGCTGCAGCCAATCTAGAAAGCAGTATGGAGATTCCTTGGAAAACTTAAATGGAATCACCATTTGACCCAGCTATCCCACTCCTCAGTTTACACCAAAGGACATAAGGTAGCCTACTATAGGGACACAGCCACATCAATGTTTATAGCAGCACAATTCACAGTAGCCAAATTGTAGACTCAACCAAGATGCCCTTCATCAGATGAATGGATAGGGAAACTTTGGTATATATACATGATGGAATATTACTCAGCATTAAAAGAGAATAAAATCATGGCATTTGCAGGTAAATGGAAGTAGATGGAAAATATAATACTAAGTGAATCAAGGCAATCCCAAAATAACAAAGGCTGAATGTTTTATTTTATATGAGGATACTGACTCATAATGGCAATGGGATAGCTGAGTAAGGGAGGAATGGAGAAACTTTAGATAGGGCAAAAAGGAGGGAGTGGAGGGGAGGAGCCACGAAGGTAGGAAACACGGTAGAATGAATTAGACATCATTACCTTAAGTGCATGTATGAAGACACGAATGGTGTGAAAATACTTTGTGTAAAACCAGAGACTTGAAAAATTGTGCTCTGTATATGTAATATGAACTGAATTGTATTCTGTCATCATATATAACAATTCAGAATAAATAAAGAATTTAATAAAAAATGAAATTGCACAAATAGGGGCAATCTTCAGGGTAAGTGGGCATACATAAGGATTCCACTTGCTGGTATGGGTTAAGTGGAGTTGACAGACAGGAGCTTCACAGTCATTAAGATTGAGTGTCCTGTCCTTGGTGATATGTTTTTCATGGTTCCAACTAACATTCAAGAATATGGAGCATTGTTGTTTTGGTTTTGGTCTAAGTAAAATGATTAACTTCCCTATCTCCCTCCCTGGCATCCTCCACCTCTTGTAATTAAATTTAGTGAATCTTAGAATATTTTATTTATCACACCCCACAGATCTTGATGGAACAGGTCAACAAACATGTTCTTTCCAAAGAGAATCTGAAGTGCTCGGACCCAGGCACCATGACTCTCTACTCACGCCATTGCTACACAGAAAGTGTTGTGTGGCTTTTGAGTTCAAGACTTGGTAGCCAAATCCCAATTTCTGAACTGCTAACATGCAGCTGAACACTATGTATCATTTTCTAATAAAATCATGGTCCTGGAAAGTGCCTGAAATCCACTTATGATTAAATGTCTAAGTAAAAAAAAAAAAGTGCAGCAACAATACATTTTTTACAACATACAAGAAAGCACATGTTGCTCTAGAAATGACACTCTGGACCAGAAACTCTTCAGGGTTTTTCTCTGTGACACACTAGAGGTGATCTGAGTACAGTATGGAAGGCAGAGAAATGCCACAGATATTCCTGGAAATCACACACACTAGAGACAGACCCTATGGTTATTGTCATTAATGCTTAATCACCACATTTATTTAATTCCCTAGGTTTAATTACAGGGCCTGGAGGAAGCAGGTAGATAAGGAAGCCAACATGATCAAGATTTCATCCATGTATAATGCTTTTGTAGTTCAAGTGTGTGGATTTATTTAGACAAAGTGTTGTGGGGCGGCGGCCCTAATGGTTTTGAATCCCTGGCTTTCTGTTAGTCTGTTGTCCTCAACTCAAAAAAGATCATTCATATGAGAGAAATTTGTGTTCCTTATAGAATCTGTCCCAGTGATGAATGCAATAGGGTCAGCTTCATGAGCAACAGTGAGAATTAATAGTGAAGTCTCACTGGGACCCAGACTCTAAAATCCTACCCATGTTGTGCCTAAGAATGACCAGTAGATGGCAGACAAGCCACAGCAAACAAGTAACCTTGTCTTAGAAATATTAGGAAATAGACAGTGGATCATTGCGCACACAACATGTGTCTCACGCATGTGCAATGCTCCCCAATAGTCCACAGTCACATCCTGTGTGCTCTGCGTGACTAGTCTACTCTACTTTATTCTAGGGAAAGCTGAACATGTCTAGTACCAACATCAAAACCCCTAAATTTTCTGACATCTGAATCTTTTGGGATAGATTCCCGTGGACTTTGGATTTTCAGTTGGCAGTGACCATTTGGTAACATCTATGCAATGTTTCCAAAATATGAAAAACACTGAAATCTGAAACACTTTCCCACAATTAGAAAATGGATATTCAACCTGTATTCTAATTTCTGTCATTAAAATACCTGATCATGGTGCTGTAACCACATTGTAAATATGCAACAAAAAAGCCTGCTATTATATATAATCATAGTGAATAAAGTTTTAAAAAATTATTTCTAATGGATTTCTGGGTCCAAAAGTGATAAATCCACCATTTTGTAAACCTGTTCCTTAATAAATGTGCTTGCCCATATTCAAGAGACCCTGAAAGAAAACGTTGAAGTAATTCTACTGTAGCCAGTGCCAAATGCTGGGGGTATTTTTTTTTTCTTCTTGTTTATTGCTGGACAAATATTAGAAAAATAAAGAAAAGATTAAAAGATGAAATAAGGTTCACATAAGAAGGAAGGGTGAAACATAATATGTGAGGCTTTCCTGGGGTGATGTTTTGAACATGGATAGTGAGAAGAACACAGAGGTCAGCTGTGGCGGCCATGATAGGCAATCTGGTGTTTTAATGCAGATCAAGACAAGTAAGTAGGAATTAGAAGTTGAATGCAGGGTGGGGAAAGAACACAGAGCCCATGTGGATGTGGGGGAACATTGAAGGCTGATTCCAATGGATCTCAGCTAACTATGTCTTCTTATGATGATCATGATTAAGATAATAACAACAGAATCAAGATCAGCATGTGTTATATACTAGTGTTCAAAGAAATTAACTTGTTGAAATTGAATTCAAAACTACAATAAACTATACCATTATTGTTAGCTTGTCACTGGTGTGGAATATAAGGCAAAGGCAGCTTTAGAAAACTCCATCCACGTCCCAGGATCTTTGTGACAGAGCTTTGCCCCCAGCCCCAATGGTCTGATTCAAGGCCCAGCATGATAGCATTATTAGGCCTGTGCAGCTGTGGTGAAGTTGTTATAGGTGAATGATGGTGATTCCATGGGAATGTGGAGCGACATCAGTGCAAGAGCATCCTGAAGACAGGAAATTTCAGAAAGGCAAAAGTTCACCTGCTAAAGGAAGTGGCAGATTTATAGGTGTGACAGGTTGTGCACATTGTTATGGAGTGAAGGCCTGAGCAGGCTGACAGTGTGCATTGTGCAGGCAGGAGTGGCACAGAGAACAGAGGATCATGGGAAGCAGAGCTCCTACCTGCTGGCCATCACCATCATCTGACTCAGGGACCTGGTGTCACTACATCAAGGGGGTCAGAGCCTGGCCCTGTTCCTCTGTGCACTCAAAGTTTCTTTGAATCCACACAAGAGAGTGTTTCTCTTAACCAAATCTTAGAAAGAATTAGGTTTCTTGCTCCTCCATCCTGCCCTGGTGTCCAGCCATATCAGTGCTTGGGCCAGATCCCTGGTAAGCTCTGCCTCAGATGGGATCCAGAGGGAGCCATACAGTCCCATTCAGCTCCTCTGCCTCCTCTTCCTATGGTTCCCAGCTAAGGGGAACATGGGATGGTTCTACACATCTGTGAAAACTTCTTCAATGCTGTTGGTCCTGTTTCCTGGTACTTCAGCTCAGCAAGCCCAGTGATCAAAACCCTATGTACTGCAATGTCAGGCTCTACAGTGGAAACCATGGTAAGACCTCAATTAAACAAATGAGGGTTCAGTCTTTTTTCCAATTTCAGGTACCACATGAGAAATTGTGCTGACATAGACTCCAGTCTCCCTGTCTGTCTCCAGAGGAACAGAAAAGTATTGGCAGCTAGTGACAATGGACAGATACCTTGAGGCCTCATCTGTGCTGCATCCAAAAGGGCCAGTGTTGTCCCAGCCTGGCTCAGGGCCAGTGGGTCACAGAGAGACTTTAACCTCTCCATCAGCAACCTGGAGCCTGGGTTGATACACTTCATTACTCTCAGAAAGGCCACAGTTGGTAGCAAAGAAGCCCAGATGATACAAGAGGGAAATAAAAGCTGCCATCTTGCTTTAATCCATTTCTGCCTGGTGCATATCTTTTCTCTCCAGAGACACAACGTTAGACTTCTGCAATTTTCTGTTTTCTTTGCCCCTTGAAAAGAGACTTTAAAAAATAGAAAACACAGCTCCATTCATGTATGAAAGATGCTTCGTCCCTTAGACCTTCTTTTGCTTCCCAAGATAACATGGCAGAGATTAAACAGGATGGGGAGAATTTGCTATTACATGCAGGTTAGCAGGAGGAAATGGAGGCTCAGAAAAATTCATAAACACCCAGCGTTATGCTCAGGGTTAATAGCCACTACATAAGCACAGCTGTGTGCCAGGGCTTCTGCATACTTCTCCTTTCTTCCTGACCCAGTGATGGACTCCTCTGTGTAGCACAGAGCCCGTTATTTATTGTCACAGGATTTGCTCTCAGGTCCTGCTCACATAAAATTTTCTCTGTATTCCAGGATAAAATCTCAGCACCCTTCTGCATATTCTGGTCCTAGAATGTGGGGGCTCCAGCTCCTTCTGTCTTTGTATCTCTGTAGAACTCCTCCAGCTGTGGCCTGTCCTCAACCCACAGCAGGGCTCAGGGCTCCATGGAAGAGGGAATGTTTAGACAGACAGGCTCTTCTAGAGCCACTTATCTATGCCTCTTCCCAGGATCTAATATCCAAACAGTGTGGTTTGTGACAGTCTTTCCTCCCACAAGCCAGAATTCTTCTATTTGCTTGAAACCAAGTATGGAAATGGTAAAATCATGTAAGACCTGGGCACATTTGGAACTAAATTTATGACATAACAAGGTGCTTCAGGAATTTTTCAGGAAAGCCTTCACAGAGCTGCCCAATTTGGCTTTTATCCTCTGGGCAATGAGACTCCATGTTCCAAGGCATGGAAGTCCTACTGCTCCTCTGATGGGACTCGAAGGGGCCTGAGCTCTTCTGCCAGCTCCCCTGGGTCTCAGGATGCTGCACCCAGCATACACAGTATGTGTTCATGAGAACCACAAGTAAGTCACAGGAAAGCCTGGGCCAGTCAAAGGCCATCATCCAGGTGGAATAAGATACCCACCCTGCAGGGTTTTCCAGGCCAGTTGCTGAGGCTTCGAGGGTTTGTTATTCAGACTCAGTGTTGCTCACATTCATAGTCTCCTTCTGGCTCCAGAGACAGGAAGGGAATTGTCTGGAGCCCAGCTCTTTAGGAAATGAGGATACCATCTTACAATTAAGGAAGAGAAGGTGGAAATCAGAGCCTTCACATAAATTCAGACCACCAGCTGCCTTCAGGATGGAGAAGCCAGTTCTTCCTTCCCTGGAGCCATGAAAGGGTGAGGTGAAGACCTGAGGCCACACCCACACTTCAGCATGTCTCCCTATAGACAGCTTTCTCCACATAACCCCAGTGTACCCTGGGACCAGGTTATGGACATTACTGCCCTGTCCTATCCTGTCTTCATGGAATTTAACATGTGCCTAGTTGCCCATAGTGTCTTCTCTAGCTAATGGACCAGTGGAGATTCACCAACAGCTGTAGAGCCACATCTCCTAAGCCTCCTTCATCCTTGTATGGAAGTCTCTGTTTCCTTTAATCTCATGGTCCTGTCACTGTTGAAGATGCTATGCCAGTCGCACTAATAGAATATACTCACAGAGGACTCAATGTCCCTCATGACTGAATTCTGCTCATTGATCCAGCAGTGTGGTTACTCCGCTGCCATATAGAGCCCCACCCCCCCTGGGTGGCTTCACATAAAAAATGGATTTTCTCATGATTGTGGAATCTAAGATAGACATCAATATGCCATCAGAGTCTTTCTGCTTTCTCTTGGCTCTCAGATATCTGTCCTCAAACTAAACCTCACTTTTGAAAAATTGCCTCCTCTGAAACACTTTCTGTGAATACAGACATATTGTGTGAATCTGGGGGCCACAACCCCAGTCTGTGAATTTTAAGGGAACACACCTCAGGAGTATGCCGAGGTGAATCTCTGCTCTTCTCATGGCCTCCTCCCAGGTGAGCCATGGCTTCTTGTCCTACATCTTAGTGATGCTTACTCTGAACTTGGACTGAGGGTGTCACCAGAGCTCTTCAAAGCCTTGCTAGTTTACCCTTATAACTAATAATAATTTCTGAAGAAACTTTATTGGTGCTTTATGAACGTCCCATTCTCCTTTAAAATATCAACATGTACTTATGAGTTTAAATGTTCTTCAATGGTTCACAAGTATTGTGGTCATTAATAATTTTAGTACTCCAAATTCGCCAGATTGGTTTTATTGATGTCTCTTGAAAATTGTCTTCTGTTTTATGTTTCTATGACTCCTTCAATTTTTGATTGTATCTTGAGTCTTGACATTGTTCTTATTTCTATTTTTCCTATTCAAGACTCTCTGAATTAGACTCATCCAGAAATTTATGGTGCCCATTAATGAATAGTGTTATTTAGAAACTATAAGGCTTCTGATTTGAGATTGGATGGGGATGTCTTCAAGACTGTAAAGCATTATCCATTTATCATCTCACCTCTCTCCATACACAGAGACACATGCTCATGTTCTACCTCCAAAATCCATGGCTTCACATTCTTACATTTGATTACATTCTGAAACACAGAGTTTGCTTACATATTCTTCTGTCAAAAAAGTCACTTCTTTTTTCAGTAGTGACTCTCTTGGTTCTATTTACCATTCATGAATTTACCTAATTAATCCATACCTCTATTTAAAACCAATCTCCAGGTATCATCCTTGTGTATACCTACAGACTTGATAATGGCAAAATACACAGGTGCAGAGCACATAATAGATTTGGGGTTAGGATGAGAATTGGAAGAGAAACTTCACCTCTGAAGATCCTGGGTTATGAGGCATAGAGAGCAATAGTCATAACCTGAGTATCCAGGGGACATCAGGCATGGACATGTGCAATACCAAATGGAGCTAGGATAGTGCATGTACCCTCAGGTGGGAGGTGAGGAAATCCCTGACCTTGGCTGGTCTTGATAAACACAGTGGGAAAGATCAGCCATAGACAGAGAAAGAGAGTTTGCACAGCTAGAGATGAAAGATGGGTGAAGACATCCAGTCCTTCCTATAAATCATGACCCAACATTTATTTCTTATTGTGTGTCTACTTCACACCTAGATTATGAGAGAATCAGAAAAAAAATGTTGTCCATTCTGGTCTCAAATTAATAGTCACAGGTGCCAAATGCAAGAAGCTCTAAACTTCCTGCAGTTTCTGGGCTTGTGCCATAGCCCACAGTCTCTGTCACAGATGGGACAAAGCATGAACAGAACCTAAATGTTGTCAAAATAGTATGGTATATACAAGAATTGATACTGGCACTGCCTTTGTCCTCAGAGAGCAGAGTATTTTCTGTCAGAAATTCTGAGCTTCCCTGTCTGACCCGAGACTAAAAACCTAGAAACTGTGCCGAGTGATTGAGAGAAGCCAGCCCTCCAGCTGAGCCCAGCCTTGCCCAGCCCTGCTGATTTACATGTGAGCACAGTGCAGCCCACTGCCCTGAGGACTTCTTAATAGGCAGATTACACCCTGTGCAGGAGTCAGTCCCAGTCAGAACACACCATGGACATGAGGGTCCATGCTTAGCTCTTGGTGTTTCTGCTGCTCTGCCTCCCAGGTAAGGAGGGGCAGTACTGGTGATATACTTGGCTAAGTGAGGTCAATGTTGCCTTGATTTTCAGGGAAATCATCTTATAACATGGATAATTCTGTGACCATTTGCTTATATTTTCCATGTCAGGTGTGAGATGTGACATCCAGATGACTGAACTTCAATTAACCTTGCCTGCATCTCTTGCAGACAGAATCACCATCACCTGCAAGTCAAACCAGCACATTAGCAATGAGTTAGGCTGGTAGCAGCAGAAACCAGAGCAAGCTCCTAAACTACTCATCAATTATGTAACCAATTATGATGGGACCCCAGTTTGCAATCTGGGGTCCCATCAAGATTCTGTGGCAGTGAATCTGGCACAGATTTCACTCTCACCATCAGCAGCCTGGAACCTGAAGATGTTGCCACTTATTATTATCAACAGCATTACAGTTTCCTTCCCACAGTGATATAGGCCATAATGTAAACTTCCAAGGGAAGCAGAAGTGTGAGGCTGAGTTGCCCCAGCTGCTCCTCCTGCTGCCTCCACCTGCTAAGAGCACTTCTTAGAGGCACCAAGGCTCTGAAGGTCTGGGAGACTTTGGTAGAAAGGACCTCTTCAGCAGGCTTCCTCTCTTTTTGCCTCCTTAGGCCCAGAAGGCAGAGATGACAGTGAATAGTCCATTATCAGCAATCAGAAGTGATGAGTTTCAGTTGAGATCCTGTTCAAAGTCAGAGACCACAGCAGGAGGCTGACCTGGAGAAATCCTAATTGGCACCATTAAGGCCTTTTGCAAAGGGGGAAAGCCCATGAGGCTCACCTGTGGGAACACTCCACCCACATCCTTTGCCCCAGAGAAGTGTGAAAATGGACTGTGGCAGTGAACCCAGATGGGAATCATAGAAAGGGTTAAACCTTTCAGCTGAAGAACACAACCAATGGCCCTGACACTTTCTCAATGTCTTTTAAACACACTTTGATCAATACTCATACTACAAAATCATATAGCTCCTAACATAGCACACCAGAATGGGTTTTTCCTACTATCAATTGTCCTCACTTGTCACAGGACTTCTTTCCCATTTTATTTATATAAATTCTACTTTATTTACTCTTCCCTTCCATTAGTGTCTGTCAATTTTACTCCATGAAGAAAATTGGAAAAGCAGGAAATCCAATTTCTCCTTTTGCCTCTGGTTTTAATGCCCCCCCCTCCTTATTTAATAAACTACAAACATCATTGCAGCCAAGGAGTTTGGTTTATAGAAAGAGTTTTTATTTACAAATGACCAACATTTTCTCTGATATAACGAGGCTGATTCATAGTGGGGTTGGAGCAGGGAACAGGGGAGGATTAGAACAACACTAGAAAGGCCAATGGGGAAGGAGGGGAAGGGAGGGCCCAAGAGGGTAAAAAAGAAGAAGAAAAGATGGTAGAATGAGATGGACATCATTACTCTAAGTGCATGTATGCAGACACAAATGGTGTGAATATAATTTGTATACAACCAGAGATATGTAAAAATGTGCTCTTTATGTGTAGTATGAATTGTAATGCATTCTGCTGTCATATATATTAACTTAGAATAAAGGAAAAAAGGAAACAAAGAAAAAAATAAAAAAAAAAGATTTTGGATTTCAATAGAAATTTGAAGTCACTATGTACTCAAAAAAGGAAGCCTCTCAAACACAGGGAATGGGAATCTAAACTGCATCCTCTCACAGTTCTGGGAGTATGGTAATGAAGATGCAGATACAAAAACAGAATATAGAAAAGGCAGCTGTGACAATGGAGAGACCCTCTGTTCCTGTGTCAGAATCCAGAGCACATCTGCAAAGGCATTCCTTGTAGGAATCATTTAATATAGATAAATTGAGTCCAAGTGACAATTTTTGAAATTCCAGGGAATATGATATGATAGCAGATGCTGGAAATGAGGGATTCCCTGGTGGTCCCCAGAAGCGAGAGCTCACTTTTCACTGAAGGCACTGGCTGCTGGCTCTGTGTCCTGCTGACCTGTTTTGGAGCACAGGTGTGGGGCTGAGGCCCTCAGTTGCCTGCTGCACCTCACAGGTAATTTCAAGTCATTACTCTGGTCTGTGTCTCAACTGCAGGTACAATGGATCATGTGTAATTTTTCTCTTCTGGATCCTCACTCTAAGATGAGGCCCTACATGTAGCATCTCCATGGGAGTCAGAGAGAAACAGGGTCCTGAGAAATGTGTTTTCAGCAGCCATGATGAGGACAGCAGTTACTCTCTGATCTCACAGAGTGATCACTGTGGTGCAGGCCCAACATGGCCACAATTAGGCACCCTCACCAAGGCTTCTGGTAGCCTCACAGGTTTTATGATTTTTAGTGATTAACAAGCCAATGGATTGGCTGCTAGGGTTATCATGTAGTCAAGGTCCAAACTCTCTGATTTAGTGTATACACCCAAGGTCATAAACAATAACCTGTGAGCATTAGCTCATATGTAACCTGTTGGCAGGGGGCCTTCTTTGATTGAATTGTACATTAAAAGTTTCCATGAAAATGGCTCAAGCGGTGGCTAAAGGCTATGGCCACCTCTGGATAAAGGATGACCATAATTCCCACCTGACTTGCATCCTCTTTCAACTGCCAGATGCATGAGACTTGCTTCCTGGGCCAGAGTCTTACCCTCAGCAAGACAGTTGCTATTTCCCCAGCTTTGAAATTCTGTCAGAAAAGAGAGGACACAGAGTGATTTTGTGTGTGTCTCTAAGTGCTGTGAGCAAGTAGGAATTATATTAAGAAAGATTCATTAAGTTAGAGAATCCACAGTAAAGGAAGAAATTTCAAGTAATATAAGGAAATTGTCCAAAGTCAACAAAAATCTTCCATGACAAAACAAAAAGCAAAACCAGAAGGGCAAAAAATCACACTGGAGACAACCGTGCAGCCAAGAGATTTATTCACCAGCCCTTATGGCTGGTCGGAGGTAGAAGAAGTACAGGGAAAGAGGAGTCAGGGAGAGGAAAGTGTGCAAGCTCTGGACAGAGGGTCGGTGTCTGGTCATGCCAGCTGTGGTCTCTGGAGCTGTTGGCTTGGGCAGCTGCTCTTGGGCTGGAGTCTGGAGCTGTCGGCTGGAGCAGCTGCCCTCGGGCTGGAGATGGTGAGTCATGAGCTTTTGCAGCGCCTGTTTCCTCTCCACAGGGACGAGCTGTTGTGTCTAAGCTCTGGGCAGGCAAGGACTTAAGTAGGGATTTTGGTGGGGGGTGTGCCTGAGTGACCTTTAACGCTATTGGCTCTTTTCCCAGTAAACAGGGAAACCTTTAAGCTAATTGGCTCCAGCCTGGGGAACATAGCAACCTTTAAGCTGATTGACTCCTGCCTGGGAAAATAAAACCAGGTTTTTCCTAATGGAAATTTTCATGGGGGAGGTCTATCATTCCCCCCTTTTTTTTTCTTAGGAAGTGGGACATCGTGTGTCTGTCTGGCTATTTCCTGCTGAAATAGGGCGACATGGGAGTATCATGGGGAGATATGACAAGACAGGTAGGTCAGGCTTGAGGGTAAAAAGGATTCTCAGGAGGCCAGTGCCAAAAAGATGAATCTCTGCAGGTGTGGATGCAGGTTCCCCGAAGCTGGTTGGTGAGGGTGTCCTCCTGAAGAGAGAATAGTAGGCATAAAGGCAGCAAATTACAACAAAGAGAAAGAAGGAGAGAGGGATTGTTGTCCATCGGTCTGTCCCTAAGGAGAAGCTGGTTAAAGGGTCAGTACAAGAAAGATGGAAAGGATTATTTTGAGTTGGTATCAAAGACACAAGAGAAGCAATATTTTAGGGGATTGGTGGGAAAGGAAGAACAAGTGTACTGGGGTAGATGTCTGCCATCCTTTTGTGGATCCTCAGCTGATTGGGCAGCTGGTTTCAGTCTGGAGGTATGAATCCAAGATGTCAAGTTCCCTGAGGTTTCACAAGCTTAGCAGCCATGGGTGTGCACAGCACAACCTGGAAGGGGCTTGTCCACTTTGGGGCAAGAGAGACTGATTCTGTGTCCTGGGGAGAGAAGAAATATACCCAAGAACCAGGTGTGAATGGGAATGAAGTGGAGAGTCTGCCTGGGTCCAGCAGGATGTAATCTTGGCACATCCATAGCTGGTGTCTGATGAAGGATAAGAGGGGAAGAGAGAGGTCTTTGGGCATGGGTCCTTGAATTGGGGAAATTCCAGGTGGAAGAGCTGGCCACCCAAACATAACCTCAAAAGGGGGTAGTGAGGAAGGTTTCTTTGGGAGGACTCATAGCCTAAAGAGGGTGAGGGAAAGTAGCTTGACCCAGTCCAAGTGAAGCTCCAAGGAGAGTTTAGTCAGGATGTTCTTAAGAGTTATATTGGTTCTCTCTACCTTCCCTAAAGACTTGGGGTAATATGGGATGTGAAAATGCCAAGGAATATTAAGGGAAGTAGATATATTTTGGGTAACATGAGAGAAGTTCAGGCCTGTTTTCAGACTAGATGGATGTGGGCAACCCAGATTGGGGAAATATTTTCTGAGACTAAAATAGAAGTTACTGTGGAATCCCTCTTGTTGGAAATAGGAAAGAAGGTATCTACCAAGACCAGGCGATACTTATGTTTCCGGGACAGTTGGCATGTTGGTGAAATCTATTTGCCAGTCAGCTCCTGGGAACCCAACCCCGAGCTTGGTGAAAGAAAAATGTTCCTGGTTTAAGAAGAGTGTATGGGTTGGTGCGCTGACATATAGTGCAGTTGGAGGTGAGCGATGGAGGTACTGTGTGTCCTCTAAAGTCAGGTGAGAAAGGAGGTAGCAAATGTTTTAAGAGTCTGAGGGTTAGGATGGAAAAGAAAGTAAAGATAGGAGAGGATTGATTGCATGAAAGAAGATGTGGAGGTCTGGGTGGCAGATTGGACGGAGGCCAGGAGAGAGGGAGAAGATAGTGCTGCCTCCCTTGCTGCCCTATCTGCCTTTATGTTGCCCTGAGTCATGGGAGACCCATCGTTTTGGTGTGCGGGACAATGAGAGATCCCTATTAGTTTGGGCAGAAGAGAGGTCTGTAGAAGCTTTGATATTAGTTTGGAATTAATGACTGCAGAGCCCTTTGTGGTCAGGAGCCCCCGCTCTTTCCATATTGCAGAATGGGAGAGTCTGTGTAAAGGGTGAGGTTTTGATCAGCTGCCAATTCAAAGGCATGAATAATGGCTGTAAGTTCAGCCTGTTGGTTTGTGGTGTTGGGGGTAAGGGGTGCTGCCTCAATAACCTCTGATAGGGAGATGTCAGCATAGCTGGCAAAGTGTTGCCCATCCTTAAGGAAACAGCTGCCATCCATGAACCAGATTAGAGAATAATCAGGAAGTGGTCCCTCTTGAATGTGGGAGGGGTGAGGGATTAAAGCCTCGAGCATCTCTACACAATCATGTTCTGGGGTGCAGAGAAGACTGGGAGGAGGGCAGCTGGGTGTAAAGAGGAGCAGGGTTGGAAGGAGATTGAGAAATCATGTAGAAAAGAAATGAGGAGAGAGAGTATGTAACAGGGTAGGAGAGTTTGAAGGCTCTTATAGGTCAGTAGATTCTTTAGATGGTGAGAAGAGGCAACAGTGATATGGGCACCAAAGGTCAGCTTTTTTGATTCTTGTAGAAGTAGGTAAGCAGCAGTCAGAGCCCAAATACAGAGGGTCCATCTGTGAACAGTGGGATCAAGGTAGGCAACGGGAGCAAAAGTGGAGGTCTTATATTGGCATAAAACACCTAGAGCCAGACACATCATATCATGGACATAAAAGGTGAATGGCTGAAGAAGGTCTGGGAGATGAAGAGCTATGGCCTGTATTAGTGCCTGCTGCAGATACCTAAACTCAGCCTGAATGCTTTTTGGGAGTAGACTTTTCCTCAACTCACTTAGCTGCCTTATATAAGGGTTTTGCATAAAGAGAGAAATTGGGAATCCAGTCATGGAAATATCCCGCTAGCCCCAGGAAGGAAAGAATATCTTCCTTTGTCTTGGGACATGGGAGAGCCTTGATGAGGGCCTTTTGGTCTAGGGTAATGGCCTTTGATTGATGGGAGACCTGAACTCCTAAATAAACTACCTGGGTCTGGGCAAGTTGTACCTTAGATGGGGAAATGCGATACCCGTGAGATGCAAGAAAATTTAAAAGGGTGTAATAGTCTACACGAACTGTGGAGAAGGACCTGCAGAGGAGAAGGTCATCTACATATTGCAGAAGAGTGGAGTCAGAAAACTCAAGATCCTTGAGAGGGGCAGCCAGTGTCTGTCCAAAGATATGAGGGCTGTCGCAAAATCCCTGAGGGAGGACTGTCCAGGTCAATTATTGGGACCATTGAGTAACAGAATCAGTCCAGGTAAAGGCAAAGATGTGTTGTGATTATTGAGCTAAAGGGACAGTGGAGAAGGCATCCTTAAGATCAATGACCAAGAAATGGGTAGATAAGAAAGAAATTAGAGAGAGAATAGTATATAAGGATTCGGGACCAGAGGGTATATGGGCCTAACAGCCTCATTGATGAGACTTAGATCTTGGACTAGCTGGTATGACCCATTGGACTTCTTAATCACCAATATGGGAGTATCATAAGGGGAATGGGTGGGCCATAGAAAGCATTTTTGCAGGAGGTCTGAGATAATAGGTTGGAGACCTCTGAGGCTAGTGGCCAGGAGTGGGTACTGGGTTATGTTGGGGAAATGCTGGGGATCATTAAGGTGTATTTGTACAGGGGTAAACATGTGGAGCAACGAAGGGAGTCTGGGTGTCCCAAACTTTGGGGTCTACCAGATGGACAGGGCAGGGTAATGGGAGATTTTTTGCACTGTTAGAGCATTGAAAGTTTTTTTCAGGGTTATCAACTCCTAATACGGTGAGAATAAAAGATGGAGGAGGAGATGGAGTGAGATGAGTTGAGGAGCACAACTGAGCAAGGAGGGTCAGAGAGCACAATTCAGGCCTGAAATTTGGCTAGTATGTCTCGGCCCAATAAAGTCACAGGTACATTGAGGGATTACTAGGAACTGGTGGGCAAATGAATGGAGGTGGAGGCAGCAAGACAGCATGGGAGTCTTGCAGGGGTGAATGGTGTGTCCCTCTACCCCGATAATAAAGGATGATATGGTAGTGGGCCCCCAAAACTCCCTCAAGACTGAAAAAAATAGCTCCCGTATCTAGGTCTCTGTTATGATAGACCTTAAAGGCTGTGGCCAAGATCTCGGGCAGGTCCTTGGTCTAATTTTTTTCAATTTAACCCGTATGTCATGGTAACTTTTGTACAAAAAGTAAATCATAAGGACCTGATGTCCCCCTGGAAATTCAGGATGTAAATTGGTGTATTGCTGGAGAGCTTTTGTCAGTCAATCTAAAAATTCAGAGGGATCTCTTCCCTTTTTGTATGATTTCCTGCAGCTTGTCAAAATTAACGGCCTTTTGTGCTGCACACTTAAGACCAGCTAGTATACAAGTGAAAAACTGATCCCCACAAGGCCACATCCCCTGGGGAATTATAGTCCCAGTTAGGGTCCCTTTTGGGCACGGGCCTGAGGTCCAATGGGATGGTTAGGGTTGGTTCTATTGTTCTCATCAGCGTAGGCCCTTGCCTGCTCCCAGACTTGCCTACACTCTTCAGGAAGGAGGGTATTTGCCAGAATCATATATATATGTATATATAATATTATATCATATATCATATTATATATATCATATAATCATATATATATCATGGAAGGTAAGGCTATAAGCTGGAGGACCCATGAAATTCCCTGAGGTATATAGTGGGGGTCAGTGGTATAAGATCCCAACCATTTCTCAATTTGCACTACCTCGGTCATTGAGAAGGGAACGTGGACACGGACAATTCCTTCTGGCCCTGCAACTTCCCGGAGTGGGGCCAGGACTTGGGCGGGAGCATGTGAAGGAGGGTGAGCAGACACTGTGAGAGATCATGTAGACGGTGGGATGAAGCAGGAGGAGGTGGCAGGAGTGGGTTGAAGTGGGGCTGGAGGGGCTGAGGGAGGGGGAGAGTTTCAGGTAGAGTTTTGATATGGGGGTGGAGAGGCTGTTGGATCGAAATCAAGAAAGGAGGGGGATGGACAGTAGGGGAGCAGCCGGAATTGACAGGCTAGGAGGATATTCTTGGGGCTGCAGTGGGTACAGAGTGAGGGATTCGAATGAGCAGGGAGAAGGCCTGAACATATGGAATCTCTACCCATTTTTTTTTTTTTTATCGCTTGCAGAAGTCGAAAAGATTTCTCAGTGTAGAGGGATCCAGGGACCCAGAAGCAGGCCATTTGTTTTGGTTATCTAAGTTGTATGTGGGCCAATCTTGGTGTGAAAAACTGGTAAGTCTTTGTTGGTTGTATATTGGGAGTTAGGCCAAGAGTGGCTAGGTTGTTTTAAGAGGCATTGTAGAAGGAGTCGGCTGGAGGGATCGGAGTGGGTACGAGAGTGACAAAAAATAAGCAATTGCAAAACCGAAGAAGAGAGGGAGGATGAGAGTGAAGAAGAGATTGATCAGAGGGTAGTCAACCAAAAGGAATAGGAGTGGTTCAGCCAGGAGGGATGAAGAAGGAGGAGGAGAAGAAGAGGAAGAAGAAGAAGCCCCCATTTTCCCCGTACCAAATGGGAGAGATATATGATCCTGAGGAGCATCCCCCTCAAGATATATATCAGAGAGATCCAGGTCTGTGAGACTCAGTCGTCACTGGGAGTCAAACAGACATGGGCTTGAAAGGGGACTGGAGGACAAATGGGCCACTCTGAAATGCAGTGTTATTTCCCATCCTAATCAAAACGTTCAAGCTGAACTACATCATCTGTATTACTGAGTACTGTTCCAAGTGCAGAATTTCAGAACCACCTAGAGCTATTTAACAAGAATCTGCATTTTAGAATGTTTAATAATTTAAATACATGACATTTGAAAGCCTAACTTTAGGACACAATTATTTCAGATAGGTTATTTTAATTTCTAGTGCGTACCTTTAAGAAAACTCCCATTTTAAACCATATTAATAAGAAACACACATTACTCCTTTATTTCTTGCAATAGCAAAATACATGAGTTAAGCAATTACTGTGTTGTAAAGTAAAGAGATTGGTTCAACTCACAGTTTTTCAACCCAGACCATCCATGGTTAGCGCAGTCGCACAGGTTGTCCTCAGTTGAAGCCCCCCTGGGATGTGTCACAGTGTGGCAGATAAATAGGAAAGGAACCAGCTACATACCGCAGTGGCCAAGCCTATGTTGTGGCCTCCCTGTGTGACAACCCACTTCCTCTAGTAAGGACTTCCCTCTATGCTTAATATCAGCACTAATCCTTCCAGGGACATCAGTTACAATGATCTGACACCTTCCTACCAGCCTCAATATCATAAAGGATCAACCATTTCTTATAGTGCCCTCACTGGGACATCCAGTACATGAACACCTATGGAAACCAATTAGGAATTTCAGCAACCCCATGTGTTACCTTATAATTAATATGTAATAAATTTGAAATATTTTAGCATTATTACCATTTAGGGAAGCATAACGTGGACAGGAATTTTCAACAACTCCTTCAATTACTTAACTGTCCAGCTAATATTTTTGGCACATGGTTTGTTCCTGCAATCTCCCCAAGAAAATTCTGTGGATATTGTGCATTATTCTTGTGCCACAAAGAATCCCACATTTACACATCATCATAATGCACCAATTGAATTAACAGCAGGGGGAAATTAGGAGAGTAGAGCACCTGGATCTGGTGGAGCAGGCAGGGAGGGAGATGTGAAAGGATTGTGCTTAGGGAACTGAGCACAGTCTATGCTGTGCTTGTTCACATTCAAATAACTCACTGTTGTGTGTACTCATAATGCACTGGCACAATTAAAGTTGAAATCCTTTATTGTGAAAGTGCTAAATTATATAATATTTTTCTATTTAACCATTTAATAAAATATTAAATTTAGTTTGGGGCTGGGCTATGGCTCAGCAGTACAGTGCTCGTCTTGCATGGATGTGGGTTTGATCTTCAGTACCACATAAATAAAATAAAGGTATTGTGTCAACCTACAACTAAAAAATATGAAGGAGCCCCAATTAGGGAGATGGCTATTGCGGTCAGCTGGAAGCCATAAGTTCCACCTGATAATAAGTATGTATGTGACGCACCTGTAAATGCACATGAGGCACCCGCAAAGCTAAAGGTATATAACAGGGTGAAAGCGGTCGGAGAGGAGAAGAATGAATTCATTCAGTCAGTCATGCAGTCGCTCGGTCGGAAGAAGAGTTCAGGTCGGAGAAGAAGAAAAGAATCAGAGCGGCCAGAACGTAGGCAGAGCGGTTACAGAAGAGAAACCAGATAGAAGAAGTAATTGCTGGTCAGAGTCAGGCCGAGGCTCCCGAGGAAGAAAGAAGAAAGAAGAAAGAAGCTCTAAAAGCTAAGCTCTCTCTCTCTCTAAAGAAGAAATCTCTCTCTTTCAAGCTCTCTCTCTTTCTCTCTAAGCTCTAAAAAGAAAAGCTCTATCTTTCTCTCTAAGCTCTAAGAAGATGAAGAAGAAAAAGCTATCTCTAATCTTTCTCTCTAAGCTCTTTCTAAGAAGAAGAAAAATCTTTCTTTCTCTCTCTAAGCTCTCTCTAAGAAAGTAGAAGTAAAAGTAGTAATAGCTTTACTCTGCCTCCGAGAGTTTTTCTCCCGCGGCTCTGTGGCTGGCTATGACAGGCAGCTTACAAAAATATATGTTTTTTAAATTTAGTTTTAATATGAACAGGAGTCAATTCATAAAGTTAAGAAAAATTGAAAGTGAGTAATAATTAAATAAAATAGTAAAAACATATAAATTTATTGGAAATTTCCCTATATGTTCATAGTAAAAATTTTGGTGCAGTTTGGTCTAGAGAATCCTGAAAACCTGAGAAGGTAAACAGGCAAGTTTTTCACAGTGTTTAGTGCACAACTTTCCCCAGCTTACTGCACCTGCATGTCCCTGAATTGATCCTCCAGTGAGTTGCAACAGTCAGTGGCTTAGAAAAATGCAGCCTGCTGCACTCAGAGGCCTCTGAGCTCAGGATACACACTGACATCTGGGTTCAAAAAAGCCCCTCTGAGAGGATGGATCTCTAGTCTCACCCAGGGACCCATTCTCAGCTCATATTGAAAAGACCTCCCTTTGGGTCCAGGCAGGAGCAGAGGGCTGTGTCTCTTATCCTGGCTAAACAGGGAGGGTGTGTGCCACTGGGCTGCAGAGTCCTCAGAACACAGCCTGGTGCTGGGGTGACAGTGCCAACTCCGCACTCAGCACTCTGACCTGATCAAACTCACACAGGTCCAGTGCCCAGCAGCCTCCCATGTCCCAGGAGTCACACATGGCCATGCAGCTTCATGTACCCAAATAACAGCATCTGGCATCAGAGACAAAACAATAGGAAACCCACATGCTTAAGGCCCTTCTCATTCAGTTGAGCCATGGTCACCCAAGAGACACACAGAGCCCCTACTCACTTGGACACAGAGGGAACTTAGTCTCACCCACCCTTTTAAACCCTGGTAATGTGTGTCCAAGGGAGAGAGACCAGCTGTGTCCACTGCTCAGTTTTGATCTCCAAACATAGTATGGTGGTGTGCTGACCACAGGAGTATGAGAGTCTGCTGTGGAATTAGAAATGCTGCCTTTTCTTTTTCTTCTTTAGGAAAAATCAGAAAATATTTTGAGCAGCAAAGAATTTATAAGATATTTTATTATATCAATGATTTCTGAGATAAAATAACCAATCATAATGGAGGCTTTTATAGATTGTATGTTCATTTCAAATAAAAATACCAGCATTTCCTGAAACTTTCTTCTATCAAAGAACATTCTGTGAAGGCAACTTTTTCTAAGCTTGATTTATTACAAATCAAATGCTACAGATTTATTTAACATTCCTGATTTTCCCACAGTCCAGGTTTTCACATTGGAAAATGGGCTCATGTGTTTCCCAGGGATGCCTTAATAGGCACCACACACCTGGCCTGACTCAGAGGTGTGTACTACCTCAGCTCTGAAGGCTGGAAATCTGAAGTCAAGGTGCACCAGGCTCAGCTCTCTCTGAAGTTGAAGATGGGCCCCTTCCCTGCCCTCTCCAAGCTCCGCTGGTCCAGGCACTGATTGCCTGGTAGCAGTTGAACTCCAGGATCGGCCCAGGGTTGCTGTGCTCTTCTTCTCCCTGTGGGCTTCTGCTTGTGCCCTTGTCCTCCTATCATGTCAGCACTGGCCTTCAGTTGTCGCCTGTGCTCCAGTGTGACCTTTCCTTAAATACTTACCTCCAATAGCCCTATTCTCATGTCATGTCACATTGTGAATTACTAAGCGTTAGAATGTCAGCATGTTTTACGAATGACACAATTAAACCATGAAACTTGGTAAAACTAATTTCATTTGACACACATTAGAATAGTTCTTGGAAACAAGCTGCATGATCAATAATTGTGCACATTTTCTTTGTGTGTTGGTTTTCTGCTTTTTGTTTCCTGACTCTGTCACTAACATAGCTAATTAGGGGCCCATATTTTCAGGAGTAAAACCCAGAGTAACATTGTCTCACATCACATGTGAGAAGAACAACAAATTACAGAATGGAATATAACATGAGGATAACTAAAATGTAAACTAGGTAAATGTGAGATGTTAAATTCGACACTCTTCTCCAGATGTTTTGTCAGCCAATCTTATTGCTGCAGTGGAACTCAGTGTGAAGGTCAGTGTCACTTTAGTTTCTCCTCCAACCAGTTTAACAGATCTTACTATTGGGGATTTCCCAGATTATATACAGACCAGGTTTCCTTGTTAAACTTGGTCTAGAATCATATTTGCTATTAAATTCTTTGGTCTGTTTATTATAAAATTGGAACTCATGCATGTGGCTGCCCCACACACAGGCCAGGGGAGAAAGGCTGATTCCAATCCAGAGGAAGGAAGCAACAGGACCCCTGAGAGGACCTGGTTAGAGAAAAACTCCTGTGTCAGTATTTTTCCCCCCACAAACCACTGGAAATTAAGAATCAATTATTGAGTCAGGTGTGGTGGCACACCTGTATATAACCTAAAATTTAATGGAATTGCATGACTTTATTCTTTCAATTGCTGCAGGATTCTGAATTCAGGACTAAAGCAATTTAACACTCCCTCCAATCTGCAGGAAATATGAGACAGAAGGTACCTGCAGCAGGTTGTCAGTTGATCACCTGAGGACTGATCTTGCTATTTCCAATCAAATTGAGACTGATATTTTAACTGACCAAGATCATGTGTGGCCGAGTCTCCTGTTCCAAGGCAAACATGATTAAATGAAAGCCCAAGAGATGCCAGTGAGAGGCCCTGAAACCTGAGCCCTGATAGCTGAGTGTGCTTTCCTTACCACTCAAGTACTGTGTCTTCTTATGAGCTGGGAACTCATGCATGTGGCTGCCCCACACACAGGTCAGGAGAGAAAGGCTGATTCCAATCCAGAGGAAGGAATCAACAGGACCCCTGAGAGGACCTGGTTAGAAAAAAAACTCCTGTGGCAATATTTTCCCCCCACAAACCACTGGAAATTAAGAATCAATTATTGAGTCAGGTGTGGTGGCACATGCCTGTTATTCAGTGGCTTGGAAGGCTAAAGTGGGAGGATTATAAGTTCAAAGGCAGCCTCAGCAAAAATGATGTGCTAAGCAAATCAGTGAGTCCCTTTCTCTAAATAAAATCCAAAATAGGACTGGGGATGTCGGTCAGTGACTAGTGTCTTAGTACCCCTGTGATCAATCCCCAGTATTTAAAATATATATATTCTTAATGTGAGAGAAATATTTTTTTCTCCCTATCAGGTTCTTTTTGATTTATGCAAGGACCCAGGAAGAAAAAATTTCCAGCACTTGTTAATGTTGTACCCGATTTGAAGAAAAAAGTCACAAGCCAATGAAGACTTTATTCCAGCCAGGGCCACCAACTGTGTCCCACAGGAAAACAGGGTGGTACAAAATGGCACCTGCTGGTAGCAAGGGCAGGGTTTATAAAGCACAGGGTTAACAGGCCCTCAGGTGGAGATGGATTTAAGGGTGGGTTAATACAATATGCCCTCAGGTGGAGACAGTTTAAGTCGCTTCTGCTTGTTACATTAACATGGCAACAGGAGTTATCACAGGAGTCTTGAAATAACTGAAGCAGATGGGTTTGTCAGTAGGAAATTTTCTCTCCATTCTAGTGGGTGTTGGATATTTTTCTTTTCCAGGTTAGCTGGGAGGGAGTCAAACAGCCTGAATGTTCACTCCCCACTTGTCCTGGACACACTGACTACCTCATCATGTCTCTGGTGCTTTATTGGTGCTCCCTACTGAACTCTTTGTGTCTTTTACAAAGATTTTCACCAGCAATCCTCTGCCCACTAATGCTGGCAGCATGGAATTCATCTCATTGTTTTTTCTCCAATCACAGAAAACATTTTATGACACTTATTTAAAATGACAATCCACACCTGCCATTGGCTCTTTACACACAGCTGCACCCACCATGGGATTTGCATGCTGCTCCCTGGGGAGGACCTTCCTGCAAGACTGAGATAAAAGGTCAGCTCTAACCTGACCTTGACTCACCAAGACTCCTCAGCTCACTTACTCAAAATGAGGCTCCCTGTTCAGCTCCTGGGGCTGCTGATGCTCTGGATTTCTGGTGAGGGCAGGGGATAAGAAAGGAGAATGGGGAGGAGGGTGAGCTCATTGCTTCTTAGTGGTGATTCCTGCAAGTGTTAGTTTTGTGGGTTTCAGTGCAAAGGATGGGGCATATACTGTTTAGATCAATGAAAGGGAGGAAGTATCTAGAAGAAAAATGAAAGACTTGTGTACTGTCATAGACTGTGACTTAAAAAGAAGAGAATGATGTGGTCAACCTATAGCCTGGCATTGTACATGCAAACCTCTATCTTACATGACATTGGATATTTTTGGATAGGAGCCCAAACTACATACACATGCACATGAAAATGATTTAGTTAGAAAGGAGCAAAAGAGAAAACATGAAAATGTTTTATAATACTCTCCATAAGCTTTTATTTCTGTCATTATTTCAGGATCTAGTGGTGATACTGTGATTACCCAGAGTCCTCTTTTCCTGACTGTCACCCCGGGACAGCCAGTCTCCATCTCTTGCAAATCCAGTCAGAGCCTCTTACACAGTAATGGAAACACCTATTTAAATTGGGTTGTACAGAAACCAGGCCAGTCTCCACTGGGCCTAATATAATGGGATTTCCAACCGGTACTCTGGGGTCCCAGATAGGTTCAGTGGCAGTGGTTCAGGGACAGATTTCACACTGAAAATCAGCAGGGTGGAGGGCTGAGGATGCTGGAGTCTATTACTGCTTGCAAGGTACACATGCTCCTCACACGGCGATACAGTCCCAAACAAAAACCTCCTTGCTAGGCTGCCCAGCTGCCACATTTGCTTCTGGTCTGGGGAGAAGCTCAGCAGATTGTCTTTGTCTGTGAGAGGAAGGAATTGCAGCTGTGGGCTCTGGACCATGAGTGCTATGGCCACAGCTCATTTACCAACAATGAAGTCCCACCTGCTGCAGAAGCTCTGGTATGGCAGGAGCAGAAGAGAGATTTCTGGGAAAAAAGGAATTGGAGTGCTTCAAGTCGAAGTCAAGTAAACCAGAGAGTTATGAGAAGCCTTGCAAAAATACAGATTTATTCTGTTAAAACAATCTTGGGAAATATTTTTTAAAATCATTAATTTTCATTATTACTCTAGTCTTTGTTTTCTACAGTATCTTTAAAAAACATATTAATGGTCATCCTCACTATGCATTATGTTAATGCTTGCACAACAAAAAGATGAAAACCATGTTAGTAACATCCAGGGGAGCTGAGTTGTAAGAAAGGTAGTATTTTAATGAGATTGAGGTTATATGGTCACCAGCTTTTGTTAAGGTGTTATAAATTCAATGTGTTGTATTTCAACTCCAAATTAATCAAAACAAAGAAAAACAAAAGCTGTCATATAAACAGAAAAAAAAAAAATGGGAAGGGAATAAAAAAGAGAAATTCTAAAGAAATGGAGGTTTTAATGGAGAAGATGAACAAAATGTGTACAGCACTTGTTATCTCTTCATAGCTGTGGTGAGCACCTGCTGTGTGGAGTGAAGACCTTAGCCAGAAATCAAGCTCCTGACTCACCTGAACTGCAGTGCCCCACCATCATCATCCTCCTGTTCCTGCCCCAGTTTATTGTTATAGATAAAATGTCATTTCACCTGTTCCCTGAGAGGGTGTCAAGCTGCCTTGTGTGCATCTGGTGATCTGAGATTCCTTTAAGGGCAGATGCACTGTGGGAAGCCAGGTGCACTGGGGCTGCAGGGGCAGGTCCCTTTCCTTCTTCAGCACCCTTCAGAGGCCAGGATAAAGGGCACAGGGTTGCTGTGGAGGCTGGAGTTAGGGCACCTAGGGAACCTTCTGTTCTGCTCTTCAGCTGCCTCAGCTGCCCTGTCCCAACTCCTGAGCATGGAAATTCTTCATGGAAGCACTGTGAGACCCTCAGCAGCTCTAGAAGTGTTTTAGGAAGCATGAGGTGGGTTTTGTAATTCTAGACCAGAAGTTCTCAGCCTCCCTCACCCCTAACACTGCACCCTGAAGAGTCTCTCAGGTTCCTTCTCTTCTCTACCAAAAGACCATCTTTGGCATCTACTGTGAGTTACAAACCTAGACCCCAACTGCCCAGAGACAAGTATGTTTTCTGAATTCCTGGTGAATTGTTGCTCTTGGGTCCTTAACTGGTTTGACAATGTACTGAGAGGAATCACTTGAGATTCCTAAGGAATCTGGCCTAGTGATAGATGCAAAAGAATAATCTTAAAGAATGCAATGAATGTGGGAGAAGGAATCCACAGTCAGGATTTTGTGTCCCTACACCCCAAATCCCACAGGTTGCTGTGTCACAAACCTGCCACTAGGAGGCAAATAAACCCCACAAAAAACAAAGCCTAGGGGTCTGACCACAGAAGCACTGGGAAAGCAGCCCAGGTCCTGTCCTATGAGGAGCCCTAAAACTTGGGAGCTGTGTCCAATGGTCAGGCTCATGGCCACTGGGGCTCTGTGCACAGTGGGCCAAGTTTCCCCCAGAAAGTTTCCTGGATATTTTCTATATAACTTTGTATTCTCTCTTGACCACATCCTCACAAGATGACCCTCCCCTTGATACCAGACTTAGAAATCAGGATGGGGTCCTTGTTCCTATGTTGTTGATGATTAAATACCCAAGGAACACCAGAGCAAACAGAAAGCATGTGTTATTTAAGACACAGAACAGAGATAGCAGGCTTCTCTGGAGTGAAGCAGGAACCCAGACCTGATTTCTGTAGGAGTTGGGTATCTTGCTTTTTTTTTCATACAGACCACTACCCTCTCTTCCTTTCCTGCATGTTTCCCAATTCTCCTTTTCAGATAATTGACCAACTTATCATGTTAAATTCAGAAAGAAAAAGAAACAATAGGCTTTTTTTTGCAACTAAGGAAATAGAACTGCCAAACTTGTAAGGTTTTATAATTCTAGCTCAACTCTTTCATTGTAAATACCTTTATTTATTTTTATGTGGTGCTCACACATGTGTGAGTCAGGCAATTTACCACTGAGCCACAACCCCAGCCCCTCTAGCTCAACTCTTATGAAAAAATCCAAGTACTTTTATCTGTTAATCAGATGATATTTCATATTTTAAATTAGAAATTACAATTTATTTTTATTCCATATTTTATTGGTGTATTATAATCATACACGGTGGTGGGATTCATTTTTACCTATCCATTCATGAGCATGACATAACAATGTAATGTGGCCAATAAGATTTGTATTGATTTCATATTTTAGGGGACATAGACAAAACACATTTGTGAATCTATAATTCTTCCTACAAAGAAATGTCAGGTGTTATGATGTACAAAGGACAACCCACATACCCCAGTGTCTGAGGCTCAGCTGGTGACACCCAAACTCAAATTCATTCAAATCCACTCTGCCATATGGCCCAAACATATTGTACAACTATCATACTAAAAAAAAAAAAAAAACAAGTCTATTCTTTGATTCACATCCTGAGACAATACCTTTAACTGTCTGGTAGTTCATGGAAACTTACTCCTCTTTACTATGGATGATATTAAGAATGCATCATCCTAGTCTGGGGTTTCAGGTGGGAATAGGAACTGGAGATTGCCATGTCTAGTCAGGGCCTCCTGAGCCTCTGGAAGCTGCTGTAGTCACTGGGGAAAGAAGTGCTCACATGCCCTGTTGAAGCAAAGGGTTTTTAAATAACTCCATCAACTTCACAGTGTCCATGAGTAGCAAAGCTCTGCCTCTAGCCCAGATGGTCTTATTCAGGGCCCAGGATGACAGCAGTAAGTCCACTGGGTTGATAAGGCAAATCTGTGTGTGGAGCTTTGTAACAGTGGTCCACCTTATAGTTAGAATATAGACCATATTGCTTTTCCACTGAGCATTATTTTAAAAGGGACATTTTTTTCTTTTCCTCTTCTCCCTTTCCCCTTCCTAACCTGGAACAGGGAACAAGACTACCTTTTTCCACCCTAGGTGGAATTATCTCTGTTTGAGTACACACCCACCACAGGAAAGAGGTGTCACCTGAAGATCTAGGAAGTGACTGTCTCCCAATTATCAAGTGATTTTCAAAATCCCATCATGGCACACCTGAGACCCCTTTTCAGGGAAAACCTGGAAGGCAGGCTTTGAATATCTTCTTTCAAAACCTCTTCTCCTTTTATGGGCAGAATCACAGCCTCTGAAACTGGAGTTCCCTTAGCTTCTCCTTTGATAACAAAGCAATGAACCTTCTTTTTCCTTTCTCCCAAAACTGTTTCCTGTTATTGAATTGGCATTGGGGTCAAGGACCAAGCTTTCAGGAAAATCTTTATTTGCTGAATAAATGACAATTCCAAGGGAATTTGGAGAAGCGGCAATGCAAGCACTTCCCTGAGACACAGAAAGACACAATTCACAATCTTGAAGGAAGTGGCAAGTTTAAAGAAGGGTGAACACCTTGCTAAGAGAAAAGCTGATTCTGGTTAAGGGCACACAGCCTGCAGGATGGAGTGGTGCAGAGAACAGAGGATCATGCCAGGAGCAGATTCTGCCTGCTGGCATCTGTGACTCGGCGTCCAACACAAACCTGCCCAGCTCCTCCTCCCTCTTTGTCCCACTTTGGTCCACAGCTGCTTCTTCCAGAGGCACAAAGTGAGATTCTGCTGTTTTATCTCTATCCTTGGCTTGAAGGAAAGGGGCTTGTATGAAGAAAAAAAACATCAATCTCCTTTCAGGTCTGAAAGAAGCCTGGCCTCTTTTGTCCCTTTTACTTCCCAGATAAAATGTCAGTGATGGAAGAAGACTGGGGACATTCACTCTTATCTCTTGTTACTTGGAGGCAATGGAGTCTAAGGAATGGTCATAAATGCCCAGAGTGAATAGTGAGTATATGCACTGAAAGGACAATGAGGAACTGGGAGACAGGTGAGTGAGAAATAAAAGATGGAGACCAGGCAGAGATAACATGAGAGTTCATTTGCCAGAGATGACAAATAAAGGGACATCCCTCCATAGTGGAGAGAGGTAGGACAGGCTGGGATTTGTGGGCTTTTATGGCCCAGGCTCAGGGATCAGAGCCTGGTGGGTCCTAATGTGGGTGGTTTAAGGTGGATTGGTATTAGGGAGTGGTGAGTGCTTCTCAGAAAGTTCCTTGGGTGGGGAAATGGCAGCTGTCGCTTAAGATGCCTCCCACATACTAAGCAAGGACTTTAAATTCCCCTTTTTGTTTGTTATTGGGCTCCTTAAGGGAGAGGAACATAGATCAATCTTCTGTAGCTTCTTCTTGCTGGGAAGGGGTGACATCTGGGTGATTGTTAGGGGTGTGGGCTATCATTGAGGCAGCAGTGATGGTCATGAGGTGCTGGGTGATGTTGAGTCTGGATGGCACAATTTTGGTGAGGGGTTAGTAGTCCTGTAACAAAAGTTGGTTCATTGTTTGACTAGAGACATTTTTTTTTGAATCTGGTATTAAATAAATCTAATGATGCAGGGGACAAGCATTAACAAGAGCCTATGACAAGGAGAGGGTTCAGGAAAGGAAATGCCAACTGGAGAAGGGGGTTACTTAGCTGCCCTCCTTCAGCAGAGGAGAGCTGTTGCTCCTGACATTCATGGTCCTGTTGGATTTGTTTTATTTTGTCCTTTACTAGACCAGATTGATTGACATAAAATAGCAATCTGCCTTTTTTTGGCCTTAAAAAGATCAAGGCCTCTTCTATTCTGCATGTGGAAGGGATGAGGAAGAAGCTCCTCCAGAGTTTCAATGTATGAATGGGTAAGAGGAGAAGAGATGGAAGTGTCCTGAGGAACTGCAAGGAGAGTATCAGGGTTTAAAGGTGAGTACATCTGGAAAGTAAGACTGGGATCTTCCACCAGGGAAACCTGTATAGATAAAAGGTGACAAAGGGACAAGGAATGTAAGCCTTTGTATGTGAGGAGTTCCTTTATATGATGGGAAACCAGGATGGTGAGTGAGGCCCCAAAGGTGAGTTTCTTTGACTTGTAAATGAGTAGAGAGTCTGGCCAATGTTTGTAGGCAAGGACCTACCCCTGAATAGTAGGGTCAAGACCCTTTAATAGATAAGCCACAGGGGCAAAGGAACCTCAACTTGGGGAGTTAGGAGACCCCAGCATGTGTTCGAGGACCCCTAGAGCAAATCTCTGATTTTCAGCCATGTATAGGTAAAATGGGCATGTGAGATCAAGGAGATAGAAAGAAAGAGAAAATTGACACTCCCCCCCCCCCCCCCCTTAGGCCTCTTATAAAGCCTTCTGAATCTGTCCTTTGCATTTCAATGTTAGCTTCAGTGTGAACTTGGCCAGGGAGATTGCTGTCTAGGGCTTTACAATGAAGGAGGGTTCTGGGTTCCTTGTTTGTATAGAAGTAGGGTCTCTGGAAAAATCCAGATCTTTAGTGGCAAGTAGAAACTGGGCAGGGGAGCAAGAGGAGCAAAGGGAAGGCTTAGAGTGGAGAAAGGAGAAAGCCTCCATAAGGCATTTTCTTCCATTTTCCTGAGTGCTTGCAAAAGTTATAAAAATTGGAAGGTTCAATTGGTTGATGGGCCTTTAGATCAGCAGCCAAATGGGAGTGGAGCTAATGGGCAAAGAGGAATCTGAGAGTTTTGGGAGTTCCTTATGGCGAGTTGGAGTCTGGGACTGAGTCTGGGACTGAAAGAAAAAGTTACCCTCTAAGTGCCTATTCTTGGGCTTTGCCCTTAGAGAGTCTTGGTTGCCTGACCAGGGCTTTTGTGAACTCTGCTGACCATCAGAGAACCAAGATCCAAAAGTGAACTCGCCAAGGGGAATGAATGGGCAAGAATTTTGGTTCTTAGACAATATCTAAGTTCTAGAGAGGAGACTCATCACTGCCATCTATAAGGAGTAGACTTATGAGGAGGAGGGGAGGAGAAGGGTGAAGTCACTTACCCAATGAGGCTAGAGTGTGGATGATGAAGAAGAGCACTAGGTGAATGAAAGAAGGTATATGGTAATTGTCCTTAACCCTCAGGCCAGGATCCCAAAGCAGCTCAAATCCCCACAGCAGAGAGCAGAGCTGATAGGAGAATATAAAAAAAAAAGGCTGCTCTGCAAAAATAGAGGGACAGCACCAGAAAGGAGGGAAAGCAGATATTGTGATTGGCCCAGAAAATGGAGGGGGTTTTTGAGATGAATATGAATGGGTTGATGGTGTGAGACAACAGAAGGACTTGAAACATCCCGGACAGTATAGTCCACCTCGGAAGGGGGTAATGGGAAGGCACTGGCAGATGGAATAGGGATAGTCCTAAGTAAATGTGAGGATCAGGGGAGTAGCAGGCTTGTCTGGATGGAAGCATATATGAGGGAGAAGGAAATTGTGGCTCCCAATTTTGCGAGGTTATAACTTCCCATAAGAGAAACAGGGCACTGTAGAATGACCAAAAAGGATTGGGTGAAAACTAGATAGCCAAAGGGGCAAACAAGGATAGGAGTTTGCAAGGGCTGATAACGTTTGCCCTCTACCCTAACAATAGAGGTCATAGAATAAATGGTAGTCCCCCAGAACTCCTTGAGGAGTGAATATGTAGTCACAGTGTCTAGGAGAAAGGAGACAGGCCTACCTAAAATATGGGTTCCCACGGAGTGATGGTAATGGTCGGGTGATGGGGACATGAGCCTTGTCAGTTCTCTGCAGCCAGTTCTAAGAGTTGGAAGGGGACACCAGAAGGGCTGGATGGCCAGGGACAATTATGAGTTCTGTGAGTGTCAACATTCCAGTAGCCTTCCTGATGGTATTTAGGACAAGGGACCAGAAACTTGTCAGGCTTGGGATATGTATGAGCCCTGTGACCCATCTGATCACATTTAAAACAAGGTCCAGGTGGTCCTGAGGGACCCTTCCATGGGCCAGTGAAACCAGGGACAGATGGTGTGGCTGGATGAATGTCTTGAGTGAGCATCTGATATTTCTGCTTCCAGGCCTTCCATCTCTCTCATTATGTACCTTAAAGGCCACTCTCAGAACCTCATCTTGGGGAGTTAGGAGACCCCTCTTTTGGCACTTTAGTTTGGCCTTAATATTTGGAAAACTCTGAAAGAAAAAGAAGGTCATTAGTAGTTGTCTTCCATGTGGAGTCTCAGGGTCCAGATTAGCATATTGTAATAAAGCTTTGTTCAGATGATGTAAAAGTGCTAAAGTGTTTTCATTTTATCTTGGATGACTTCCTGGAAATTTTCATAATTGATAGCATTATGGGCTACCTTTCTAAGTCCTGCCATGTGACAAGCAATTAATTGGTATCTACTAGTTACTCCTCCAGGTGAATTATAATCCTAATTGAGGTCCTGATCAGGGACCACTTTGGTGCCAATGGAATGGGCATGGAAGGTCTGATAAACCTCCTTCGCATAAATTTTAGCTTGTTCCCAAACTAAACTGCGCTCTTTGGACAGAAGGGTGTTAGATAAGATATTGAAACTTTGATATATGTGGAGGAACTTAAAGTATAGGTGCCAAGCCACTTTTTTATCTTTTAAATGTCTGATACAGAGAGAGGCACATGAAACCAGATTGTATCATCTACTGCATCCACCTCGCATAGAGGAAACAGAGATGCCAGTTGAGCAGTTGCAGCCTGTGAACATGTGGCAGGAGGGAAATGCAGAAGGGCCAATAGGAAAGTTGCTGTGGAGGCTTCATTGGAAGGAAAATCATGGTATAGTAGGGGCTCCTCTGCTGGGTCAAAGAAGAAAGAGTCCTGGGTAAAATATTCTGTCCCTTTAGAAGCAGGATTAGGGGATGTGAGACCTTAGAGGGCTTGTAAGGGAGCGTAAAAGTTGTAGAGAATGAGCTTAGAGTGGGGAGAAGATCGAATGTATGATATCTTTTTCCATTTTTCCCAAATATTCAAAATAGTTGAAATGATCCCTGATAATATTGGGGTCTTGAATGCTGCAAAACAGCCATTTAAAGCCCAAAGGATATTGAGTCCAGATCTAATTGCATAAAACAGATACGTTTTGGGGGTTTTAGGTCCGAAGTGAAAGAGTTTCAAAACCTAGGACCTAAATTAAAGACCACCTATAGACCTGGTTAACAGTAGGGATTAGCTATAGTTGTGAAAGCTATGGCTGGGGGTGCCCCTGACCACACAGTAACTCTGGGAGTGCTGGAAGTTCAATGATCATTTCCTGGGACATGTAGATTGTTTAGGTCGACCAGAGACAGGGGTCTTACCTGAAATGTCTGGTGGTGGGTGCAGAAAGGACATTCAGCAAAATGGAGAGCCTGGTTTCATGATGAAATTTGGATCAGGGCCCAGAGACACTCAGTGACACTCAAAGAGGGGAGCAGGAACACCAGGGAACCAGATACCGAGTTTCAGCACCAATGAAAGGAAAGTGAGGAATGGGAGGATGGACAAACAAGAAATTAAAGGTGGAGACCAGGCAGAGATACACATGAGAGTTTATTTGTAAGAGCTGAAAAATAAAGGCACATCTCTCCATATAAAGAGGCAATGCAGTTTTCAGGTTTCGAGACTTTTACAGGGGTGGCTCAGGGATTAGAGTCAGGTGGGTCCTAAAGTGGATGATTAAGGCAGGGCTTGGTATGAAGGAGTGGTGATTTGCCTTAGGGCAGAAAGAAATGGTGCTGGTGAAGTGTTGGATTGTTATGAGGGAGTGGTGAGCCTTTCTCAGAATGGCCCTTGGGCAGGAAAGCAAACTTTTCCTTAAGATTGTGGATGTCACTTAAGATGGCCATCCAGATGTTAAGCTAGAAACTTACAAATATAATTTGTATATAGTTTTTCTCTGACAACTGAAGTTGTCCTGTCACTCAGAACCTTATAAGTCATTGTTTCTCTGGGATGCAACCAGAGGAAAATAGTAAAGTTTCCAACAGCAAGCAGGTGGCCCCTTCACAGATCTTTGTGCCTTTAGCTTCCAGGTGAAAATGTGTGTGCAAAGCTACAGGTTGGAATGGTTAGAAATCACTTTTTTTTTTTTTTTTTTTTTTTTTTTTCAAAATGAGAACCTAAAATGTAAAGTTTTCTCTTTGCTTGTTTGGTTTTAATCTGAATTTTGAACAATAATAAAGTTTTAGTTCCTTTCTATTTGACATTTCAGTGATTTTCCTAAGCTTATAGTCATGTCCTTGTGCTGTTTCTTGTGTGTTTTAGACTCAGTGATGAGGTCCATACTGACAAAGAGTGGATGGTGATTTGTAGACATTTTTTTCCCCTTCAAAATGGATTTTTCTCTGTCAGGTTCTCTGTCTAGCTGCTTTCCACTGGGTCTTAGAGCCCATTATGTTCCAGGCTAACATCAGTTAGTATTGCCCACTTACATAGGCTCCCAACCAAGGAGGATTTTTTCTGTACTATCTCTTGCCAGTAATCAATATAAGAGAATCTGTTCAAGGGTTTCAACATTTAAAAGGACCTCAGCAATGACTCTGCCATCTAAAGATCCTTCTGGTGGACAGCCCACACCTTGGGCAGGCCATTCTAATTCACAGAAAGTATGCAACCTTTTTGGAGTGAGTCTCACACCACAGTTACCAGTAAAGCCTTCCTAAAGGTTTCTACCACACGTTTCAAAAGGCTCAGTTTCCTTGGTGTGCCTCCCATGCTTCACCCTGCATTGGTGTCACATATTTAGGACAAAACTCGTTTTTTTTTTTTTTTCCATCTCCAGCCATTCTGAAGAAAAGCACTCAATCCAGAGATGCAGATCATTAGAAGACAATCATCATGTGCTGTGAGGGCCAAGGGTGACCCAAGCCAGGCACCATGCCCTGCAGAGGTCCCATGATTCCAAGGAAAAGTGTAGAGATGGCAATCTTTCTTGTCCAGTTGGTGAATTTGAGTAGCTGTAGGTTGAGCTTGAAGATTTTGAGGAGCACTGAAGCCACTGCCTCATGTTGGTTGAGGGATGGCCAATGATACTTGTTGTAGGATACAGGTGACGCGACTACCCCAGTGACACCCATACTGGGAAATGCCTGGCTGTCTCGCTTGCTTCCCCCATGCAGCCTCCTCATCCAGATAGAATCCTTCCTCGAAGGTAGGCCCATTCATAGTGACAAGGAGAGTAAGGTGATGTGTAGACATTTTTTCCTCTTCAAACTGGATTTTCTTTTTCAGAGCAGTTTTACATTCACAGCAAATTTGAGCAGAAAGTACAGGTTTCCCACAGATCCCTGCCCATGCCCCACCAGCTCCCCCACAGGAGGTAACCTGTGTTAGGATAGATGAACCTACAATGACACACCATTGTCACCCAAAGTTCGTCGTCTGTATTACAATTCATAATGGTGGGCATTTTGAGGGCTTGGGTAGACACAGGATGGCAGGCATCACCATTATAGTGTCATAAAGAGTGGTTTCCACTGCCCTCAAAATCTTCTGTGCTCCACCTGCTTATCCTCCCCCTTCCTCTGGCAACCATTGGAACTTTTTTTTTTTTTTAAACTGTCCCCATAATTTTTCCTTTTAGTTGAAATGCTGTATATTGTCTTAAGATTTGCTTCAATCACTTAACAATGTGCATTTAGATTTCATCCACCTCTTTTTGTGGCCTGACAACATTTCTTTTTAGTGCTAAGAAATATTTTATTGTGTAGATGAACCACAGTTTACTTATCCATTCACCTCTTGAAAGACACCTTGTTTGCTTTCAAATTTTGGCAATTATGAATAAAGTTGCTGTGAACATCATTTGCAGGTTTTTATGTAGACACATTTTTAACCCCTCTGAGTCAATACCAAAGAGTGCAATGCTGGATTGTATAGTCAGATTATGTTAGTTTTGTAAGAAAACTGTCCAACTGCTTGTCTACTAGTTTGCAGTTTGCAACAGGAATTAGTACATGAGAGTTTTGGCTGCTCCATCACTTTGACAGTATTTTACACTGTCAGTGTTCTGGGTTTTGACCATTCTAATAGGTGTCCAGTGATATCTCATGGTTGTATTAATTTGTAATTCTCCGGTGACATCTGATGTGGAGCATCTTTTTAATATGCTTGTTTTCCATTTTTAGTGAGTTATGTGATCAGGTCTTTGATGCACAGCCTGGACCAAAAGTTTTGTTTTCTTACCAAGTTTATTTTAAGAGTTCCTTGTATATCCTGAATAGCAATCCTTTACTAAAGATGCCTTTTGCAAAGCTTTCTTAATTTGTGGCTTGTCTTTATTCTCTTGAAGCAGATACTTTTTATGTAGGTTGAGCTAGTGCCTTTTTGTTGGTCCTAAACAGTAGAAATCTTTGTCTCCATTGCTAGACTGTTGGGGATGTGGTGCAAACACTGACAGAGAGCCCTGTCAAATGACTGGCTAATGGTGGGGTGTTGTGCAGAGCTAGCAAGAAGAGGAAGCAAGGCTCAGATTAATACAGCAACTAGAACCACCAGATGAGAGTGTACCCAAGGTTGTGAGCAGGGAGCAGCTTCTGGAGGTGACAGCGTAGTAGCCATGGGCTGGGCAGGGTCTGGATGGCTGTAAGAATGTCAAGTCGGGGCTGATCATTCAATAAGGGCTCAAGCTGTCATTACTGATAAATACCTTACTGGTGGAATCTCTCTGAAATCTTTAGAAAAGACAAATGCTTATTTTTTTTTTCCTGATAATATTTGTGAATCCAGATCTGTGATCAGATATCAAGAACAAATTGAGAGATTTCAACTTGGAGCAGGCAGCATCGTGAATAAGCCACCTTGTTGAGCCTCCTCAGCTCTGAGTTTCAAGGCAAATATAAGAGGAAGGGGGGGAGACAGAATAACAGAAAGAAGGATGGGAAGAGAGTAAAAAGAGAAAGGTGAGAAGGGGAAATCAAGCAAGCAGGGAAGCAGGAGATAAGGAAAGTTTGCTATTATGGGCTTTCCAGAGGGTTTAAAATCAAAGACATGATGGAGCTGGAGCTCACAGCAGAGTACTTGCCTAGCGTGTCTGAGGCCCTGGGTTCCACCCCAAGGCCTGCAAAAAAAAAAAAAAAAAAAAAAATAATAATAATAAAATAAAATAAAATAAATGAAGAAGGCAAGCACAGAAGAAAACTTAGCTGGCTCCTTCTCACCTCCTCCCTGCCTGCATTGGCTCAGAGTCATTCCCACCGCATTGCCTGAGGAAGAGCAAGAGTCCCAGGCATCAGGGACCTTGTCCAGGATCACATGCTGAGCTCAGGTCATCATGCCTCTTTCACCTAAAAGCATGAAACAATTGGCTTCTTGGACATGATATAATTAGAACCTCATACAGAAAGTAAAAGTCATTAACAGTTGAAAGAAGGTGACAACAAATGGATTTACATAATCAGGGAAAGAGGGAGCCAAAAGCAGGTAACTTAATTTCTATAATGCAGGCAAAGGAGCAGTTTCACAACCACCTTGACATCCTGGAAGGTTTGTGGTGGAGAAAGAACACTCAAGGCACAGGAACTCCTAAGGAAAAGAAAAAAAGGAATGAATAAGAACATGATCTTATGTTTGGAAACAAAACCAGTACCTTTTTCAAAACAATAATGAATGTAAAACTATTCTCCTTGCCAATTTGTCTCAAGTTGGAAAAGAAGAACAGGACACAAAGTAGAGCCAGCAGCATGGCAGATGGACACTGGCCCTTGGCCTACTGCCCTCCTCATGCTGTCTGTTCCTCCAGAAGGGCCTCCACAGATGTCTTTCCCTATGTTTATTCTCTACTGGTGCAGGCCCTGCCTCTCTCATGGTCCTGTTAGAATGGACCGTTCCCCAGGCAATTGTACCTTCTAAATCAACATTTTGAATGCCTGACTTGTTGGCCCCATCCTTGCTGTTGGAAAGAGTCCCCTGGAAACCTGGCCCTGGATTCCTGTGGTCAGTGGGGACACCCAGCTGGTGAACTTCTAAAAAGTCACAAGGTGATTCTAATCTGTGTTGAGAGCTGAGAACTTTCCTGGCCCTGTGAGAGTGCCTCTTGTATAATTCATAGTTGCCAGAGTTCAAGAATATTGAAGTTTTCTCAGGACTTTGATAGAATATGTATGAAGAGGTACTTTAAAAAAAGTTAAATACATTTTTAATTGATGCATAATCATTGTATATATTTATTGAATACTTCAATACATGCATACAATATGCATGGATCAGATCAGGGTACTTGGCATATCTATTACCTCAGGCATTTACTTTGTGCTGGGAGCATTCAAACTCCCCTTTACTAGCTGTTTTTTTTTTTTTTTTTCCATACACATGCATATATTTAATTCAATCACTTTGCAGCAGGTATGGTGGTGTGCACCTGTACAGAAACTCAGAGCCAGACAGAAAATTATCAAGATCCTATCTTAAACTTGAACAAATGAAAAAGCACTAAAGATGCATCTTGGTAGGAGAATGACACTGGGTTAATTCTCCAGTACCACAAAAAGGAAACAAAACAAAAACAGAAACAAAATTAATCACATTGCGAAGTGAGTGGATGAATATGATTGGGTTACAACTCTTGAGGTTTAAGTGTGTGAGCATGTATTTGCATCTGAGTGTCTTGGAAAGAAAACAGTGTTAGGGTATGAATTCAACTGAAATATAACAAAGACAGCACTTTTTGGATAAGCAAACAATGATTGACTTGATCAATATATACTTCATCATATACTCTGTAAAATTGGTTAAGGTATACTTTACCTTTACCTTTTGAGATAAACATACAGGAAGGATTTATAAGAAAAAAATCATAATATATTTTCATCATCCTAATACATTTATATTTAGGGTCAGTACCCTTTCCTCATTCTTGACCTCAGGCAACCACTAATTCAACTGCTAGATTTTCATTCAAATGTAAACTTACAATGTAAACTCTTTTGTATGACTTCTTCTAACTAACATGCTTTTGTGATTTATTGATGTTATAGTCACCTATAGTTTGTCCTCTCTTATTGGTAAGTAGTATTCCACTGAATGTATATACCATATTAATTTATCCATTTGCTAGTTTATGGTCACTTAGGTTATTCCAATTTTTTTCTAATGCAAAAATCTATGACAAAATATACACACAAATAGTTGCATGAGAATATATTTTTGTTTGTTTGGGAAAAGACATATAAGTTTGATTATTGGGTTACTGGCTGTTTTGAAATATTTAGTGTGTTGTTGCCAACCATAATTATACCACTGTGCTACAGAAACTGGAAGTTATTCCTCTTATCAGTGAATATTCCAGACCTGCCCCATGGTCATCAGCCACTTTGTCCTCCATCTCCCCTCCCACATCCTCCCAAGGCTCTGGTGGCCACTCTCCTACTCTACCTTTCTTCAAGATCAATGTTTTTGCTTCCGTATGTGAGGGAGACATGTGGTATTTGTCTTGTATAGTTCACTCATGTCACTTAATGTCCTCCGGTTCATCCACTCTGCTGCAAATGACAGGATTTTATTTTTATGGCTAATATTTCATTGTGTGTGGATACCATGCTTTCTTGACCTGTCCATCTGCCCATGGACACCTAGGCTGATTCCACATCTTGGCTCTTGTGAATAATTCTGCAGTAAACACATGATACCTTCTTGAGTTACACCTAAAAGAAGTCTCATGTGGATGGGCTGAGGACTCCCTACCTCTTACTGGGAGTCCTGCTGAGAACTCCTGGAGGCAACAGCTGGGCAACTGCTTTTGGTGGTCTCCTTGTTTGTTGCAGATGTGGTCAGAGTGCAGTATCGAGTTCTGTCACAAAAAGAATGAACCTAAGCCGGGCGCGGTGGCGCACGTCTGTAATCCCAGCACTTTGGGAGGCTGAGGCAGGAGGATCGCGAGTTCAAAGCCAGCCTCAGCAATGGCGAGGCACTTAGCAACTCAGTGAGACCCTGTCTCTAAATAAAATACAAAAAAGGGCTGGGGATGTGGCCCCGAGGTCGAGTGACCCTGAGTTCAATCCCCGGTACCACAAAAAAAAAAAAAAAAAAAAGAATGAACCTAAAAACAAAGAAAATGCATTGTTAAATAACTTCATCATCACTAATTAAAAGAACAAGGCACCAAACTCTCCAGAGATGATAGATAGACAAGAAATAAAACTAGCAACTAGAAAACATTCAGGACAGGCTAAAATAGGTAGCATTAATTAAAAAAAAAGGAAAAATAAAACCCTACATGGAACCCTACAAGTAATTAAAATGGTTAGAAAATCAACAAATCAGTCAACCCTTGCAAAATAATAATAATAATTGTACCAGTAAAAAAAGAGTTAAAAAATGAAATGGAAAGAAATATTAGCACAAGAATGGAAACCACAATTTGATTCTTTATTAAAAAGCATGACTGAAATAATGCAATAATTTGGCTTGACCGAGCAACAAAAGAGAAAGAGTATTATGAGACTATTAACTTGTTTTAAAAAGGCAATTATCATAATTTAAAAAGGCAGTTACCATCATAGAAGAAAGACATTTTTTCCTTAATGCTATCTACTAGCTCGTGTAGCTGTAACTGCTAAGAATGATTGTGCAGATTAAACTAAGCCACTTGAGGATCCAAACTGTTGGGAAGTCTGGACTTGTGTCATCAGAGGCACAATCTCCAGACCCAGAGGTGTGGGAGCAGGGGACCAGAGCCTGGGACCCTGGTGCCACAGTGCCCTCCCCTCCTGCTGGCCACTCTCCTGCTTCCTGTCCAGTGGCTGCTGGCCAAGGGCCCCATGATCTGAAGGATGGTGGCTCAGTTGTGACCGTGCCCACATAGTGCTGCTTTCTACCTGTATCCCCCGGATCCCTCTGGCCACAGCTGCTTAGACTGAAACAGAATAGGACAATCTGAGTATTTCCAGGGATCAGGGAGCCAGACCAGCTTGTCTTCAGTGTGGGTTTCCATGAGGAGAAGAAGAGAAACAGGGCTCTGCCAAGGCCCATTTGGATCTGTTTGGACTCAACCACTTTGTTGTTAGAATTTTTTTTTTTTTCTGTCTGTTTCAACAAATAGGTGACCCAAAATAAACAGTCATTTAATTCACAATTCACATGCTGTGATTTTTGTCTATAGAATTTCTATCTGATTGTCTTGTTCAAAGTTACCATTTCTCTGGAGAGATCTTCTCATATGTTCACTCACTTTTCCTTTTAGAGCCTTAATCCCATTGATTTTGCTGTCTTAAGAATCCCTGATTTTTGACCCCAGCATCATCTCTGGGTCTGTTTCTATTAGCCATCATTTCTCTTGGGTCTCATTCACCTGCTTCTTCACATGTATAGTAATTTTGTATTGTATCTGGAATCTATGGATATTATGTACATTAGTCAGCTTCCATTGCTATAATGAAATACCTGAGGCAATAAAATTATAGAGAAAAAGATTTCTTTTGGCTCATGGTTTTGGAGGTTCCAGTCTAACAGAGTGGCTCCATTTTTTGTGGCTCTGGCCAGGGTGGCACATCAAGCCACAGCACTCTATCAGGGGAGTTCAGATTTCATTGTCTTCTTTTAGAGAGTAGTGGGCTTTATTAATTTACTGGTGTGTAGACTTGATCTTATAGTCTTGGCTTTAGACTTCAGGGCAGGCCTGGAATTTTTCTTAGTCTCTAGTTAGAGAAACCCTTCTCTTAAAAGCATGCCCATTTTATTTTGGCAGGGGGGGATATAATTAAATGTTCAGAATGATTAGAAATATCTCTTCATTCTAGATAGTCAGACTATGAAACTCTCCCAACAAATGTGATCTCTGGGATCTCTGGCCAGCTCACAGTGCTGTCCCCAACCCCCGTAGCTGTTCTCTGCCAGGTTTTTAGAATTTGGCCAAGATTCAAAGTGAACTAAATGGATATTTCTGGGGATTTTTCTCTATCAGTTTCCTTCTCTCTGATCCTCAAGCCCAGCTGCTCAGGCCCTCACCTCAGATCTGCTTCCTCCTTTCAAACAAAGCACTATACTCTGGGCTGAACTTCTTAAGATGCTTTTTGGAAAACGACCATAAGCAGGAATCGGGAGGATGCAAGTCTTACATTTTTTTTTCTTTTGTTCTAACGTCACAACCCTATATTGTCTGCTGTCCAGTGCCTGAAGAAGTGTTGCTTTAACATCTTGTTCAGTTTTATCATTGATCACATTAGTAAGGTATGCTGGGCACCTTTCACCCCATCCCAGCAGGAATCAGAGAACCTTGTTCCCAAGTCTCTTTATCACACATGTACAAATATCTTCTCATACAGATTGCTAATTTTGTCTGTTGGATGAGCATTCTGCCTGCTTACTTCTTGCTGCAGAGGGAGGTAAGGGATAGAAGTGAGGAAAGAGGCTGGGATATGGATTTTGTATTGGAAGGCATGTGCCTGGTCCACACACTACCTGGTTGTTGGCTCTATGTAAATGTTACTGTGCAAGTTAGGCACCAGGTGCTGCATTGCCAGGATTCCCAAACAGCAATGCCTCCTGCCTTGAGATTCCCTGGAGGTCTGTTTCTTTCATGGGCATGGATATACAGTGATCACCATTGGCTTATACCAATTGGAGATGTGTACTCTCAGGGCTGTACACTACTGTCCATTGGTCTTACAGTAACTGGGGAATGGTATTCCTCCCAGACTGCCCTTTTCAATTTTAGGGAGACATAGGCCATGCATGACTCATGCAGAAGAGCACATCTCTTACCCATGGGAACTCTACTTCATTGTGGATCAGTAATAAAACTGGGGCTATTTAGACTGATTCCTTAGCATTAGTCATTATTTTCTGAATTCAATGTGATCATCACCTACGTTAATTCTGCCAGCAGAACATTTTTTCTAGTGATGACATTCTCTTCGTTGCTGTTTCTAATTTCCACATTGATTATGTGGGCCCTCAGTTTCCCCCCTTAGAATGGCAATTTACCTTCAGTCATATGTTGTTTACATGCTTATCTTTGAGGTCTTGTCTCTATGAACTGAGTTCTTATTCATTTACTTTAGCATTTAAGAGGGTTCTGAAGGAATTCCTTCAGTTCTTTGTGGCATTATCATCAGGGCTGATTCACCCCTGGAGCACACTGCCTTGACCACAGGACATTTAGGAGCCCAGAAAAGTGTTTTTGTTTTTTAATTTCTTTCAAAGTCAGAAAAATAAATAATACCAAATATATGGCATTGAATCTACATGGAGTTATATTAATGTTTGTGCCAATAAGATCATAAAATATACATTTGAACATCATTTTTATGGAGGAAGGACACTTTTATGGAGGAAGGAGTTCACAAAGACAAAAGTTCCCAGTGACCACAAAAGTCATAATGTGGCCCTGATTATTTTACTTAACAAATTAACATGAATTCCTTGATATCACTTATCACCTGGATCCTAACTGACTCTCCCCGGCTATGTTGGAGTTATTGTTTCTAGCTGGTTGGTGAGGTTAACACCTTGCACTTGGCTGGTGTGACTGTTGAGTCTAGGGTGATCCTTCTTCCCTCTAAACCACACGCTGCTGACCTTTTGCAGATACATTATTTGCTCTAGCCATGCTGGTTGTCTACAGCTACTGTTTGTTTCTTTGTAATGTCATTTAGCTTCTTTCCCCATTTCCTAAATTTCTTGTTCGGGCAGTTAGTGGTGCAGGCTTTGTATCTGCATGTTGAACATCCAGGGCAAGACTGTGTCAAGGAAAGGGTCCTATGTTTCATATCTTGTCACTACAGAGGTGCCTAATGTCTGTTGCCCCAATTTTAATGATGCTAAGATCAGTAAACACTTTTTAGTGGTGATACATAATAATTAAATGCATGAAGATTGCGGCTGGAAAATATTTTGTTTGGTCTTGAAAATAGTGATTTTTCCTACTTTGTTTATTCTTGTTGTAGCAGTGTCCTCAACAGCTGGGAAGATTTGTTCACATTTTTCTTACAGAAAAATCAAGATAAATGCTTATTTTTTTTCCTTTACACTGCTGATTTTCATATTAAGCAGTTTGTGAACTGGTTGCCGTTATTGCTATTCAATCAATCTGAGTTTTTTCTTCTTTCTTCTGTAAGCCTCAGAAGTAATAACAACCCCAAATCCAGGCCCGGGCCAGAACCCAGGTACTCTGAGTCTCATCTCCAAGAGAGAAGCTGAAGTTTCGTAAAGTGATGATTCCAGGTCTGGGGCAGGAAATACACAGAAAAAAATGCTAGGATAACTTTCATATCAGAAAGTAGGAAGTTATCAATGAGTAAGGGCTTGAATTGAAAGGACATAGGATCTTACCACCAGCAGGACATAAGGAACATCAGGAAAGAACTATGTGAAATGTTTTTGTGTACCAGAGATTGAACCCAGGGGCTCTTGTCCACTGAGCTACATTCCTGGCCCTTTTATTTATTTATATTTTTTGTTATAGGGTCTTGCTAAGTTGGTTGGGGTCTTGCTAAGTGGCCAAGGCTGGTCTCACACTTGCGATCCTCCTGCCTCAGCCTCCTGATTTGCTGGAATTACAGACAACATGAAAATGATTGGTTAAAACAAATCAACTATATGAAATCTATGTGCTCACTATAGAGAGGAAGAGAGGGAGAGAATAGATGGGGAAAATAAAAAAATGCATATGCAGTGTTATAGTGGTTACCAAACTTCCCCTCCATAGGCTCATATATCACTTCCAGAATTGTGCAAGAGCTGCTGTTTTCAAACACATTCACCAACAGAATATACTAGTGAACTTGAGGGAAAGTGATAATACCATTATGGCATAATTTTTATTTTTATTGTCTTCTTATGAACCCTATAGAGAAACTTTTCTTAATTGCAGATTTATTTTTCAGTTATTTTCCTATGACCTCTCTGTGCATATATCTGTTAATTTTACTCAATGTCTCCTTGGCCTATTTCCTCCTAAATTTCTAAGGGTTATTTGCATATTAGAGATAGTAATTCTTTCTTGTAACATAGGTTCTAAATATACTTTCCCACTTTCTCATTTTTTGATTGATTGTAGTCGTCTTTCTTTATTTTCCATTTTTTTGCTTTGTTTTTCTTTAATGCAATCAAATGTATCAGTCTTTTAAAATTGCTTCTGGATTTTGTGTCATTAAATGTGTGACTTCTTACACTTCTCATAAGAAGATCTACAATCAATCAACATATATATGAAAAAATGTTCAACATCTCTGGCTATTAGAGAAATACAAATCAAAACTACTCTAAAATTTCATCTCACACCAGTCAGAATGGCAGCTATTAAGAACACAAACAACAATAAATGTTGGAGAGGATGTGGGGAAAAAGGTACACTCATACATTGCTGGTGGGACTGCAAGACAGTGCAGCCAATATGGAAAGCAGTATGGAGATTCCTTGGAAAACTGGGAATGGAACCACGTTATGACCCAGCTATCCCACTCTTCAGTCTCTACCCAAAAAACTTAAAAACAGCATACTACAGTGACACAGCCACATCAATGTTTACAGCAGCACAATTCGCAATAGCTAAACTGTGGAACCAACCTAGATGTCCTTCAATAGATTAATAAAGAAAATGTGGTATATATACACAATAGAGTATTACTCAGCAATAAAAGAGAATAAAAGCATGGCATTCACAGGTAAATGGATGAATTTGGAGAATATAATGCTAAGTGAAGTTAGCCAATCCCCAAAATCCAAATGCCAAATGTTTTCTCTGATATAAGGAGGCCTATTCATAGTGGGGTTGGGACAGGGAGCATAGGAGGATTAGAGGAACACTAGAATGGCCAATGGGGAAAGAGGGGAAAGGAGGGGGCAAAAGGGTGAAGGGACAAAAAAGATGGTAGAATGAGATAAATGTCATTACTCTAAGGGCATATATGAAGACATGAATGGTGTGAATATACTTTGTATACAAGCAAAGATATGTAAAAATATGCTCTATAAGTATAATATGAAATGTAATGCATCCTTCTGTCATTTATAACAACCTAGAAAAAAATATAAATTTAAAAATGGGTGACTTCTTGATTTTTTTTCAACACATAGAACATTGTATTTACATACAGTATAGTAAATATTAAAGATTGGAATATGAGCTGGGTGTGGTGGCACATGCCTGTATTCCCAGCAGCTCACGAGGCTGAGGCAGGAGAATGGCAAATTCAAAGTAAGCCTCAGTAATTTAGCAATGCCCTAAATTACTCAGTCAGACCCTCTCTCAAAATAAACTATAAAAAGGGAAGGGATATGGCTTAGTGGTCGAGTGTCCCTGAGTTCAATCCCTGGTACAGGAAAAAAAAAAAAAAAAAAAGGTTAAATTTAAAACATTTTCTCTTTTTATTAGTTCCTTTTAGTTATACATAACATTAGGGTTCATTAGGGTTCATTTTGATATAATTATAAAAGCTGAAGGTAGTTTGCTGTAACTCAGTCCCCACTTTCTTCCTCTCCCTTTCCCCTCCTTCACCCTCTTCCCTTCCCTCTCCTCCACTGATCTTTCTATTTACTTTCAGATTTTTTCTGGTACCCAAAAATCTAGAAGTAATAGACTTTTCAATTACCCCCCCACACACACACCAGTGCATCTGAGAACCTTTTGTCCTCCTGTTCAGCTCCCTGATGAAGACCAGACATTTTGTGATCCCAGAGAGACAGAAGAGCTGGGGGCTGTGCTGGCCTGGCCATAAATGCCTAGTGCCCATGCTGGGGCCGTGCATCCTGCTGCTGAACAGAGCCAATTTCCCAGAACATCTGCATCACACAAGACCAGTCTGTGCCCCAAACTAAGACAAAGGAAGGCCACTCAGTGATGGCTGCGGAGCACAGAGAAAGCCCAAGCCTGGCTCCGACATTAGGAGTGACAACCACCCTGGGCTCCGCCTGTTGGGAGTGGCCAATGCAGTGTCATCCTCTCCACCAACAGCTCAACCATTTCATTTCACACTGATTACCATCCTTCCAGACAAGGTTTATGAGGATGCCCAATCCTGGAATCACCTGTTTCCTACAATATCATTCCAAGGTCTCGATTCCTTAAGGCCCCCATCACCACCCACCCCAGTTAAAAGTCTCCCGGTCCTTTCCGGCTCTTAAGTGAGATGCCTGTAGTTCCCCTGCCCACCTGTGATATGCCCCTTATTCTGCACAGGTGGTTCCCAGCCCTCTGGCTGCAGTGCATGGGCACAGCCCTTTTCTGGTAGCCCAGGGAACCAGGGAGGCCTAGCAGAAGGTCCAGGGGTGGGGTTCTGAGTGCAGGTTCCAGGCTGACAGGTGTGAGCCAGGGCACTCCCGTGGGCTTTGGTACACCTTCCTAATTCCATGTGTGGCCCAGACTCTGGCAGAGAAGGACCACCCCAAAGCGCACTGGGCGTGGTTGCCACTCATCCCCAGCATCCCTCTGCACCAGGCATCAGCAAGGAGAGGACCCTGGGGAGGCCTACAGTGCCCTTTTGCTGTGCCCATATTCAGTGCCCTAGGGAAAATCCTCCAGACTTGGGGTGGGGTGGAGGGTGGCTCTATGCCTGCCTGTGTTGCCCAGGACCGTGTCCCTCTGTTTTGTTCCTGCGTTCTCTTTTCCCACTTGGAGTCCTCAGTTTCTTGATTTTATGGCCTGTTTACGTCCCTTTCCCTTTTTGATTGCTGTCAGTTAAGTTTTTTATTGGTTTTAAATTTTTATTGGCTTTCTAATTTTGTCAGTGCTGGGGGAAGGGAATTCTGCAGTCCTGCCTCTTTCTAGTACTGAAGGTGTCTCCCCCTTCCACCCACCACTCTTCCTCAATTAATCACTCAGTTCAGTCTCTACTGGGAAGTACTCTTTCTCAGCTTTGCTGGAGATCTTGCAAGCTCTCCTTTCTTTCAAGTGATCCTTTTGGGGAAAAAAAAAAGTCATTTTTGCCCCACTAATGTATACTTCCTCCATGTATTAGGACAAAATAAGAAAATAAGATTCTTAATTTAATAAAAGAAAGAAAAAAATACCAGAAACTCATGGCAAAAACCATTGTACTTTCATGTGGTGGAGACACGTGTGCTTGTTCCTCAGAGTTCATGTCCATGCTGCTCATAGTCCTATGTCAATAGGTCCCTTTACTCAGTGACTGGGCAGCTCTGTTTATAAAGGATCTTGTCAATGTCTTGAATAAAATTGTTTCCCCAGTGTTTTAGTTTGCTTTGTGCTGCTATAACATGGTGGGTGATTTATAAAGAAGATAAATTTATGTTCTCACAGTTTTGGAGGCTGGGAAGTTCAAGGTCAAGGGGCCACAGGTTCAGGGTCAGGTGAGGGCCCCATCTTTGCTTCCAAAGTGGTGTCTTGATGCTTTATTTTCACAGAACAGTGGGGCAGATGAACCCACTCCTGCAAACTGGTTGCACAGGGCATTAATCTGTTCCCAAAGACACACCCTCATGACCTGGATGTAACGGAGGCCTTTCCAACCAACAGGGCTGCAATAGGGATTAGTTTCCCACAGGTGGATTTGGGGACGCATTCAAACCACAGCACTAGTCAGTTTCACCCTCTGAACTATTCTCCACAACAACCTCAGGTACGACTGGGCACCTTCCAGCTGGCTGTTTCAGCTTGGTCTTCTCTTGGTTAAGCACCTGCAGCTGCCAACACTGGCCTCTCTATAGCAAGGAAAACAAACCTCTACCCTCTGAAGACACTGCATGTGGAGATCCATGGTTCATAGTGTGCCACGCAGAACTGAAGTGACTAGGAACATTAGGAACACGATTTTAGGAATTCTACCTACCACCATCCAACTGTTGACTCATTTGAGCTTGTGTTAGTTAAAATACTGACCTGATTCCACTTACTTATGCAAGTACATTTACATTTTTAAAATCCAGCGTAGGATACTTCCATTTATCTTAGTTCTCTGGGTGGTAAGTTCTGTGAGGGTCAGTACTGTGTGGTCATGTCAGAACTTAGCCCTTGTGATCAAATAAGAAATAATTCGACAAAGACCTACTGTATTCCCGAACCCAACCCCCCACCCCTGCTTTTCCTGATTTCCGACACACCTGGGCACCTGAACAGAGTGGTCCTGGGGGGAGTGGCCTTCACCACTGCTGAGCCCCAGAGCAGAAAACTCCATGCCCATAAGCGTCAGGCCCTTTCTGTTTCTCCTACAGCCCTGAGGAAGAAACCAGGGTGAGCGCTGACCACCTTCCTCTGCCTCCTGCTTGTTGCTTCTGTTCTGCACCCTCTGTCTCTGCTGAACTTGGGCCTGGGGCAGCCCTGTGTGCTCAGAACCTGAAGCTGGACCATCCCTCCTGGCTGTTGGAACTCTGGCGGGACTCGCCTTCCCCCTGCTGCCGGGTAGAAGAAAGCGCAGTCCACGTTTGCAAGGGCTCTGAGTCTCCAGAGGATGCTGTCTTAGGACACAGTGTGCTTCTATGGCAGAGCCGCACGCTAATGAGTTTTAAATAACAAAAATTACTTTCTTATGGTCCTGGAGCCTGGGAAGTCCAAGATCGGCAGGCTTAGTGTCTGGGGAGGGTCCCATCTCTGCTTCCAAGAGAGTTTTGAACTCTGCAGACTCCAGAGTTCTGTTTCCTCCTGTGACAGAAGGTGGGAAGCAGAGGGCAAGGCTCTATCTGTCAGGCCCTTGGGTGAGGGCGCCCAATCCTGCTCACAAAGGCAGAGTCCTCATGGCCAGTCGGCCACCTCTTCACACTGTGAGCAACACACTCAAGCCAAAGCTCCTGAAACTACAAACTGGGGGTCTAGGAGGCTTGAGGATTTACATCAGATATCTCTTTCCTCTGGTAAAATGCATACATTACTTAGAATGAAAGAAAAGAAAGACCAGAAATTGCTTTATGAGCTAAGAGCATGAATTGTGACATAAGGCGTGAAAATGGTGTCTGCATGTATAAGGACGATTGCAACTTCTTCTAGCACATTAAGGATGGAAGAGGTCACCGGTCTTGGCTCTTGGCTAGAAAAGAAAGAACAAAAAGGACCCAAATGTCAACTGTGGCTGATGCTTCTCTACCCAGCACCCATCACATTGCACAAGTATTATCCTGCCCAGTTTTTTACTCATCAGCAAAAATCCATTAGGGTTAACTCTGTTCCATGTGCTGGCTAGGTGTTTAGGGTGGATGAAGGGAGGAAATACAAAATGTAGTAACATAGTCCTTGTCCTATGCAGCTCACAGGATGGAGTGACCTGACAAGCAGAGCTCACAGAGGGAAGGACCATGAAAGGTGCTCCCTCAAGGCCAGCTGTCATCCATCCCTCTCTGTTCCCCAGAGTGTCCCCTGTGCAGTGCCACCTGTACTGCTTTCCTACCTTGCTCCTCTGGCTTCTCAGCTTATGGACTGTTTCTCTGGGCAGCTTTTCTGAGCTTTCAAGTCCACTGAAATGTGCTTCTGGGCCACTCTGTGTCCTCATGCCACTGGGTTTCCAGACGCCTGGTCCACGTGTTTGTCCCTTCAATAGACCCTCAGCTCTGCTAATTGATGAACCTCAGGGCTCAAACAAGATGTAGCCCATAAATAGCCACTGAAGGGATTGTGGCTACTCAGCTTGGAGAAAGGAGAGCCAACAGCACAGAGACAATCAGACTTATGAGGTCTTTCATGGGCTCTGTGTTTGAGGCAGAGACTGACAGAGAAGAAGAAGACTGTGGCTTCAAACCAGTAACGTTATCAAAACCAGAGCCAAAAACACACATTGGATGTGATTCCCTAGTATTGGATCCTTGGTTACTAATTTTTCCTTTATGTAAGTGTGATGCTTTAGATGTGGTTTCCCCAGAAGGATCACATGTGAGACACTGTAAGAAGGTTGAGAGGATAAAGGATTGGGTTTTGAGATTCTTAACCCATCAGTGAATTAATCCCTGATAGGGATGAACTGAGTGGTAACTGAAGTGGTGGGTGTGGCTGGAGGAGGTGAGAATTAGGGCGTGGCTTTGGGATACATATATTTGTATTTGGCAAATGGAAATCTCTCTCAGCTTCTTGATCACCATGATCTGACAGGCTTTCCTTTGCCACACACTCTGCCATGATGTTCAGCTAAACCTTAAGACCCAAGGAATGTAGACAGCCTTCTATGGACTAGGACCTCTGAACCTGTGAGCGCTCAAATAAACTTTTCCTCCTTTACAGTTGTTCTGATTGGGTCCTTTAGTCACAGCCACGAAAAGCTGACTAAAACAGTAAGTAATGCTGAGATGAACAGAATCTATAAACTTCTAATCATTTTTGAATAAATATCATATAACTAAGCCTATCAAAAAATGTTGCAGTCATAATTATCTAATGCAAGGTTTCAAGAGATTATTTCTTAAGTACTTTTTATTGATGGTAGGCAGTCAGCATTCCTTACTCCTTAGTTTTTGATAAATTGACTTTCTCTGACTTTGACAAAGGCAAAATCTAGAATTCCCTTGCACATCGTGGTCAGATGAAAGTGCAGGGTAGGAGTGCCCTCTAGCGACCACAGCTAAAATATAAATTAAAATTTCAGCCATGTAACGATTGCACGTCCCCCTCTAGTGGCTGAAGTGGACACATGCAGCCACAATGGCTAGAGCTGCTCACTGTACATTTGCAGTCTCAGGAGATGAAAAACTGGGAAGAGCCTAAGAGATGGCGTGGTTCAGTTTCTTCATTTGCAAAGGAAACAAACAAACAAACAAAAAAAAAAACAATGGTCAAAATAGGGATATGACTTGCCCAAAGACATAGAGGCGTTGCAAACATCTTAGAATAGATTACGGCTTCCTGATGCTCAGATGATTGTTTCCTGCAGGCCCAGCCCTGGCCTGGGTGCTGCAACTATTGCTTTCCTCTTCCTTCCTCCACTGACCTCGGAAGTTTGTGTGCAGGAGGGTGTGCCTCTTAGACAGACTGAGCTCTATACGAACAAGCTGCTACCCTCAAATGTGCACTTCAGATTTTCCTTCCTACACCCACACCAGCAAGACCCTGGCTCAGCTTCCCTCAGGTTTTACTGGCACCATCACAATCAACCTGAAAGCCAGTGTTGCACAGTCTTAGAGTCTTTACCTGGAGGCTGACCCTGGCACCTTGGGTCAAGCAGATGGGGGCTCTCTGTGGGCTCTGCACTGTTGCTGCCTCTTTACTGGGCTGGGAGGGTCTGGGGGGGGGGGGGGTTCCGCCAGCCAGGTCTCTCAGAATGAGAGGAGCAGTCCACCACGTGCTCCTTCTCAGAGGGTCTCAAACCTCAAGGAAGGTGTGGCTAAGCCCAGTCATTGTCAACAGAGAAGGACACTGTCTCACTGATGTATCTTGAATGATGGCTTTAAACTTTGTGGTGGTGTGAACAAATGTGGATTCAATGCATCTGCTTCCAATTTTGGCTTTTGATCTTTTCCTGGCTTTGGCTGAATACTATCCCCAGCCAGCAGCAGTGAGCCCGGGCTGGGTCAGCCACATGGTCACCAGGGGAGACTCCCTACACTGCCTGGCCAGTATTTTTGGGCAATTGCATTTTCACATCTCATCATGTCTATACAACTCCCCTCCACGTGTAGATGACCTATCCAGTTCTTCCATATGAACTGGCTTTGTGTCAGATGGTTTTGCCCAAATGTGGGGCACAGGAATGTTCCCAGCACATGGGAGCAGGCAAGGCTCAGCTGCAATGCTCGGAAGTAAGGCATATTCTGTGCATTTTGCACTCACAATAGTTTTCACTCGAGGTGGGATTATAACAATATTATGATAACATTAATTCCCTGAGGAGGAAACTTCTAGTGGATGATAATAATGTGTAACAAGGGACTTTGCCCATGTCAGTTACCTGGGAGAATGGCAGGGATGAGGTGAATTTCCTGGCTCCATGGCGGATTCCTGCATAGGAACACCCAGCTCAGAACCACCCCACGGAGGTCACGACTCTTTCATATGTGTCAGCTATAGGGACATAGAAGACTGAGAAGGAGACTGAAGAGGGATTCTGGGTCTCTAAAATTTAAGGGACAGAAAGAATACAATGCACACAGTAAGAGAGAGGAAGAGAAACTAGGTATTCAGAGGAGAATGGAGGGAGGAGACACACCCGCAGGAGGGGCAGCATGTTCAGAAGTAAGTGGGCAGCAGTGTCCAGCCCCCTGGAAGAACCCTGAGATAAGGGTCAGGACAATGCAGCTGGCAATGGCGTGGCCACACTGATCTGCTGGTGCTGGTCTTGCAGTTCAGTACCATGGTGAGGACAGAAGTCAGGTTGTATCTGGCTGAGGAGGAAGAGGGTAACCAAGAAGGGGAGTCTGTGAGAGGGGGAAGCTCTTCCAAAGCCAAATATAAAGGGAGAGAAAGAGAAAAGTTTGGTGGCCAAAGGGAACTAGAAGCTGAAGGAGGGGGCACTGATCCTTTTTTCTATTTTTTTTTTTTTTTTTTTTTTTTCTTGCAGGGAGGTCAGAGACCAAAAGTTAAACCAGCAGACCCTCAGGAGCTGCACGTGGGCAGTCTGGCCCACTGTGACCAGAGTCCCTGAAGCCATGTGAGTGCTGAAGCTGGGAAGAGACACACATGTCACTTCATCAGAGGGGTGACTGCCAGTGCCTGTGGAGTGGCTGGTCCTGTGACCACGCAGCCACTGAAACTCATGCTCTTCTCTCTAAAGGTAAGCACCAGGAATGGCCCCAGGCTGAGCTCTGGGCATGTCACTCACAGAACCTGTGGTTCCCCAGACCCTGCTGTGGTCAGTCAGCATCCTCAGCAATATCCCTGTCACTGCTGTGACCATGGGAACATAAGACCTAGTGACACTTGGGCTCTGGATTCAGGAGGGCCTTTGTATGGTACAGCCACCTCTGGTTTAATTGTTCATATTTAATATAACAAAGTTTTAAATGGTATACTGCACCAACAATGAAATTAGGCTTTAATTCAATAATTATTATATACACATGCATATACATGCAATCTACATATTTATTTATTCAACACATGCTCCATTTTGTGTGTGAATGTTTTATTTGTTTATTTTATTTATTTATTTATTTAGGTACCAAGGATTGAACTCAGGGGTGCTTACCCACAGAGCTACATCCTCAGCCCTCTTCTATATTTTATTTAGAAATAGGGTCTTTCTAAGTTGCTTAGGGCTCACTAAATTGCTGTGGCTGACTTTGAACTCATGAGATTCTCCTGCCTCAGCATTGTAAGCAGCTGGATTATAGGCATGCACCACTGTGCCTGGCCATGCTCCTCTTCTATGCTGGGAAAATGCTGGCTTAGCAAGGCTCAGGGTGGGCATTTGTTAATCCTATTCTCTGGCTTTAGCAGGGTCTAGGCCCCTAGGATAACTAAGCATAGTTGCCCCACAGAGCCAGGCCCAGCCCTTAGGAGAACAGTGGCTTTTTCACAGCTCAGGGCCAGAGCCCGCAGCTCTCAGGCAGCACCCACCTGAGCTCAGCCCTGTGGTGAGCCCTTGCTCCAGCTTCGCCCATAGTCCAGTGCCTGAGAGGCTGTGCTGGGTTTAAATGCACAGCTGCTGAATCCAGCATCACCTGCTGGTTGATTAGAGTCTGACTTCATTTTCATCTCATCGCCTAGCTTGCTACATCCTCAGCAGACTGAGCTGCCCTTGGATCTCTGCTTCCATCTAATTCAACCTGGGCAATTGAAATCTGGCAAAATTCTCAGCTCCCCACAGCAGCCAGCCCCCCTCCTCCTCTGGTTCACTGAGACAGCTCTGTCCTGTGCAGGTGAGGAGAGGAGCCTCTGCCCACTCAGGCAGGGGTTGGATGCAGGGACAGGTGTGTGTAGTTCAGAAGTGAGATGTGAGGAGACAAGGATTGGGGCTGTTTCAGGGCAGGATTTTTATCTGGACTTCAGGGGTCTCCCCACATCCTGCAGGGCAGTCCACCTGTTGCTATTGAACTCTAATGTCATACCTGATCCTAGGTGGCCCTGAACCACCAGAGATCTATTTCTTTATTTTACCTCCAGGCAGGGCATCATTTTCCTCTGTCCATTGTCAACGTCAGAAGTTTTCTCCTAAACACTGTTGATTTCTCCACACTGGCACTGGCTTTGATCTAGGTGAGCGCTCCCTGCTCCAATCCCATCAGTGTCCCTGGGATCTGTAGTGATGTCCCCTCCTTCACCTGATATTAGCAGTTAGTGTCTGGTCTTTTTTTCTTAGTGATCCTGGTTATAGGCTAATGAATTTCATTGATTTTTTAAATATTTATTGACATTGAACTGATAAACCAGTTCTTTGACTTGTTGATATTCTCTATTGACTACCTGTTTTCAATTTTACAGATTTCAAATTTTTATTATTTTTTTTCATTGGCTTACTTCAGATATATATATTTTTTTCAATTTTCCTACTTTAGTTATTGACTTTAGATGTTTCCTTGTTTGTCATATATACATTCAATTCTGAAGATGTGTTTTATGGCTTAGGATATGGTATATGTTGGTGGATGTTCCATGTGCATTTAAGGAGAATGTGTAATCTCTGGTTGTTGCATGAAGCAGTATACAGATGCCAATTATACTCAATTGGTTGATTATGATATTGAGTTCAACTATGTCTTCACTCATATTCTACCTGCTAAGTCTCTCCATATCTCATAGAGTACTGTTGGAGTCTCTAGCTATAATAGTAGATTCATTTATTTGACCTTGCATTTTTTTATGGTTTTTGCCTTGTTCTGACTCTCTGCTGTTAGGTGCATACACATCCACTGAGAATTATGTTTTTTCTGAGAGTTGACTCCTGTGTAATTATGTAATGATTCAATACCCCTGGTCATTTTTCTTTCTCTGAAGTGTCCTCTGTTTGGAATTAATGTAGTCATTACAACTTTGTTTGTTAGCTAGCAAGATCTATCTTTCTCTATCCATTTACTTTTAATCTATATCATTTTTTACATTTTGGTTGAGTTTCTTATAGACAACACATTGTTGGGCCTTGTTCCTGAATCATTTTGACAGTTTTTTTTTTTTAATTGACATATTTAGTTATTTGACACTTAAAGTGACTATTGATGTAGTGGAATGCATATATATAATTTTTCCTACTATACTAGGAAACAAACCCAGGCACTGTGCATCCTGGATAAATGTTCTTACATGGTATTCTTTCTTTTTTTCTTTTTTCTTTTTTTTTTTTTTTTTTTTTTTTGGTACCGGGGGTTGAACTCAGCAGCACTCGACCACTGGGTCACATCCCCAGCCCTTTTTTGAATTTTATTAGAGACAGGGTCTCACTGAGTTGCTAAGTGCCTCGCCATTGCTGAGGTTGGCTTTGAACTCGCGATCCTCCTGCCTCAGCCTCCCAAAGTGCTGGGATTACAGGCGTGCGCCACCGCGCTCGGCTGGTATTCTTTCTTTTTAAAATATTTTGTTGTCATACTAGGCCCTTTGAATTTTCTTATAAATTCTATCATCAGTTCATCAATTTCAGTGAAGCATTTGTATATTTTGATTTGATTGATTTGATTGGAGTGTGTTTATTTATGTTCAAAATTTGGAAGAAAATAAAATCTTAATAATATCAAGTTTTCTACTCTATGAACATGATAAAGAACTTATATAAACCTTTTTTAAATCAACAGGTACTGTATATACTGACAGTCTGTCCAGATATTTTGTAAAATTATTGCATGTCGAGATTTTTCAGTTAGTTCTTTAAGAATTTATGTACGAAATTTTGTTATTAGTATATAAAAATATTTTACTTATTTCTTTTAAAACTTGTGCTATTTAGAACCTTGTTTTGCCTTGTGGAATTTGCTAGGTCCTCCAGTATAATAAAAGTGATTAAAGTGAATACTTAAAAATAATCAATCTAAAGAATTAACTATTAAATATTTACTCACTGATTATGATGTTAGTTGACACCTTATCAGGAGTGTAAACAGAGCTTTCCATGATTGTTAAGGGGAGAGGACCCGAGTGTATGTTGATGGATATCTTGTGCACTCCACTGAGTGTTATAGAGAATGACCCAAGGAATAGATTCTTGTGTGTGGACAACGCTATGTCTATCTTCATGGACATGGTGTCAGTACACTGAAGGCTAAGAGCCTAGGTCCTGATCATCTGTGCAGGCATGGCTGGCCAGGAAGCAACACTGCTAAGTCTGATTGAATGTTGTTCTTTAGAATTTTTCAAAGAATGAGCTTGCTTCAGAAACTTTGAGAAAGATTGCTAAGCAAGGGAAAAGAATGTGTGGAAGAAAACTTCATGATCAAAAAGATTCATTTAAACCAGATACTATCATGACAAGGAAAGATTGCTAGACCCATTAGAGATGGAGGTAAAAAAGAAAAAAAAAATGAAAGAAAAAAAGACCAAAAGCTTCTATTTCATCCCAAATAGTTTTACACTAAACCCCTTCTGCTTGAGTCTAGGTGTTTGGTGAGGCAGTTTGGCAGAAGGATTAAACTCTTTGACAATAGGTGGAAATTTTACACTAAGGTTGTGACATGGTGACGAACTCAAATAAATTCCATCATAAGATTAGGAGCCATTTCATCACAAAATCATGAAAAGTTAATTTCTCCTTCACTATAAAATACTGAGAATTCTAAACTTGTTTGGAATTCCTGAATGTGCTCTGAACTCACCATGCCTGGCTCTCCTTGACCCCATAGCAACCCTTCCTAAAAAACCTAAGTTGCCTCTCATGAATTCTGACTCTACCTGATAACAACCCTCTCTGAAACCTCAGTGGTGCTACATAAATACTGATGTTGGGATTTTAATTTACTAATTACCTTGAAATAGTAAGCCATATAGATCATTAATCTGCTATCTGCCCTGGTATTATTTTGGCCAGAATCCTGTTAAGTATAAGTTTCCCAAGACACTCGCCTTTGTAAATTTTTGTTTCATATATATATGTCTTCTCCCCTTAGATTAGAGCTGTCCTCAGGCCATGCAATTTTGGGTGAGAAAGTTGATGGCCAGTGCTCTTTGTGTACACAATATAATCTGGCTTTAGTTTGGTTTAACATTGTAATTGGTGGTCTTTTCTTTGTGTCACAGGTTCAACAATGGTCCTTTTCTGACATGACCTCTTGGGCATGGGGTGCTGAAGTGCAGACAGAAGGAAGCAAGATCTCTGCAGTGGAAAACCCAGCTTGCCCCTTCCAGCTGCTTTGCATGCCCCTCCCAGCCCATCTTGCCCTCCAGAGCCATATCAGTGCCTACCCAGGGCTCTGAGAAGCTCTGCCTCAGCTGGGACCAGAGTGAGACATGGCAGCCCCCGTTCAGCTCCTCTGCCTCCTGTTACTCTGGATCCCAGGTGAGGGACCATGGGATGGTTCTGCACTCTGAAAAGTCTGTCAGTGTGGTTGGGTCCTGTGTCCTGGCACTTCTGCTCAGCTAGCACTGTGATTAAAACTCAGTGCAGATAAAACTTCCTGGCTCTACTGAGAAGACCAGGGCTGTGATCCAGGTTACATGGTAAACTCTTCTGTTTTATTTTTAATCTCAGATGCCACTGGACAAGCCGTGTTGACACAGACTCCAGCCTCCCTGTCCTTGTCTCCAGGGGAAAAGAGCCACCCTCACCTGCAGGTCCAGTCTGAGTGTTAGCAGCTACTTAGCCTGGTACCAACAGAAGCCTGGAAAGGCCCCCAGGCTCCTTATCTATGATGCATCCAGCAGGGCCAGTGGAGTCCCAGCCCGGTTCAGTGGCAGTGGGTCAGGAACAGACTTCACCCTCTCTATCAGCAGCCTGGAGCCTGAGGACTTTGCAGTGTACTACTGTTACCAGTATGGTAATGGGTGTCCCACGGTGATTCAATGTGTGACAAAAACCTCCTGAGACCACTGGTGTTATTTTTATCACACCATCTGCTTCCTCCACTGGCAGCTGCTGTGGTGCCTGCTCAGTTGGAGCAGTTCTGCTTCTGTCTGGAAAGCCTTGTTTCTGAACAGTGAGTTGCTGACAAGATTTCAACTGATTCCTGGACATTTATTGGATGTAACTGCACAACCAGGTTTAAGAACAACTCCTGTGCCAAGCACATTGGATCAGACCCATGTGAGCGGATGCCTTTAAAGTTGCACCTGATGTCCAGTTCAATATGACATCAGAACAGCCAAGAACAAAATTGTGTTTTGTGCATGTAAAAATTACCCAACTAAAGACTATATCTAAAAAATCATTGATAGCCAGGTACAAGCTTGTTATCCCTGCTTCTCAGGAGGCTGAGGCTGGAGGATTATATGTTTGAGGACAGTTTGGGTGCCTTACTGAGACCCTATCTTAAAACAAAAAATTGGATAGGCCTTGGGATGTAGCTCCATGTTAGAGCAGCCCTGGGTTAAAATCGCAGTACTGAAAAAGAAAACCAAAACAATCATGTATAAAACATGATATTATTTCAAGTAATCAACTGCAAACAAACTTTTATTACAGTCTCATCAAATTGATATTTAATGATAATGTAAATTTACTGCTTTGTGTCATATATGAGCTTACTTCTAAAAGCAGTAGTTTCGTATGTGCTTAGTGACCTTAGAGACACACAAATCACTCATAGCATTTGCCCTGGAACTCTGAACTCCAAGCTATTCATAGTGCATTGTACTAGAACAATAATTTATTTTCATCCTAACTTTATAAACCAAATCAAGTAACATTCATAGACTAAGAACACATTGTTTAAAGTTTTTGTGTCCTTAAAATGCATTGAAGCCACTGGGAATTTTACTGTCTGTAAGATGAAACGGAAGAATGCGGACACTCACTCTTGGTACACTATTTAGTAGAGATGAGGTGGGTAGAGCTCAGATTGAAGAAGACATTTGTGGGTCAAGTTCTCTCAACTGTTGAGGAACATCACAGGGAAATTGGGAATCCCATTTCATGACAAAACTGTTCAACAGTTGTAAAGATGGGTCAACTGGAAACATGCAAAGGACATCTGAGAACTACAGGTCCCTGACCTAGGACCCAAGTACCCCCTTTGGGTATAGTTTTGTTAGTCCTTGCCCAAAGCCTCTTTGCTCTTGAAATCTGAGAGTTGTAAGTAACATTTTGTGGTAATATAATTCACACACCACATAATACATAATTTAAATTGTATAGTTTAATGGCTTTTAACATCTTCTCAGAGTTGGGTAGTCATCAAAGAAATCAACTGCAGAACACTATCCTCATGCCAAAAGAAACCCTGTACCACTTAGTGTCATTCTTCTTGTCCCCATCTACTCACCAAATCCATGCTAACACAAATCTACTTCCTGTTTTTACAATTTGGCCTATCAAGGGAATGTCATAAAAATAAATTCAGACTCTGTGTGGGCTTTAGTAATTGGATTCCTTCATATGGTTCATTCTTGTGGTAGGACCTATGAGTTCTACATTTCTATTCATGATCAAATAATATTCCAATGTATGCTCGTTCTCATTTTATTTTTTCCATTCAGCAATTGATGGATATTTGGTGTATAGCTAATTATGATGTTTTTGAATAAAACTGCTATAAACACATATGTACTTTTTCTGTTGTTGCTTTCCTGTGATACTGGGAATTGGACCTAGGGCCTCCCACATGCTAGGCAAATGCTCTACCTAAAGAATGTAGTCTAAAGATTACGTTCCCAACATCTGGAGTGCAAAATTTTCATTTGGACAAATGTTTCCACTTGAGGGAGCATAAACTAAGGTTTGGGATAGCTGGAGGGTATGGTACTCTACGTTTTACTATTCAGGGAATTGCTTGACTGCTTTCCAAAACAGCTGCACCATGAACCTGTGTAATAAGAAAGGATTTACTAGTAGAGGAACTATGAGAACATCTGGAATATACCAGGTTGTAAGACTCACTCCAATAGTTATTGAGAGTAGGGAAGAGGCTGAGGAACAGTGAGAGAAGATGGGTCAGACCAGGAAAAGCTGGCTCAAGACACAGGCTAGGGGAGAACATACAGGGAACTGAATAAGGAGAAATGAGATCTTTCCAGAAAAGGAAGAGAGCATGTGAGAAGAAATACTTTGCCTTTATGCAGTGAGCCTATCTACAGGACCCTGGGCTTTTAGATGTGTGAGCCCTTATGTAGAATGACCAGGACTCTAATGTCCACTCCTTTTATTAATCAACTTTCTGTTGACAGTCCTAACTCCTCACATGAAGTAGAAGTTCTTTGAGAATGTAGATACTTTCTGCTCCTTTTCATGTCCCTCACTGTATCAGACCTCTGCATCTCACATAAAAAGGCTAAATGCATTTTACTAGGAGACAGCCACTGTGAGTCCTGACCAAGACATGGGGAAAATAATTGGGGCATAAAAATAGGAAGAAGAGGTAATCTTTCTCACTCACTGTTGGTACCTTCAGAGAAGCACTGAGAGGCTGGAGAAGCTGAGTTCTCCTGTGCTGAGGTAAGGGCACATCACCTGCAGTCAGGAGGGTGAGTGACTCATCGTGGAAGATGTGAAATATAGATCTTTTCAAAATACCACTGGAGATAAAAAATGATATGAAATTTTCTTATGTTTCCTTAAGGTTTAGAATTTCAGACTGTGTTTAGACTGTAGGAAACCCTGAATCAGAGAGAAACTGAATCTGAAGGGAAATGTTCATAAGCCATTGAAATGCAGAAAACAGTTGTGAATCTCCAGCAACATGCTCTTGACCATGACCTTGTAAAATGAGGGAAATACTCAAAGAAGCTGAGGGAAAACCAGGGTGAAATGATGCTGCTCCACCCTGGCTCCACCTCCAGGCTGCCCCTGATACAGCCCTTATATATATATTGGTACCCAGACCAGGGCAGGGCTTCTCACTTTCAAGACAGCCCATCTTCTCCCTTGAATGTGCATCTACCTCCTAAATAAAACTCTGTCTACGCCTCTTTCTGTCTATGCCTCTGTCTGGCTTATGCTGAACTTCATTTACATCATGTATGCCAAGAACCCTGCTGGTCCTAAGGGACTTCCCCCTTTCCTCTGAGAACTCCTGGGACCTTACTCCAGATATACCTCCTCTCCCAGGACAGTACAGCATTTCCTTATAAAATGTTTGCAAACAATATATAAAGTATTATATTCACAGTATATGGTCAGAAACTCAGAATGAATCTGATTTGTACATTCTGGTAGTTGTGGTATAGAAAATTAATACTTTTTATAAATTTTGTTTAAATAGTACCCTGAGAAGATTTCTGAATCAACAATGAACATTTCAGTCATACTTCATAGCCTGCTATGATTGGAGTAAAAGCATATTTGAAACAATAGTTAACAAAATTATTTTAGACAAGGTGATAAATCCTATTAGAAATTATTTCCTAAACTAAGATAATGGATTCCCTGGTGAGTATGATTCATTTTTTATCTTAACCAAACAGACCAAATGTAAAAAAATGCTTTGTAGCAAGTAGTTCTTTACACATGCAAAAGCAATCTTCAGAGTGTATTTCTACTTGCATTCACAAGTGTGGTCTCACATTCAAACAAAATTCTACTGATTTCACTTGCAAAATGTCCTGTATGGGGCTGGGCGCTGCTGGACAGAGCCCTGTGAGCAGCAAAGTCTCCAGGACCCTGCAGGAAGGAGCAGCCCACAACACAAGCCACAAGGGAGGCTCAGGCTCTTGGTGCAGTAGAAGCTGAAGGAGCCACAGAATGGTGGACTCCAGGCTGAGCTCAGGAGGGCATGGTGTAGATTTTTTGAGAAGGCCATACACGCCTTTTGTCAGAGCATCGGCACCTCTCCTGTGCAAACAGATCCAGAGCTAGTCAGGACAGCTACAGAATACTTTCTTTCCTCCCACTGAGGCTCATGACCCACAGACCTCCTAAAAAAATGGCCACAACATCCACCCTGTACCAACCAGGAAGGCATCCTGTTGCCCTTTCAGGTGCAGGGATGCCCAGTCATGCCAGTGAGAGGGTCATAACATTTTTAGATAATTTTTATTCTCCTGTCACAATCCCATCTGCCACATAGATTAGGAAGATACTAACATTGATTTCATTAATTTCCTTGTTTGTATTGTGTTTAATTGCATCTGGTCCTTACATCAACGACACACTAGGCCACTCAAATTCCATTATACATATACAGTTATGTTGTCACAATATTGGGGCATTTCTTTTCTGTATTTGACACTCTTTTTAAGAATGTATTGTTAGATGGATGATCAGTCAATTTGCACCTCAAGTTCCATTTCTCTCTCTCTTTGAAATGCTAACCTGAAATGATGTTTTAGAACAGGTTTTTCATTGCCTCTTCATTTATATTTACAAGTTTATTTTTGGCTTTTTGTTTTGTTTTGTTGCGTTTTTTTTTTTTTTTTTTTTTTTTTGGTTATTGGGCTATAGGTATAGGTATGAATAATATTGGATTTAAGACAAATTTGTTTTACTGAATTTGAAATGTTATTAAGTTGGAAACAAAAGACATAATTTTTGTTTAGGTTTAATACTCTCAGGGACATTGTAATTGAACATCAAACACTTTTGTTACTATCTGCATATGATGAAAAATTTCATCCCATTTATGTATCTTAATTGGCAAATTTGGTGCCATCATATTTCCTGGGTAGAAGATGAATATGTATTGTCATAATTAGGGCCAGTATGCATGAGTGCTCTTAGTTTTAGTATGTATTGCTTACAGAAAATAAAATGGTAATGCCTTTTTCCTTTTTAAGAGGAGACACTTTGTACACACTGGAATGAAAAAGCACTCTCTTCCTTCTCCCCATTCCTTAGCAGCTCTTGTGATGAAGGTACAGAAGAAGTTTTGTCATGGGTACAGGTGACATTGGCATATTAAAACATGGGTGCAGTTCTTGCCCCTCTAGTGCAAGTAATCTGTACCTCAGCTAAAGACTCACAGCCCCATACACAGGACAGTGAGAGATACAGGTTCTCACAGAGACTGGGGAAGAAGCAGGAGCCCTGAGCAACCTGGGTCTGCATGGAGAGAAAGAGTAGTGAAGGAGAAAATTCCTTAAATACCATTAAAACAACATAATAAATAAAATATTCTTTGTTCATCCTATTGACCAGAGCAAATTCCTAATGAATTCTTTGATTAATCTGGTGCACAGATACAGTGTGGTAAGTATGACAGGATATTTACTAGATTGCACATGTTGATACAAAGAATTTCATATTCACACCATGTTGTATCAATTTCTCCCCATTTCATTTCCTCTTGCTTTAACAAAAGCTCTTAACTCTCTACCCACAAGAAATGGCCATACCTTATGAGAAAGTGACATGAAATGTCACTTTTTATCCCTGTCAAGTTTTTTAGAATTGATTGTTTTTGCAAAATTTTATTTATTAGGTCCCACAGAAAGGCCACTTCTAACACTTGTTGCTAATATTCTAAAACTGCTAATCTGGTAACAACATGTTTCAAAGTCCTCTTCAACTGGCTCAAGCCCATGCAATTACTGAATAAACCCCAGATGCTGAATATCAGAAGTGTGCTCTGTGTGTTTATCTAGAGTAGGTGGGAGAGGCCAAGCATGCTGGCCATGCACCCTCTCCATTCCCTGACCCTAGACTGACCTACTGGCACACACACATATCCATGGGTCTGATGCTGTGTGAGCACACCAAAGTCGTGTGTACCATGGGCTCCTCATATTGGATTTTTTCCAAACACACACAAAAAAATTGATGTCACTTTCTCACAAGAAAGGGCCACTGGCTTTTATTGTCTCTTTCCATATGTTGAACTCACCAAGTGATTTGTATGATGCTCCCTGGGGTGGAACTTTCTGCAAGGCTCAGCTCTAACCAGGCCTGACTCACCAGGACTCCTCAGCTCACCTTCTCAGAATGAGGCTCCCTGCTCAGCTCCTGGGGCTGCTGATGCTCTGGATCCCTGGTAAGGGCACAAGGAAGGAGAAGGGGGAGAGAGGGTGGGCTCTGAGTACTCACTGCTTTCCATGTGTGTTCTGTACACGTGGGCAATGTGCAGTTCCTGTCCCCTGGGATGTGCATGTGCTACTTAATCTGTGAGAAAGAGGAAGATTCAAGAATAACCAAAGACCTGTAATGAGGTGAAGATTCTAACACTATTGGAACCAGATAACAGTAGATTTCCTGAATACCCTTTATGTTTTCAACTATCTGGGCTCTTTTATTGAATATTTTACAGTGTGAATCAAAGCCATGAAAAACGTTGAGAAATGAAAAACAAAAGAAAATACAAAAATCACAACATTTATATATAGCTGTGTGCTTCTGTCATAATTACAGACACAATGGGGATAATGTGATGACCCAGACTCCTCTCTCCCTTTCGGGCACCCCTGGAGAGCCAGCCTCCATCTCCTGCCCCTCCTGTCAGAGCCTCCTACACAGCAATGGCAACAGCTAGTTGAGTTGGTACTTGCAGAGGCCAGGCCAGTCTCCAAGGTTTCTGATCTATATTGCTTCCAATAGGGCCTCTGGGGTTCCAGGAAGTCACAGCAGAAGGGAAACTACCTGGGCTCCAGGTGGCAGCTGCACTGAAGCTGTTAGAACCAAGCAAGGAGGCGCAGAGTAGCCTCAGCCAGCCGGTAATTAGCGTTGCTGCTTCAGAACAGAAAATGCGCGAAAATCCCCACGCTAGCTGAGTAAGCCCAGCATCTGTGACGCCAGAATTACACATGACATGCTGTCCAGTAGCTCCAGGCAAGGACCCCGCTGCAGGCAGAGCGGCATTTTACACGTGTTGGGTAAGACCGGGAGGTTCAGGCCTGGAACAGAAAGGTTGCAGGCTGTTTCATCAGATCCTCGCATGTGAAGAGTCTGACCAGGGAACAGAGGATGAGTTCCAGACAGCAGGAGAGCTGCCTACAGCCCTGTGGGCCTTATGGACCTCCAGGACTCCTGCCTGGAGGCTGCCTGGGCTTCCCTACCCGTGGATCTGCCAGTGTATCCCGCACTGGGAGGCCAGGAGAGCCAGGATTACCAGCTGCTACAGGAGAAAAGCAGCCTGGCCTTCTTGTACAGTCTGTGCCTCTCCTAACTTGGCTGGGAACCTCCTGGGTGGGGCTGGCTGCCCCCTGCTCAGCGGACTTCTGGAGCTTCACTGTTAATGCTCTTTTCTTCCTGGTGACTGTTTTTACTCCTAGATGTTCTTCCAGTGGATGAGGTATTACACCACAACCCTACATAGAGAATGAGGAGGTGTACAGACATGCCGTATTAAGAACCATCAAGTGTTGTCTTTAAACAAAAGGAAACGAGGGATTACCTCTTGTTCTGCAGCACTCTGCCTGTTCTTGGCTGCCTCTTTGCTCCCTCAACTGCAGGATTATACAAATACTTGAATAAATCAATAGACTGTATTTTACTAGGAAAAAAGCTGGAATTTACAAATGGTTTTTAAAAGTAAAAACTGAATGGTAAAGTACGTGTAGAAGATGAGAATATGCTATTCTTCCAGTTGGAAAATAATCACATCAACAGTTAATTTGAGAATATTTAGAGAGAGAAGAGAAAATTAGGCAGAAAGAACATTCAAACACATGTTGTTTCAAAAACAAAAATAATTCGTAATCAGCAATAGGGTGAAAAAAAAAAACAAAGGATAGTTCTGCTGACAGAATGTCCTGGATAGAATATGGAGGTATATGAGAACAACACTGGACAAAGGACACATATGTATGAATGAAGATTAGCCTTGGCTGCATGTAAGAGCCAGGGCAATATCATGCAGTTTGAGATGCACACATAAGATCAATGTGTGAGAAATTAATAAAAAAAGGGGATGTGAATGGAAATAAAGGACCTAGAGTTTTAGAAAACAGGCACCATGTGATGTTAGGTAGGTAAGAGGACAAGGAAATCTCTTGTAAGTGAATCTGTAATTACCAATTTAATATAATAAAAGTTCAACAATCTCTGAATGTACAAGCGCACAACATAAGTTTGTGAGGGTTTTAATTTGATGGGCTCATAAGTTTCATGTGGATGTGTACATTGGAAACAAATATCATGAAAGGTGTTCAGATATGGCCAAGGTTTCTAAGAGCATCAGTAAATTCCAGGGATTATAACAAAGATATACAAGTGAGTATGTCCACAAAGGGATATATATGTTGATGAATGTGCCTAAAATATCTAGCTTTATAGCCAAATGTTGGATACAATCTAACTGACTTAACTACAAATATATGAATAGTGGAATATTCAAAGAAAAATAGTTATGTAATAATTAGGACATTTAATGTTTTCCACCATGAGTACAATGTATCTCAGACAAAATGATGAGGGAAAGCTGCTAGAAACAAATGCATGATTACTTCAATGTACATGAAGTTCCAATCCAGGAACAAGAAAACTATTTGACAATCTGCAGAATAACAGATACCTTGCTAAAGGTTAGAGACAAATGTTGTCTTGGAAGATACGAAGGAAGTTTGGAGAGCTCTCTATTTGATCTGAAAGATGAATATAGATAAAAATGCTTATTTGTAAAATTGACATTCCTTCCATTTATACAGAGTGCTTTTTCTGTTTTTAAAGACCAAACTATGCCCTTATGTTATATGAACATCAAATAAAAGTGACATATTTATGGACATACTGCCTTTAAAGAAAGCATAAGATGTACCCAGAAAAATTCTAAAAGCCTTGGAAAATGGGAGAAGAAATAGTTCAGCAAAACTATATTCCAACCTAATTAGAAGTGCCTATGTATAAATATAACAGACTGTCATAGGCGCTATGGAATGTTTTGAAATATCTGTTGAAGAAGACACAACAGATACTCTAAATAGATGAAGTCTGTTTAGTGAGCTAGAGCAGAAAGCTAAAGACCTATCAGAATAAGGTAATATAAAAAATGAAAATAATTAAAAAGTCAGAGACATGATAGAATTTTGAACATTCTACAATCTATGATATTAACACATAGAGAGGGTATTGAGGATGCTGAGGAGCAATCAATCAAAATGAACAAAAAGAATTAGCAGTTTCATACATGTGACTTGCAAATACTTCTCCCATTTAGTGGGTTGTTTATTGATTCTGTTGATAGAGTTTTTGATGCTCTTTGATACACATATGTTTTTAACTTTAATTAACACTGGTTTTAGTGTCATAGCCAAGAAATAATTGCCAATTCCAATGTCATGAAACGTTCTTGTGTTTGCTTTTTCAGTTTTTGCTCTTACCATTAGGCCTATGATTTTTTGATATGACTTTGAGTTACTGTTTATACATGGATCAAGTTAAGTATTCAACTTAATTCATCTAATTATGGATATATGATATTCCCTGAACACTTTACTGAAAAGATTGTCTTCATCCCTATTGAATTGTGTGTCTCTTGCTGAGCATCATTAAAACTTAAATGTAAAGTTTTCTTTTTGGACTCTATCATTCAACTGTATGTCTGTGTTTATGCCAATACTGTATAATGGGATGTTTTGATTTTTAAATCAGTTTATTGATATATGATTCACAAGACTATTACTTGGTCTCTTAATAATTTTCAGTTGGATTATTGATTTTGTTTTGCTTTCTTTTTTGTTGCCTATGTAGTTGTGTTAGATTCTGGTATATTTTGGATATTAACCCATTATTACTTATTTTGATTTACAAATATTTTCTGCCATTGTATGTACTGTCCTTTTATTCTGTTGATAGTTCCTTTTCTGTAATGAAGCATTCTCATTTGTTGCAGTCCCATTTGGTTATTTTTGCTTTTATTCTCTTAGCATTTGATGTGACATAAAAATCAATTATTGCTAATTCAAACATCAAGGAGATTTCCCTCATGATTTTTCTAGGAGGCTTATATTTTCAAGCCCTACTTTAATTATTTTTCATGCCTGAATATGTTATTGTTTATTTATTGCTGATTCTTTATTTTTCTTGGTGGTGTTTTTATGAGCCAGTGTTCAAATATCTAGATCCTCTGAAGTGTGAGGGTATTTGACACTTAAAAAGACACTTCAATGTTGGGCTATTCCTAGCCCCTGAACAGGAAACACAAATAGAAGTGAAGTTCACTACTGTAAGGTGTCTTTATTAAGGCAGAGAGTCACCCTCCAGTAGTTGCTGCATTGTTGTAGTATGATATGACCACAATTAGGAAATAAATCATTCATTTCTTCCTTTTATATTTCTTGCTCTGAACTTTTGATTTCTTACTAGAAAAGAAACAGAAGGGGGGGGTAGTAAGAAAAAAATCATTTGATTGACAAATATTATTAAGTGCATTAATTTTATCTCAAGATTTCTGAGTGACATGAATTTTCCTTATGAAAAACTCATACAACTATTTTGTTGTAGTTTTTCTTTTTTTTATTCAAAGTTGTTGTATTTATAATAGTAGTATGCATTATAATTCATAATAAACATATAGAGCATCTTTTTACAAAATACTGTCTGTATACAATGTATATCCGTATCATTCAAATCTTCAATCATGCATTTAGGATAATGACATCCATCTTATTCAACTACCTTTTCTTTTTTTCCCTCCATCCCCCTTGCTCCCTTCCTTCCCCAACCTCCCCTTTGACCTTTCCAGCGTTCCTCTAATCCTCCTATGTACCCTGACCCAAGACCACTGTGAATCAGCCTCCTTATATCAGAGAAAACATTCGGTATTTGGATTTTTGAGATTGTCTAACTTCACTTAGCATTATATTCTCCAACTTTATCCATTTACAACTATTTTGTAGGTTCTTGGAACATAAGTATGAAAGAAGCAATAAGTATCATAATTTTCATGTTATAGTCTCAATGTCTTATCTAAAATAAAAACAACAGCAAAACCTTTTTCTTTAGTCTTCTTGGAATAGTCTATAAATTCTTATAAGAAAAACTTATATTAAGCGAATTTTTAAGTACAGTTTAAAATTCTAAAATTCACAGTATTCAAAATCTTTTGGGGCTCTCTATTCCTCATATTTCATTTGAACCATGTTATATGGACACCTTCTTTTGAGGACAGAGGACACTGTCTTAAAAAATGCAAACTGATATGGAATCTTAAAGGAGGAGAAGAACTTACAAGACACTGAATAAGTAGATAGGCAGTGGGATTATTGCTTCACTGCACTTTGGTGTGGGTGAGGTGGGCTTAGCACAAAGATTAACATCTATAGAAGAAAATCTATATTCTTCTTTTGGTATTTAATACTTAAAGGTCAACATCACTTTTTCTGAATTATCTGTTCAAGCCTTGTTAAAGAGTCTTAAGTTTGATACATTTTCCCAAAAGATTTTAAAACCAATCTTGTTTGTGAACTCTTATGTACAAATTCACTTGTTTGTTTGTTTGTTTTAACTATTAAGTATGACCTTGGATTAAATTATCCAAGATTACATTGTAGTTGAAACACATCTTTCTATTTTCTCAGGATTTGTTTTTTCCTTCCAGGATTGTGATTCTTCTTGTGATACAGAAGCCATTTCCATGACCTATTGAATTCAATATTAAGTGTATCAATGACAAATAATAAATGGTGCAGTTGCTTCCCTATTGAGATGACCAACCAGATGGTAGAATGACCCCTGAGCAGGTATCATTTATAAAGAAGGCTCAGGAAACTGTCTGTGATGGCATAGATTTCCCCAAGAAACAACTGCATAGTATGCAATTTTTCCTCTTTTCTTACATGGAATCTACCTTGCACTTTGATTTCAGGATGTGGCTCTCTACAAAGGCCAGAGGAGATATTTGTGATCTCATACAGGAGACAAGGAACAGAATCCTATAGGACCTGGTTCTATAGGATCAGATAATATGTAAGACTATGACCAGAGGTTGTCTTAACACCACTCATTAAAAACTTTTTGTTTTCATTCTGTACAATCATCATGAGAAGTTCTTATACTAATAAACACCTGTGGATTATCTGGTGTTTGTGATGAAGTTATGATGGGAAACACATTAAATTGTAAGAACTAATCAAAAGGAATTTCTTATCTATTACCTAAGGCATAAAATTATATCGTCTTACTGAAAAGCAGCTTTCAGCTTTCTACATGCAAGGGACAGACACATGCTTTTCTTCTTGTCATGACCTTCAAAAGAATGCTTTTGTGGATTTTAGGTCCCATGGAAAGTAGCTTCAAAACCAGCAGCTAACATTATCCAGCACCTTAGCTGGTGATGCAGTTGGAAGACACTCTTCAACTGGTTCAAGATCACTTTCTATCTGGAGGCCTCTGCCCATCAGACTTGTGGGTATGGGAGCTGTGACCTTCTCCACATTATCTGAGAGGAAATCAAGTTGGACAGCCATTCAACTTACAGATTAATCCTAGACACCTATGCATTGTCAGAAAGTTGCTGTCCTAGAGTGACAGCTCCAAAACTATATGTCCATGTTCTAACCAGTCACTATCAGATGGTTCTTCCACATTTCACAAACAAATTGACTTAATCTGTACCTGTGTACCAGCAGGGGGGTTGTTTTCTGTCACCTTGCTCACAAAGGAGGCCCTGTCCTGCTATCTCACCCTACTGCACCCACCAGGGGATTTGCATGTTGTCCCACAGGAGCCTCTTCTTTACATATCTGAGGCAAAACTCAGCTCTAACCTGGCCTTGACTCACCAGGACTCCTCAGTTTAACCTCCCAAAATGTTGTGCCCTGATCAGTTCCTGAGACTGCTGATGCTCTGTGTCCCTGGTGAGACAAGAGGGCTTTTGGAATGGAGAGTGGATTGGAAGGGTCCCATTGCTTGTCGTATTTATTCTGTCCATGTAGTAGAGGCAAGTATTCTGTGTTCCAGATAATGGTATTTCATTTTTTTCCTGTTAGCATTAGGATCCACTTAACAATGACCAGTGCCCTAATGGAGATCTTGGATGACACAGAGCACATTATGACTTATCTATAAGATAGCAATTTATTTCTTATAAGTTTATGTGTTCTTAGAATAAATCAGAAAATTTTGAAGTATGTATTTTATGTTCCAAGCAAGGGTATTTTTTTTTTTTTTTTTTTTTTGTACCAGGGATTCAATTCAGGCACTTGACCACTGGGCCACATCCCCAGCCTATTTTGTATTTTATTTAGAGACAGGGTCTCACTGAGTTGCTAAGTGCCTTGTCATTGCTGAGGCTGGCTTTGAACTCGTGATCTCCTGCCTCAGCCTCCCAAGTGCTGGGATTATAGGCGTGTGCCACCGTGCCCGGCGGTATTTGATATTTTTAACATTAGCATCCACTCAAAAATGGACAGTGTTTTAATGAATATCTTGAATAATAAATAGCACTTTTTGGTTTATATATAAAATAGCAAATTATGTTTTGTGTTTTTTTTTTTTTTTCTGGCATGAATCAGAATATATTGAAATAAATAGCAGAATGAAAATAATGAAAATTGCTCACATTGTTGGTACATATTCTTGTTTTTCTGTCATCATTTCAGGATTAGGTGGGGGTGTTGTTATGACCCAGACATCTCTCTCCAAGCCTGTTACCCCTGGACAGTCAGCTCCCATAGCCTACATAGTTATGGAAACATCTATTTGTGTTGATTTCTGCATAAATAAGGCCAGTCTCCAAAGCTTCTGATCTACAAAGTTTTCAACCAATTATCTGGAATCTCGGACAATTTCAGTGGCACCAGGTCAAGAACAAATTTTATACTGAAAATTAGCTGGGTGTAGGCTGAGGATGATGGAGTGGACAGCAGCTTTCAAGATATACATTCTTCTCCCACAGTGGTGTGCCACATATGCTGCTTGTTTAACCAAAAAAAAAAAAAAAAAAAAAAAAAAAAAAAAATTGAGTCTATGTGAGAGGAATATGCTGAGGAACACAGGAAATAGGCTAACTGCTCATGGTCTACATATTCAGGCTTCTATTCTGCAGCTGCCCTGAATGGAGAAAGCAGTAGAAAGAGTGAGGGTTGACAGGCAGAGCTGAGTGGCAGCACAGCCCTACTCTCCTTAATTTGCCCACAGTTGTGGAGAAGTCTACTCAGCATGACAAGCAGATCATTGGTGCAGATCTGTGGAGCAGAAGTCAAGCACCTGCTGGAAATGAATGATGAGCTGCTATTTCTCACGTATTTGGTAATTCAGAAACTTCTTTTTCCAGCTTACCTAATTTATCATATCCACTTTACCATCTACCCTTTTGATTAACATGTTCAGAAAATTATAGTACACATCAATTCTTAGAGGAGGAAGAAGGGGATGAATTTTAACATTGTTTGCCTTTTGAGCATAGTCCTGGAAGATATACATCCTAATGCCAAAATATTTGAGGTGCCCATTTACTACTATTCACTGATTGAAAAGACAGTTCATCTCATTCTTAATGTGACCTTCGAAAATAAGGGGCAGACACTGAATAATAAAGAACAAATTTACACCATGTAGCACAGGAAAAATAAGAGATTTTTATTTCTCCCTCAAATTATAAGAATTTTATGAATATTTTCAATAGTTTCCAAGATGAGAAATTTGATCTTTTGATAAAAGAAAATATAAAAAATGGATTATTTTCATGACATCATAATTACATAGAAATGAGTATGATTTCATAAATATCTAGAGAATTGTTGATTTCAACAGATCTATTTGAAGTAGTGCTCCAAATTTACATCTTGTGTAATAATGGGTCATGTCAGTCACATGTCATAATACAGCATGATAGAAAGAATGCAGCAATAGAAACTCAAGATCTTGCTTCCTGTGGGGAACAACAAGTATTTTTGAAATGATATCATATCAGGAGTGCGGATCTTGGCAAGTCCATTTAAAATCTAGACGGGACACATCCATTATGTTTAAAAATTGTGTGATAAAATCTGTATGAATTTCTAGTGAAATGTTAGTCTACTTTCCTTAACTAATTCGACAACTTATTGAGGAGAGAAATCATTCGTGTTTCCTACAAAATTCTGACCAGTGGTGGATGGAAGAAGATCAGCTTCAAGAATGTGGGAGATGAAATCCACAGTCAAGACACTGGGTCTCCAGACCTAAAATCGCACAAGTTTTTGTGGCACCTACTTGCCACAAGAATGCAAACCAAACCGATTTAAAAAAAAAAAAATATATATATATATATATTTATATATAATCAGATTATATATATATTATATATATATATAAAATCAGAGGCCATATATATATTATATATAATCAGATTTTATATATATATATATATACATATATATATATATATATATATATATATATATATATAAAATCAGAGGCCAGATCTCAGAAGTTCTGAGAAAGTACCTATGTCCTGCTCATGAGGGTCCCTAAGTCTTGAGAGAACTACCCAGCACTCAGGTCTAAGACTGAAGGTCTGTTCAGCACAATGGTCCAAGTCAACCTCTGGGCAATTTATGAGTTTTTTATTTTACTTTGTGATCCGTCATGACCAAAACCTGGCAATGATTACAATTCCCTGAGGACTTATAGAGTGGGGTCAACACTAAGGATCAGCATTGTGCCAGAATGTGTGAGAGGACAGGGCCAAAGATCTGAAGACGGTGCAGCCATGAGTGCAATGAGGGTGAGTTGTCCTTGTGAATTAAGATGAGGGGACCTAGCATGCTGCAGGCTCCACTCAGTGATGTGTCCTCAGATTAGGTCCTGTGACTTCCAACTCTACTTCCAATTAAAAGTACCAAGAAACCCAAGCAAAGAGACAAGATTCTCCCCCCTTGCTCAAGCATTGTGAGTTCACCTTTAGTCTCTCATTTACCCACATGCATGAGGTGTAATCAAAGGGCTTTACCAATGAGATTGTCTTCCTAAGGAAATCTCTGGGGCTATGTCTTCTTCTGTGGAACTGCATCTGTCTCTTTTCAAATCGAATACCAGGTGATAAAAAGGTGGAGACACTGGGAGCTGAGAAGATAAACACCCACTCAGGAACTAAAGGACTTCTCTCTTCTCCTGAGTTGCCTGAAGCTGCTGCAACCCATCACAGGACCTGTCATGCTTTACACAGCTAACATGGAGCCTCACCGTTCTCGAGGTTATAATCTCTCTGAGGCTGTGTTCCATCTGGAGGATCCAGAGGGGAGAATCAGTCTGCATTTCCACCTCCAAGATGCTCCCCATCCCTGCTCATTGCCCCTTCTTCCATCACTGCAGCATACCTCTCCATTGTCACTTCCCCTTCTGACTTTATTGTGACAAGGCAAATGTGTAAAGAGACTAGAATTAAATGTGAGACTCAGGGCCCTCTGGCTTGAGGGTTTTAAATGTGGTTGGATTTTTATTTCACAGCATCTACAGTGGCCCTCATGTTACATAGATAAGTGATAAAGTCTCCCTTGATCTTGTGACAGACAAAAAGTAACCACTGCATAAATCCAATCTAGGAAACATTGGTAAAGAAAAATAAATGTTTCTGGAATTTTCTTAATATCCCTATCAATAAAGGAGGAGTGGTGAGATATCAGACTAGGGATTCCATGCAGGAATAGGATCTGTTTTCCTCCTTAGGTTGTGTCCCAGGACAAGTAGTCTGTGTAGTCAGTCCTTCACAAGCCACATTGCTGAGGGTCATGGCAGCTAAAGCCCAAGTGGAAACAGAGAAAATGTCCCTGATGAATCCAGCTGAGCTGAGGGCCTGGGAAGTGTGCCTCTCCTGCCATCACCCACTGGGACTGTCTAGGGGAGGCCCAGCTCAGGCTCTGTGTCTGCCTTGTGTGCAGCAGGGCTGCCTCCTAGCCTCAGAGAGCAGACTAAGAATATGTGTCCCTGGAGAATCAGCACAAATTCAGTGTGGTGGGGAAGGACAGGGCACCAGCAAGGACTGCCAGTAAAGTCAGAAAAATGGGGAAAAGACTTTCAAACTTGAGCATGGCTCATTGGAATTGACTCTTTATAGGATGAATTCTAGAAAGGTTCCCTGAAGTTCAGGCCCCTGAAATAGAAGCAAATTTGTGACAAGCCTGCAAAACTACAGTCAGGCCACTCAGCCTGTATTCATCAGTGAGACGCCTGGTCCCAGATTCTGGGGTGTGGATGCTGAAGGCACAGCTGGCTCAACTTCCCCTGCTGCTGAGCTGGGATGGATGACTAAAGCAAAGGCACAGAGGTGGCATAGGTGCTGTTTGAATCTGTGCCCAAGTTCACCCTAAGTTGCTCCTCCAGACACACATCTGTGCTGGCTGCACAGGAAGCTGAAACTCTCCTGTAGAGGCCCACAGGGAGGTGGATCCTGGGTCAGGATGAGCTGCCCACTCACTGCTACAGGGAAAAGCAGAAGGGGACATTCATGGTGCACATTAGGGAAATGCACTGGATAGCAGTGGCTGTCATTTAGTCACCAGGCCTGGCCTCACTAAGCAGTTCTTTATGCTGGTGAACTCTGGGGAACAATGCCAAAAGGCAGAAAGAGGCAGAATAGGGGAGAGCCCAAGTCCAGGATGAGTTGTAGCTGTTCATCCCCTGAACTCAAAAGAAACCTGTAGCTGCATGTGACAGGGACTGTGGATGACACAGCAAGGTCATTTTGTGTATCTGCTGAACCTTCCACTGAAAATCTCAATGACTGACCACTATTTCAAATAGTTTTTGATGCTTTAAGCCTGGTACTGAAAAATAGCTTTCTTATTTAAAGAGATGAAAGCACTTTAAAGTCACAAATATGCAGGGAGAACACAGAATTCTTTCCAATCAGGGTCATTTCGGAGCAAGTTAAGGCCCCAGCAGCCCCATGACAAGTCTGTAGTGTGTGTTCTCTACAAAAAAAGTAAATTCTCAATCATTATTTCAAAACAACCATGAAATTTTTAATTCATAGAGTCTTCTCGGTGTATTTTTCAATTTGAAAATAGTCCCTAAATTATCTTTTGTTACAAAATGTCCCCAGGGAGAAACAAGATTTTTGCATACCCATGTATGGTGTGGACGTTTGACCTGAGATAACTATGAACACTTGGCGAGTGATGATTGACAGAGAGTAGCCAGCCCTGCAGCTTTGCCCAGCCCTGCCCAGCCCTGCCCAGCCCTGTAGATTTGCATGTGCCCACAGCACAGCCCACTGCCCTCAGAACTTCTTAATAGGCTGCTCTCACACTGTTTAGGAGTCAGTCCCAGGCAGAACACAGCATGGCCATGAGGGCTCCTGCTCAGCTCCTGGGGCTCTTGCTGCTCTGCCTCCAAGGTAAGGACAGATGACACTGGGGATGTGCTCAGCTCACTGTGGTCAGTGCTGCCTGGCTCTTCAGGGAAGTCCTCTTAAAACATGATCATTTATGTTTATGTTTCCAATGTCAGGTGCCAGATGTGACATCATGATGACCCAGTCTCCGCCCTCCATATCTGCATCTCCAGGAGACAAAGTCACCATCACTTGCCGGGCAAGTCAGAGTATTAGTAGTTGGTTGGCTTGGTATCAACAGAAACCAGGGCAAGCTCCTAAGCTCCTGATATATAAGGCATCCACTTTACAATCTGGGGTTCCTTCAAGGTTCAGTGGCAGTGGATCTGGGACAGATTTCACTCTCACCATCAGCAGCCTGGAGCCTGAAGATGTTGCCACTTATTATTGTCTACAGTATAGCAGTTCCCCTCACACAGTGATACAGGCCGTGACAAAAACCTCCCAGGGAAGCAGAAGTGTGAGTCTGGGCTTCCCCAGCTGTTCCTTCTGCTGCCTCAACCTGCTGAGAGCACTTCTAAGAGACAGCATGTTCAGGAGGTCTCTTTTAGACTTTTGTAGAAAAGGCCAGGGAGGTTCCTCTGTGCCCTCATCCTCTTTTCTTCTCAGCCCCAACAGGTTAGATATGAAACTTTCCTCCAGATTTAGTGAGGAACTTTGTCACTTTATGGGAGGAGTTTGGCTTTCTGTATCAATTTGACTTCCTAGCATAATATACAAGACACTCTAGCTATTTAAAGTGGTAATTTTTTTTCAAAATACATAGAATTACAGTCTAAGTTACAGCTTTCAAACCGGGACCTTTGTCTGAGAAGGGCTGGTGCTCCCAAGAAATCATAGCTCCTCTAAGTGAAGGTGGATCCTGAGGATTCCTGCACTAGCACAGGAGCTCCTCAGGGACACCTCAAACCCAAACTATTTCAAAGTCGAGTAATGTGAACATAACTGTTTGATTCCCACATACAGCAAATAAAACAGAGAATGTGCTGAGATGTGGCTCAGTGGTTATGTGACTTTGGATCAATCCCTGGGTACAAAGAACAACAACAAAAAATCAGCTCACTGTAATTTTTTATCCTTGAAACCTCCTCCTTCCCAAGCATTCCATAGCAAATCCTGGCACCTGCTCTATGTGATGCCTATCTTGGGTAGTACTCACAAAAGTTTTACCTATTCATTTTCTAATGGTTCCCAATCTTACCTTACATTCTCTGGTGGAAAGTTATCATCTGCTTTTGACACGTGTCCATCAATTTTCCTTAGTCCTGATACATTCCCAGGTATACTTCTCTGAACTGTCTAGTAATGATCAGAATGCAGTCACTGTAGTAGTTTTGACACTGGAATCTCTTGGCTTGTGCTGGTAGATAAGGTCAGCACAAGCTACAGCTTCTGCAGTTCAGAAGCATTGATGTTCTTAACTGGAGACACACTCACCAGCATTTCACAGACCCCAGAAAATTATGCACAGATCTTTGACTCAGATCACTCCTCTGCCCACATTAAGGTTATGCTCTGCTCAGATATCTGTTAACCTCAAATAATATGTCAGTTCTCCCCATTATTATGGCAACACTGTGAAGGCAGTACACCTTCTTTGTACCATTTTAGGACAGTCTAGCTTTTTTTCCTCAAGCATTAACATACATGTAAAATTAGTTAATTCACAGTGGAAATGTGATGCTAGAAATAAAAGGTAAGCCTCATGGGATCCTAGAATACTGTGTGTATTAAGTGGAGCCTCTGTATTTACTCAAGTCCATTCCCAAAATACCACTTCCATCTTAATATAAGCAGTGCTGGGCCTAGCTGATGTTGTCGTGTGCTGAGTCCAACACTCCCATGTGTAATGAGCAGCTCAGTCACTCAGTTACTCAGTGCCCCATGGGCATCGTGCCAGGCTCAGTGATGTTCTGGGAGCTTACTTTTGAAAAGTCAATAGTTCTTCTTTCTTCCTTCTTTTCTTCTTTTCTTTTCTCTCTTCTTTCTTTCTTTCTTTCTTTCTTTCTTTCTTTCTTTCTTTCTTTCTTTCTTTCTTTCTTATTTCCTGGGGATGGCATACTCTTTAGTGATCTGCAGGTCTAAGTGTGTCTATTGAGAAGCATATGAAGGACACACACTGTCCTCATCTAATATAAACATGTCTTCACCTAAAAACGTGCTGGGCAATATGGCCACACAATAGGGCTCCTTGTGTCACAGCATAAACCTGCTGCAGAGTGTCCTTCTCTGGACCACTCAACACAGAATGGCTTCCCAGTTAGCTGATTAGTGGGTTGGTGTAGCTCCCCCAGCATGGCGGGTGCTGTCTTGGAACTGCAGAAAGCCCAGCCAGCACTGAGCTTCATTTTCAGTGGTTGGAGGATCAAGAAGCAATCCCTTATCTTGACCCTGAAGAGGAGGAGCCACCAGACCTCAGATATCAGGGCTGAAACATCTTCCCAATAAGACAGGTCCATTAGTTGGTATAGGTCTGATGCTCACCTTATGGAGAGCATGGTTTTCACTGGACAGCAGAATAATTTTCATTTCCTGCTCTTCATGTCCAAACAACATGAGGTCAGCCATGCAGTCTCATGGGGTGGCGCTGCTTGGTGTCCACATGACCACAGTTTCTTCAGGCTGCACTGTAATCTAGATCAAGAGAGTTTTTATTCTGAGGCCTGGGCTGCTGTTCATCCCAACAGAGATTCAGTGGGAGGTCTGTGGCAGGTGGCCTCTTTGCTCTGCTGCTGGGACCTGTACTGGCCCAGCCTGGAGAAAGCCCCTCCTGGAGCTCAGCATGGCCCTTCTGGAGGGAGAAGCAACAGACTCAGAGAAGGAAAAGGGAGAGAGCTCTAAGAAAGAGTCATTTATGAGTATTTAGACCAAAATGAAAAGGATATATTTTGAATCTATCCTTTCTCTTTTATCTGATGGGGCCCTTTCATCTCTCACTGCATCTCTTACTTCAATGCAATCAAAGGAAAATAATAAACTTTGCAGCAGCAATCTTGTGGCCCACTCAGATCCTCAGGTTTCTGTGCCTCTAACTTCAAGGGGGAAATGTGTTTACAAAGCTACAAATCAGAATGCTTTTGCATCACTTTTTTTTTTATCCATTAGGAACCCTCTACTATGTGGAGTTTTATGCTTTTTATTTTTAATCTGAAATTTAAACAAATAAAACACATTCTTATGTAGCATTTTAATGATTTTTCTAAACATATAGTCATGTTGTGGTGATGTTTCTTGTGTATTTCAGAATCACTGATGAGATTGTAATTACCCAGTGTCTGTCCATCCTGTACGTAACTGCAGAGTACAAAGTCAGAGTCACTGCAGGGCCAGTGAGTACCTTTTCAACAGCAAAAACCAGATCACCCTCCAAAGCTCGTTTTCACATCTGCATTCCAGACCATCTCTGGGGTCACTACATTATTGAAAGTGATATTTCTTCCATGAGGTGTTTTTGAACATATGGTTATAACAAAAATGGTTATAAAATCCCCAAAATTGCCTTGCCATAAATGAGAATGAAGGTCACAGGGCAGATTTATAAAGCAAGAGAGAAGAAGATCTCTGAGGCTTAACACTCTCTGTGGGTAAGGGGAGCAGTATTCCTATTTCACTGGGTCTTACCTGCACTCCATTGGGTGAAGCTATTTGTCAGAGGCTCCTCTGATTTTGTGAACAAGAGAAAAGAATCACTGTTTAAATCAAATCTAGCCACTGTTGGTACAGGAAAATTAAATACACCTGGAATGAGCACTTCTCAGAGGCAGCCAGGCTCTGAAGGTCCATGGAATGTTTTGGCCAAAGGAATCAAAGAGCTCCTCTGCATACTCAACCCCTGTCTTCTTCTTCAGCCCCAGAGGTACAGACCTGACACTATGTCTACTGATTGAATTATTGTATACCTGAGGGTGGTATTTAGGATTCATACAAGGTTCAATAGTTTAAAGAAAGTATTTGGATTTTCCCTTTAATATGGATTAAATATTTATAATGTCCAGGGTAAGATTTATATAGAAAGACAGAAGAGGCAGTCCCTCTCTCTTCAGTCATTGCAGGATCTACATGGTCTCATGAAGGTATCCAATGGAATGAAGTGAGATTCAGCCAGAATTGAAAATTTGAGGTAGTTCCCTGTATGACCATTACCCCTATACCCCTGATAAAATTCAAGAATTCTGAGGATCCAAGAGTCATGGAAAATGGCCACTGCCTGTCAAAGTAAAGCTTTGGAGACATTAAATTCTCTGAAATAAAGGGTCATTAGCCTTGACAGGTGCTTCTCTGAGCAGCACCAGTTCTGGGGACAAGATCCCACAGTGATCAGTGACAAGTTTGCAAAGCAGCAGGAAAAATGTGCAGTGAACATGGAGTTGATGTAATGGAAATTTGGGGAAGGGAATCATACATCATTTTCCCTGAATCCACATGGACTATAAAGGAGAGGCTGAGAATGCACAGGAGGCAGAGCCCTAGGGTATAAGGTGAGAATTCACAGGAGGTAGAGCCCCCTGGGGTGGAAGATAGCCCTGGGAAGCCCTCAGGAGAAGCTCTTGGTGCTTATAGATTGCATTGGGTTAGCAGTGAAGAAGGTTCCTGGAATGTGAGACTCAGTGGCCAGGTGATTGTCTCCCTGGGATTTTGTTTATGGTTTCAGCAAACATTGAAGTATAGGGAAGATACTTTTACTGGCTTTGTTCAGTAGCTCTTAAGTGATGACTTCCCTCTTTTCTCCCCTGCATACTCCAGCCCTCACAATTAAATTGATGACATCTCATAATTTCATTTTATCACATCCCAGAGATTCTTAGAAGAGGTCAACAAATGTGTGCTTCAACCAAATATTCACTGAATTGCCAGGACCCCAAGCACCATGACTCTATGGTCTCTCAATTTCTACCTAGAGTGTGTTGAGTAGCAAAATGTTGTGTGGCATCTGAACTCCAGACTTGGAGTCTGAGTCCTAATTCTTGGACTGTTAACATCTAACCAGAAAATCTGCGTCACTTTCTAATGTAACCATAGTCCTACAGAGTGCCTGAAAACCACTAGTGATTGCTTTATCACAACAAAGAAAACAACAGCAAAATATGTTTCAAATGTGCAAGAAAGTACATATTACTCTAAAATGACCCTGTCAACAGGAAAATCCTCAGATGGTCTCTCCAACCATGACCACAAGAGGGCGCCAGTACAGAGCAGGGATGGCAGATAGCTCTCCCTGGTATCCCTGGAAATCATGAGCCCAGACTCACCTGGGGTTATTGCTGTCACCACTTTTTCACCTGCTGTCACAGATCACACTTTCCATGGAGAAATTACATCACCTCCTCCCACTACCCATTGTTCTGGCAGACTGCATGTCCATAGGGCCATAGTTACCCAGGAAAAAAATCAGAGTGAGTAATCAATGGGAAATTGGTTAAAACCAATATTTCTAACACATAGAGTGAGAATATGTAGGCATGTAAGTCTGAGTAGATGCCTTTCTGGGAAACTACACTTTTGGATCCTTGTAGTGAAAGACTAGGAATGAGAACTAGGTCCCTGGAGTTCAGCCTTGCCATTGATGGGCATCAGGCAGACAAGGATCAAGGTGCTCCTCAACTAGCTAGGAGGAAATGCAACACCTGCAGCTTCCCTTAGGCCAGGTTGAAGCTTTGGATACCTTCAGACCAGACTCACATTGCTCACAACCATAGTGTCCTCATGGCCCCAAGGCAACATTGACAGCCTATAGCTTCACAGCTCCTCACCATGATGGACACAGTGTCTCAATTACTGAGGAGAAAAGGAGAAACACTACATTTGGTTAGTTACATACCATTGATGATATTCAGGAAAGAGAAATGGGTGGAAGTTCTTTGTTTCTTAGCAACCTTAGGGGCTCACAGTCAAGAGTTTGCCTTGAAACTTAGGTCAGATTTTGGACTAAGACTTTTGCATAAGGTGGGATTGTTAAGACTATGGGGACTCTTGCAGATAGAGTAAATGCTTTTGTCATGGTAAGATGGACGTGAGTTTCAGGGATCCGGGTGCAGAATGCTAGTGTTTTAATATGAGGTGTACCCCAAGATCCATTAATGTAGGAATATTTCAAGGTGAAATGATGAAGTTATGGTATCTGTAACTTCAATAGTGCCATTTATAATTTGATGGACTAATTTGGTGGTAAGTGTATGTATAGTGGGCATTCCTCGAGAACGTTAGGCCACTGGGCACATGTCTGTAAGTAACCTATCTTGTCCCCATGGTGCCTCCATCTATATTTCTCTCTGTTTCCTGGGCAGGATGTGGTGAGTGGTTTCTCTCCTCCATGCTCTTCTGCCATGGGCCTCATTTTGGGACCAGAGCAATGGAATCAAATAAGGCAACCATAAACTGAACAGAGCTTCTGAAGCTGTGAGCCTGAATCAATATTTTCAAATAGGAAATCAAATAGGAAAAAGAAAAAAGAAAAAAAGAGGAAGAAAGAAAGAATGAAAATGTTTGACTGTAATATGAGTGTTGTACTGTCCAATTCTCAAACCTCATTCAACTGACTCTGCTTCTTAGCTTTCTTATTATGGGCCATGTCCACAGGTCCACGTGCTCCACTCACCCCTGCCCAGGTCTTCTCTCTCAGGCTGCCTGCATTCTCAGCTCTCCTCAATATCCATATGCCTCCATCTAACAATGATGGAGGTAGTTTATTTTCAGCATTTTTACTACTGTGACCAAAGACCTGAAAAAAACAATTTGAGAAGGACAAGCATATTTTGGGGCTCACTAGTCAGAGATCTCAAACAATACAAAGGAAACAGCATTGCTCTGAGCCCCAGGTGGGCAGATTAACCTTGTAGATGGGTGATGTGGAGGAATATGGCTTAGGATATCACACCAAGAAGCCCAGAGGGAGGTGACACAGATGAGGGGCAAAATATATCATCAAAGTCATGCCCCCAAAGATGAACCTCCTCTAACCACACCCTTTTGCCTACATTAACCACCCAGTTAGTATCAGGGATTAATGCACTGATTAATGATTGGGTGAAAATTCTCAAAACCCAATTATTTTACTCCTAAATACCCTTGCATTATTCCACACATGAGCTTTTGGGGATGCCTCATATCCACATCATAACATTTGTCCCTGCCCCCCAAGACAATCTCTCAGTATAAGCCCCTTTAGAAATCAAAAATATGTTACATATATCAAATATATAAAGTGGCAGAATAAATATTTTATTCCAAAATTTTAAAAAGAAGTAAAAAATGAAGAAAGAAATAGGGACATACAAAGAAGGAATGGGACCAAAGCAAGACCACTATCTACCTGTAAAATCAAGTCCTGTATCTCCACACCCAGCATCTGGAGCATGTGACAATTTGATGTTCTTTCCAAAGAGCTTGTGTAGCTTCACTCTTATGGCTTTGCTCATTGTAATTCCACATGACTTCTCTCTTGGCTATTTCTCTGCTCTGTTCCTGCAGCTCTCTTTAACAGATGGTCTGAGTTACTGGCATCTCTCAGTCTCAGGCCACTCTTATGGATGTTCCACTTCCTTCCATTTTTCCATGCATTACCCTCTCAGAAGAAACCTGAATGTTATTTTTCTAACCTCAGCAGATTAAAATTATATTAACTCTTTCATCCCTTTCTAACTTAACTTCTAAACACAGCGGTGTTTTAAAAAAACATAAAGCTTGAAAATCTACCCACTGCTAATCAAGGTAAGGTCAGAACTGGGCAAGAGAAAGGATTAGGGGACACAAGTGAACATCTCAAAAATGATATATGAAGCCGGGCGCGTGTGGCGCACGCCTGTAATCCCAGTACTTGGGAGGCTGAGGCAGGAGGATCGCGAGTTCCAAGCCAGCCTCAGCCATGGCGAGGCACTTAGCAACTCAGGGAGACCCTGTCTCTAATAAAATACAAAAAAGGGCTGGGGATGTGGCCCAGTGGTCGAGTGCCCCTGAGTTGAATCCCTGGTACCAAAAAAAAAAAAAAAAAAAAAAAAAAACAATGATATATGAGTGAGGGACAGAGGTGGTAGGTGCTATGACTAAGTTGTAGAGAATTTGTAAATACAAACAAGACCTTGGGTTTTGTCACTAGCACCAAATTAAGAAGAAGAAAAAAAGTGAGGACTGTGGACTCTTACTGGGAAGAAAAAAATTGATAACTGTAAGAAGACTAAGGGTGAATATCTTTGCCATTGTTCATTGCTACAGTAGTTAAGGGAGAACACAAGGGAATGTATGATGTAAAGAGACACTGCACCTGTCTTGACACCATGAGGCATTATGAACAATATTGAAAATTTTGTAAGATAATATTCACAAAGTAGAACCTGAATCATTTCTGTTTTTACCAAATTGCTGACACAGGGCTATATACTCCAACCTTCCAAATTATGTTTTTATTTTACACAACTGCAACAGGTCCTTTTTACTTAATTAAGAAGTTACTTAAGATGATACTTAAAAAGATACTTAAGATGAAGAACCTGGCTGGCCTTAGACATCTCTTCTAAGGAAGATTGGCATCATCATGCATTTGAGTGTATTCATGGGACCCTGAGGCCTGGATACATGATTGGGTCCCTCTACCCCTGGAATTTCAGCCATGATAAGCCAATTTCTGGAAACCAAAACAACTTCAGTGAATTTTTGAATCCTACTGTCTTTCTGTCTTCATTTGTTTTTCTTTTCTTTTTTTTTTTCTTCCATCCTAAGCATACAATAGACACTTTGGTTTCTTTAAGACTTCTTCCTCCTCCAAGGATTAGCAACACAAAACTGTGCTTAAGACACACAAGGACAGCACTTCCTGACCTTAAGTGACTCCAGATCACCACTCACAGCAGAGTGGGCTGCCTGTGTCCTGTGACTCCAGGGGAAACATATTCACCCAGGGCAAATCTGAGATTCTCTGGTCTGCCCTGGGACATAAGGGGACACTGAGCCTGTGCTGAGTGACAGATGAGGCAGCCCTGTAGCTGTGCCCAATCTGCCCAGCCCTGCTGATTTGCATGTGCCCACAGCACAGCTCAATGCCCTGAGGACTTCTTAAGAGGCTGCTCACACCCTGTGCAAGAGTCTGCTTTAGTCAGGACACAGCATGGACATGAATGTGGCTACTCAGTTGCTGGGGCTCCTGCTGCTCTGCCTTCCAGGTAAGGAGGGACATTACTGGTGATGTCCTCAGCACAGTATGGTCAGTGCCTGGCTCTTCAGGATTATAATGGGACTAATTATATGGAATTTGTCTTTATGTTTCCAATGTCAGGTGCCAGATGTGACATCCAGATGACTCAGTCTCCATCTTCCAAATATGTATCTCCAAAAGAGAATGTCACTATTACCTGTTGGGCAAGTCAGAATATTTACAGTGCATTAGCCTGGTATCAGCAGAAACCAGGGCAAGCTACAAGTGTAGTCGCCTGAAGCGATGGCCGCTTGGAGCAAAGAAGCCGCGGGAAGAAGTTTTGAGACGAACTGGAAACAAACAGCTCTTTATTCTGGCAACTTTTCTCCCTGGCTCTAACTACACCCCGACACGCCGTCCACGCTCCTCTAACCTCCAAAATGGCGCAGACCTCCTCCGCAATCTCGCTCAAGTCCCTCGAGATCTCCGGCCAAGTCTCGCAAGATCCCGGGCCAAGTACGGAAGGCGCCAATGCCCAAACATGTCCAAAGCCAAAGCCCGTAGTCCACCGCAATTTAAGCCATCTCCCCAAACAGGGCTCCTGCATTTCCCCCCTTTTTGTTTTAAAAGAGGTAATGCTCTAGGACGTCTATGTGCAACCAACATTCTTACCCGTCATCGGATAATCAAGGCTGTGCCCTTGACTCCTGTCTTAGGTTGATATGTCGGCCACATGAGACTGTCCCGTGCGACTGTGCCTGTCTTAGGTTGTCCCCCTCTGGGGATCTTACCCGTCATTGGCTAACCAGCCATCCAATGGAGCCCTTTAAGATCGACTATGTATGATGACTAACAGCCGTCCAATTGTGAGGAGATGTTGCGGCTTTAAGGCAACAAGCCTTTTGGTGACGAGCCAAATTGTATAGCATATCAAATTGTTTAAACAAATTAGTTGCCCTAAGTTTCATCAAGTAACACACTGAATTCTCTGGACAAATGTCCGCAAGGCATTGTCCCGTAAAGTCCCAAACAATGAAAGATCAAAATGTCCATTTGTTATAACACGTTGATGTAGGAGGTCCCCGTGTATGTAGAGCAGAGGCCACACTGTTGGTGAGGTTGTTTGATGCTTGAGCAGCAGGGATGCTTGTGGTGACCGCGTTCCCTGCAGCTGTAGCAGCAACCGTCTTTTTTATATCTAGATAATGCCACCGGCAAATCTTCAGGGCCCGCTACCTAGAAACTCAAGCATCAATTATTAAAGGAAAGGCAGTGTTATTTCAGCACTGAGTGAAGAGTCGAGTTGTCAAACTAAAAAACAGAATTATTAGATTAGAAAATTAAAGTTGATTTCTGCTCATACACATTGTTGTTTGAGCTCACACAAACATAAGTTGTCAAAATATCATATTGAGAACAAAAGAAAGAAATCTGAGGGTATTTACTGTATTAAAGATAGATTAAAGAAAAGCTAAAGGCACTTTGGAGAAATAATTTGTCAGCTGGAACCCTCAAGTCTCTGTATACACAGCAATTTTTTACCTGTTGAGATAATTGAAATTAATCAGCTATTAAACAAATGAAGTTAATAACAAATGAACAATCTTATGTCAAAACACCAAAATATTAGGTTATATAGCACTAGTCATATTGTTTGCTAAAGAGAAGTCCCAGGGATACCTATAATCAAAATTGAAAGTACCTTCATTTATAAAATTATTTACCTAAATTGAATACTCTTAACCTAAAATGAATTAAAGTTATTTGGATCCATATATATATATATATATATATATATATATTCTTTTTCATAAGCGCTTTGTTCTTTGTGACGTCACACTGGACAGACGAACAAACATACAAACATATATTTGTGACGTCACATTAACATGAAATGTAGACAAATGTACAGACATAAAGACATGTATAAAAAGAAAAAAAAATACAATTGTGTGCACACTAAAGAGAGATCTCCTCATCCCGGCCGGGAGGAATGACTCTTGAGTTGTGAAACATTTTGAAGGATACTTTTGAGGGAGTCATTCTATATCTTCATCTTGGTCTTCTTGATTTTGTAACTTTTTTATTAATCTTGATTCCTCAACAACTACATCTTGATCATTTTGATGTGGTACCTGCTTTATTAATCTAGATGGTATCCATATTGGAGAGGATTCGTGTTTTGGAAAAACACAAACAGATCCTCTCCCCCAAATTAATACTGGATCTGGACCCTTCCATGTACCTGAAAGAACATCCTTCCAGTAAACCAAGGGTTTATGTTGTTGGTGTGGATTCCAATGTCTGTCTCCAGCAGAATAACCATTAGAGTCTAAAGTTAAAAAATTTAAGGTAAACAGGGCAACTGCCAATCTGTCTTTAGGACTTTTCCAATTTCCTTCTTTTTGTTTTAATAACATAATTTTCAGTGTGCGGTTTGCTCTTTCAATAATGCCCTGACCCTGAGGATTGTATGGGATGCCTGTTTTATGGGATATGTTGAATTTTGCGCAAAACTGTTTGAAAGATGAGGACGTATATGCGGGGCCATTATCTGTTTTAAGCATTTTGGGGATGCCCAATGCAGCAAAAGCTTGTAAACAATGAGATGTGACATCTTTAACTTTTTCTCCAGAATGTAAGGAAGCAAAAATCATGCCTGAGCATGTATCTATGGTTACATGAATAAATCGCAATTTTCCAAAGCTTGGCTCATGAGTAACATCCATCTGCCACAAATGATTGGGCATTAATCCTCTAGGGTTAACACCAAAATGAGGATGGATCAGGGTCCCCTCGAAGGATATCAAATAAAGGTTTTAATTGGCCAGTAGTGAGGTTTAGTGTAGGGCGAAGCCAATTAATGTCACCAAGCAGTTTTTGGAAATCATTGAGGGTGGTCAAATGTTCTTTATTTATTAAAATTTTTTGGGGTCTAACAAAAGTATCCATGATTTTAAATCCTAAATATAATATGGGAGATCTAGTTTGAACTTTTTCTTCTGCTATATATAATCCGTATTTTTTAAAATTTTCTACCATGTCACTGAATATATTAAATAAGATTTTTTGATTAGGGTGGGCCAGTAAAATATCATCCATGTAATGTAGACACATGAGGTTTGGATAGTTATTTTTAATGGGTTGGATAGCCTTGTCCACATATATTTGGCATATGGTGGGGCTATTAGCCATTCCCTGTGGTAAAACCTTCCATTGATATCTCTGATCAGGGCCATTATTGTTCATAGAAGGAACTGAAAAAGCAAACCTGGGGGCATCCAGAGGATGTAGGGGAATAGAAAAGAAGCAATCCTTTATATCAAGACTAATAACATGGAAACTTTTTGGAATAGCTACAGGATTCGGAAGTCCAGGTTGAGTAGGGCCCATGACTTGCATGGTTTTATTAATTTGTCTAAGATCATGTAATAATCGCCATTTTCCTGATTTTTTCTTGATCACAAATATGGGGGAATTCCAGGGAGAGGTGGAAGGTTCTATATGTCCTGCTTCTAATTGTTCCTGAACTAGTAGGTGGGCCGCTTGTAATTTCTCTTTAGATAGGGGCCACTGAGGGACCCACACTGGCTTATCAGAAAGCCATGGTATTTTCAAAATTATTTTCTCAGTGGCCCCGAAGAAAAATGTCTTTTTCCTATATGATAATGATTTCTTTTAGGGTTACGCTTACCCTGTACTTTTTGATAATGATTTCTTTCAGGGTTAAGACTACCCTGTATATTTTCACATTTAACACCTGCAGGTTTGGTTGCAAGGTGTACTCCCATTTGTTGTAAAATATCTCTTCCCCATAAAGTAACTGGTAGGTTAGGTAAAACATAAGGCTGAAACGTTCCTTTATGTCCTTCATCATCCTCCCATTTTAAAATTACTGCACTTTTTTCTGGGAGGTTATTATATCCCAAGCCTCTTAAACTGGTTGAAGCTTTTTGCAGAGGCCAGTGTTTGGGCCATTGTCGTAAATTAATGATGGAGGAATCAGCTCCAGTATCTATAAGTCCCTCCATTTCTATTCCTTGGATTCTTATTTTACACATAGGCCTCCTAGTACAGTCTCGAACCCAGCAAGCCATGGGACTCGAATCAGTGGAACAAAATCTTGTATTGTTCCCTTTTTGAGGCATACTCATTTTAAATGAATTATGTAAATTTGGAAGGAGAAGCAGCTGAGCAATTTTATCTCCTTGATTAACAGAACTTATACTTTGGGGTGAGCTAAGCATTATTTTTATTTCCCCTTTGTAGTCTGAGTTTATTACACCTGGGGTCACTTGCAAACCTAATAAGCTTTGAGGACTTCGCCCGATAATAAGTCCTACAGTCCCTGAGGGAAGAGGTCCCCTGACTCCTGTGGGAATCAGTTGAACCCCCATTTCAGGTGTTAACACTATTCGGGCGGTGGAACAGAGGTCTAATCCTGCATTTCTTCCTGTTCCTCTGGTGAGGGAGTGGATGGGTAATAGGGGTTGTGTCGGGGAAGCATCTGAATGGATGCTTGAGGATACTCCTCTTCCAATGCCTCGTACATTTGTGGGCCCCGGGGCATTGGGCCCCGTGCCCCGTTTTTTGAATTCCTGAACAAAGGATTTCCATGGATGTCAAATTTTGAATGGCATTTATTGGCCCAATGATTTCCCTTTTTACACCTGGGGCAGCAACCTGGAGCACGGTATGAATTTGGTCTCATTTCTCTTTTGGGATTTTGCCTAGAATAGCCTGATTGACTATGATAATTTTTCCTGGAATATCCTGATTGATTATAGTGTCTAGGTTGAGTCCTTGTGAAATTCTGAGGGGGCAGCATCTCTAACAGCTGCTGCAATCATATTCCCTGTGACAAAGGCATCATTTATATCTTTACATAGTTGTATATATATGGAAAGATCCTTTTTATTTCTCCATGGCCTGATGGCTTCCTGGCAATATTTATTAGCGTTTTCATATGCTAATTGAACAACTAATGGCATAACTTGATCAACGTCTCCAAAAACTCTACCTGCAGTTCTCAAAAGTCGATCAGCAAATTCAGCATATGGTTCATTAGGTCCTTGAATTACTTTGGACAAGCTACCTTGTAGATCCCCAGGTCCTTGTACAGTTTTCCATGCCTTTAAGGCAGCTGCGTTTATCTGAGCATATACTCCTGGGGTATAATATTTTTGAACCTGTACGTCTGCGAATGGCCCTTCTCCTGTGAGCATTTCTATGTTATGGTCTCCAAACCCTGCATCTGCATTTATTTTAGCTGTTTCTATACAAAGTTCTTGAAATTGTGATCGCCAAACCAAGTATTGTCCCCCACTTAATGTTGCTTTACATAGACGTTTCCAGTCTGAGGGGGTTAAGCTAAAGGTGTTAAGGGACTCTAGTATACTCAACGTGAAAGGAGCTTGGGGTCCATATGTCATTACTGCCTCTTTGAGAATTTTTATTGTTTTGAAATCTACTGACTGGTGGCCCCTCTCTCCATTTTCATATTCAAATACTGGCAGTTCCCAACGTATCTGTGAGTTACCCTCGAGAGCACATAAGCGCTCAGAAAGACTTTTTATTTCTATTTCTAGGGTATGCAAACGCCTAGTGATACCCTTCATATTTTCTGTAATAGATTCCACCCATGGGGGAGTGGAGGACATAGGTTCCTCCACTTGATGGTCCCTTATCTTGGTCTTCCTTAATTTCCTTTTGTTCATTTTTTCAGAATCACTTTTACTTAATTCCTCCTCACTACTACTACTCTCATTGGTCCTAACTGACTCAGTAACATCCTGAGTCCCGGATTCAATTGAGAGCATGTATCCTTGAACTATCTCTAATAAATCTTGAATAGCTTTAGCAGCTCGGATCTTTGTCATTTTTGAGCCCGCACTGATACTATCCTTACTGGCCCTAACTGACTCAGCCGAGGCCAAGCTTTCATGATCACTTTCACTTTTTCCCAAATTCTCCTCACTAATAACTGACTCAGCTATATCAAAGAATCCATCAAGAGCCTTGTACACTTGGGTCTTAGTTATTTTCGAACCCATTTTAACCGCTCTGACTAGAGACTCCTGCGAGGTTCCTCAGTTCTTACCTGCCTGTCGATTCCCCGTCCGGGCCACCACCTGTAGTCGCCTGAAGCGATGGCCGCTTGGAGCAAAGAAGCCGCGGGAAGAAGTTTTGAGACGAACTGGAAACAAACAGCTCTTTATTCTGGCAACTTTTCTCCCTGGCTCTAACTACACCCCGACACGCCGTCCACGCTCCTCTAACCTTCAAAATGGCGCAGACCTCCTCCGCAATCTCGCTCAAGTCCCTCGAGATCTCCGGCCAAGTCTCGCAAGATCCCGGGCCAAGTACGGAAGGCGCCAATGCCCAAACATGTCCAAAGCCAAAGCCCGTAGTCCACCGCAATTTAAGCCATCTCCCCAAACAGGGCTCCTGCATACAAGGCTCCTGATCTATAATGCTTTCATTTTGCAATCTGGGGTCCCATCGAGGTTCAGTGGTAGTGGATCTGGCAGAGTATTCTCTCACCATCAGCAGCCTGGAGCCTGAAGATGTTGCCACTTATTACTGTCAACAAGGTTATAGTAACCCTCCCACAGTGACACAGGCCATGACAAAAACCTCCCAGGGAAGCAGAAGTGTGAGGTTGGGCTGCCCCAGTTTCTCCTCCTGCAGCCGCCACCTGCTGAGAGCACTGCTCAGAGGCAGCCAGGCTCTGAAGGTCACTGGGAGACTTTGGTCAAAGGGGCCAAGGAGGCTTCTCTATGTCTCTTTCTGCCTCATTATGCCCAGTAGGCAGAGATGACAGTGAATAGTCAATGGTCTGCAGTCAGAAGTGATGGGCCCCAGCTGAGGTCTTGTTAAAATGCAGAGACTACAGCATTAACCTGGAGAAATCATCGTGGACCATGAAGGCCTTTTTCAAATGTAAAAGTCCATGGGGCTCACCTATGGGAACACTCCAGCTACCTCCTTTATCCCAGAGAGGTGGGAAGATGAAGGTGGCAGTGAACCAGATGGGAATCACAGGAACAGTAAAGCCTTCAGGCTGAAGGACACAACCAGTGGCCCTGACATTTTCTCAATGCCTGTTTAGCATAGATGTTGATCAGTACCCATAGAACAAACCATATAACCCCTAAGCCAGCACACCAAAAGGGATTTTTCCTGGTTTCTAGGCCCCACCCTGTTCAAGGGATTTCTCTCCCTTTTCTTTTTAACAAATCTTACTCCATTTGTTCTTCTTTTCTATTAGTGTCCATGGATTTTATTCCATGAAGGAAACTGTCAAACAGGGAATCCAGTCTCTCTCAAATCTCTGGTTTCAATATTGTCCCTCATGATTGAAGAAACTACAAACATTATTACCCTGAGAAGTTTGGTTTATAGTAAGAATTTGGATTGAATAGAAATGAGGAGTCACTTCATGTATTTCAAAGTTGAAGTCCTCTAAAGCATGGGGAATGGAAATGTAAATTGTAGCTTCTTACAGTTCTGGAGTGTGTTCATGAAGATGCAGATACAAAAACAGAACTCAGAAAAGGCACCTGTTGTCAATGTGGGGACCCTCTGCTCCTGTGTCAGAACCCAGAGTTCATCTGCAAAGCATTCCTTGGAGGAATCATTTAATATAGATAAATTGAGTCCAAGTGGCATCTATTGAAAGGCCTCAGGTGCTGTGTGCAGGAAATGGAAATGAGACCCACAGCACAGGCATGTTCCAGTAAGAAGGCACCACAGCCTTCCAGGGGACAGTGATCTGAAACTGCATCATACCACAGGTGGCTGGTGACATTTGCTTCTGCTGTTGAAAAATCTAATATGTTGAAATGGCAATAGTTTTAGCAGCACCAGTAGAGGTGGTGGTGGAGAGATGTGACACTTTCCATTACCCCCATCCCTGCCTCCACTCAATCAAGGATCTATTGTGAAAATATGTTGGTAGTAAGAGAAACACAAAGACCAGTCAATTTGACCAGTGGTGGGAGAGGCTTCTAGCACATGTGGTCACTTAGCTCTCATCTGTGGTAGGTTTTCTATGATGTTTCACGTAATCCATAAAGGTCTGTACACACAGAACCCACTTCATGAGCACATCTGCCTGCATCTTCTCAGTATTCCCTTATCTCTGATTTTCTGTTTTCTCTTTCCAGGTCCTTGGACAACCAGCTCTTCAGGAAACCACACACAGAAATTTGACTAGGGCATGCCTCTATCAACATGTATTTTGTGACCATATGTTCTTCTTCACTATCTGTTAGCTTGATGTAATATATCAGATATAACCCATTATTCTGACAACATTGTAGGGTCATTCACCCTTGCCTGTGCAATTTGATGGTGCTAATTCATTCATATCAAAGTCTAGATTTTTCCCCCTTGACATTAACTAATTGGGACAATCCATGTGGTTCCTGGACTGAGCTATGCAGAGGTGCTAAGGTAAGAATGAAAAGTGGTACTGGACACGGGGATTTTTGTCTATGAATTATAACTGGGCTCTGAATATGCTGAACTGTAAAAGATTAATTCCTATTTTACGTGAGCCCCATTATCTATTGTTGAGTCCAACACTCTCAGTGTGGGATGTGGATCTCATTCACATAATAGTTTAGTACACTGTGGACTTCATTGCCTGGACTCTGTGATGTTCTGGGAACTGCTTTATTGCAGTGAATTAGTCAGTTGCTTTTTGGCATTTTGATTTCTCAGGATGTTTTGCTCTTCTCTAGCACTCTAGGGGTATATGCAGTGCCTCTTTATATGGGTAATGTCAGAGGCACACACACTGTCCTCATCTAATACAAACACTTCTTTCTCGAGCAATGTGCTGGGGCACATGGCCACACAACAGGACTCCTGGTCTCATAGCAAAATCCTACAGCAGAGTGTCCTGCTCTGGACCAGTCAATGCAGACAGGCTTCCCAGTTAGCTGATGAGTGGGTTGGTATCTCACCCAGCATGGAGGGTGCTGTCTCAGCTCTGCAGAGAGTCCAGCCAGCACTGAGTCTCATTCTCAGTGTTTGAGGCACAAGGAGCAATTCTTCATCTTTCTTTCAAAGGTAATGAGCTAGTAGGCCTCAGACATGAGGACCTCTGGCTTGTTCACCAATATGAAAGTTCCATCATTTTTTAAGCATCTACAGCCCATGCTCTGGAGTGTGTTTGATTTCAATAGACACCCAGGGATTTTGCAAGGTCCTTCTTATTATGCCAAACGTGATATCATCAGGGCAGAGTCACATGGTGTGATGTTTTACATTATGTCCACCTGATCAAAGTTATTTTAGGCTACACAGTGATGAACAGCAGGATGATTGGAATAGCCTGAGGTCAGGTCTGAGGGCCTGAGCTGGTGTTTTTCCAGATGACTGAAAATTCTCTCTGAGCTCTGTGGTAGGTGGGATCCTGTACTCCTGCCCTCCAGTTACTTGTTCCAGCATGAGGCAGGCTCCTTTAAAAGCTCAGCATTGCTCCTCTGCAGATGGCCAGCAGAAAGGGGAGTAATACACCAGAGAAGGAACAGGCAGAGGGCTGTAAGGTTGACATTATTTCCAAAAATTAAAACAGAAAGCAATGGACATGATTAGCATACATCATTCTTCTTACATCTGAAGAGGCCCTGTGTCTTGTAATCTTATAAGAGGTGTCTCTCTTAGGTGGGGTCAGAGTGAAACAGACTAGTGTTAAGCAGCAAAATGGTATCCCCATCAAGCTCTACAATTGTCTGCTCTTCTGGCTTCTAGATTAAATAAAGTCAAAAAGGTACAGGTCAATCACTGATTTTGATCATCAAGAACCCTCAGCTATTCAAGTTTACTTGTACGTTGTGCCTGAAATTTATGTAAGCAGTGCAATTTCTTGGTACATTTCTGTCTGCACTAGTGTTGATTTTCACACAGAGTTGTGTTATAATTTTCCATGTGTTTTCCCTCAGTGGTGAGATTGTGCTTACCCAGTGTCTGGCTACCCTGGCTGTGACTCCAAGGCACAGAGCCACCATCACATGCAGGGTAAGTCAGTCCATGAGCCAATGGAACCTGGGTCAGCCTCCACAGCTTCTCATCAGGAAGGCTTCCCAGCCCCTCTTGGGATCCCATCACAGTTCAGAGGCAGCAGATATGACACGGGCTTCACCCTGACTATTAGTAGCCTCCTGCCTGAATTTGTGCAACTTATAACTGTCAGTAACTCTATTATTCTCCTCACAGAAGGCTACAAGGCAGAGCTAAAACTTGCTCTGGTGGCTGAACAGAGACACTGTGTGATCTCAGCCTTTGCTTCTGAGCATTGCAGGTGCATCTGAAGCACTGACATGATCAGTACCAGGAAGCCCACACTCCCAGCAGAGCTGAACCCATGTCACTGCACGAAACTGTTATGTTCACCCACTGTCACTTTCAAACATATCAATGGTTGTTGCAGATAACTTCTTTAACTTTCTATAGACTTTGCAGTTGTCCTTTATAGGTTGGTGATAATTTTGAATTTGTTTTAATATAGAAATAGAGTTGTCATATTATTTCAAAATAATCTTAATAGAGGAAGGTTATGAAACACAGAGGGAGTGACAGGAAATATGAGGTGACAGCAGAGCCCTTGGATTCCTATGTTGGTTTTCATGGGTTAAGGGAGAGACAAATGGATTCCCTTCTAAACAGCCCCTCAAGCCTGATAATTTAGTCAGGGCAATACTGAGGGTCTTTTCTCCAGGGGATTGCTGACTGAGCCCTCAGGGGACACTGAGTGTTTTGGTCTGGATATAAGGAAACTGGCCATATGGCACAAAAATGCAGACAGACAACAAGAGCCTTTGCAGAAAATGTTCCAGGAGGAGTATTTCTCTAGGGTCATGGAGGGCATTGTAGCGATTTGTGGCTCATCTTAAGGGCAGGACAGGGCTGCAGGACACAGGATGTGGAAATAGAGAATCTTCAATTCTCAGTAATACTCTCTTTACCAAAAGTTGAGAGTAAAAGGGACTAAAATATAGGAGAAGCTGGCATTGCTACCTCCAGGGAGGTGGAAAAATTTAAAGGACTCTTCATGCCATGTCTACCCCATTGTGAATCCCTTGTGGGTCCTCTTTCCCATCACCTCTGCTTTCACCAGAGCCTGACTTGCTCCATTCTCCTGCAAAACTGAAACTCTAGTTTTAAGTGATTTCCTTTCTTTCACTCTTCCTGGTCATCAAAACATCTGTCCTGACACTTATTAGAACCAAGAACTACTAAGTTAACTTTTGTGTTTTCTATCTCCATGATCATTCTTTCAACCACAATTTTCACATAAAATTTCAGTAACAAGAACACAGATCTGACCTCAGTTAATACTATTGTGTTAATGACTTCACTAGATGGTTTAAAAATTACATCAGTTTTCAATCATTTACCTTTTAGTGCCACACATATTTTATAAAAAAACATGGAAAACATGATATTATTAAAAGTGATATTTCTACACCGTGGCACCTGACAGGTACTCTCACCAATTGTCTCCACAAAATAATCTTATATTGGAGAATATCGTATGTTATACCTGTGCCATGAAAGTTGAACCCAAATGTCAAAATAGGTTGAGAGAGAGGGACGTGTTTAGGACATTCAGGTTTGTATGCATGTGAATCTCTGCCCTGGATTTCAAGATGTTGGTTTTAGCTTCTATTGCACTTACTCTAGGAACATGCCCAGACTTTTCCCACTCCTTCTAGGGTCAGAGCTCTTGAAAGACATTTGTAATTAGCTACGGGTCCTGATGTCAGATGGCTGCCTGAGGTGAGTGCTCAGTCACCAACTGCCTTTCTAGGATGGAAGCTGCCATGAAGCACCACTCTCCTGGGGCCTCTTTCCCATCTATTTGGGGTAAGATAAACATTAATGGACACTTTTCTATGAACTGCCTTTATAAAATTTCAAGGTGAGGCTTGTTACTCCCATAAACTTCTTCTTCATTGTCAGATTTATTTCTTTCAACTGTGAAAGTAGTTGTGCCTTGAGTTTGTGGAATTCACCATGTTTTCCAACAATAAAAATAGACATATTCTGGCATTTGATGGCTTTCCCCTAGTGTCAGAGTTTCTACAAACAAGCTAAAGCCCTCACATGAGGGCAAGTGCACCTGAGCCAATGTGTGACCCAGGTACTGGTATCCTCGTGGTCATGGGGACCAAGCCACGCAGGAAACAGTAACTGCATAAGGGAAAGTGGAAAAAAAAAATGTATTAAATACCTGAAAGTCATATGTGGAATCAGCTGTGGTGTGTGGTGTTTGGAGGTGTGAGGCTGCTTACTGTGTTGATCAAAAAAGAGGCAGGGCTAATTTCACAGGTATCTGAGAGGGGAGGAGGGATCTAAGGAGGTGATATCAACAGAAAAGTCAAAAAGGGCCACCAGGAAGAACAGGAGGCAGGAGAACACAGATAAACCATTAACTTTGTATTGAAAAATATCATTTATTCCCTCTTCATAGCACAAAAGCCAAGAATTAATAACCTCAACCAAATACTTTAGAAAAAAACAACATGTTTATAGACCAAAGTATACAGCCTGAAAGACCCAACATTTTTAAAAGTGCTAAAAGTAAGAAGTGTAGTTGACAATACTGTTTGATTTCCATTCTCTCCCTTCCTCTTCCACATTTGCCTCTTCTACTTTGCCCTAGGTCCTTCAGGAAAACTGTTTCCTCTTTGATATGACCTTAAGAGTGCCTGCTGCTGCAGAGGGTCCCTTTGTTAGTGGTATTAGACACCCTCCCTTCTTTCTTATTTGACAGCATCAGTCTGTCTGTTGGTGACTGAGATGAGCCACCCCTGTGATGTGCTGAACAATGGCAGCCTCAGGGGAGTCTGGACCCCACCAGGACCAATCTCCTGATCCAGCTTTTCCTCAACTGGCTACCTAGAACCTCCTGCTGCTATACTTACAAGTTCAGGGCTTTTCTACAAAAAGTCAGCAACCCTTTTGCCCAAGAGGTTGTCACACTGTTATGCCTGAATCTACTTCTTTGAAATGAACTGAATTGAGGAGGCTGTGTATGAGCAGTTGTGCAGGGCTCAGGGGCCTCAATGCCTCTAAGAGACTAGGATGAGAGGCACAGGCTGGTGGTGGTAGCTGGAGGTGCAGCATCTATGTGACCTCCCATACTGTGCGTCAGCTCCTGTTGACACCAATCACTACCACCCGCCCCCAAGGGAAGTTTTGGTATCCTGAGCAAAGCAACCTTGTTTCATTTTCTGGCCAGGAGCCAATAGGCTTAAAGCTTGCCCTGTTCCATGGGCAAAAAATCAACAGTGTTAAGGGTTGCTCTGGTGCACCCCCCACCAGAAATCACTATAAAGGGTCCCATTCATTCAGAGTTTGAGAGACTCACAGACAGAACAGTTCATCCCTGCTGAAAGGAGGAAGCCACTGCACCAGCCTTAGAACCTCCACCTCCAGCCTAAAGGCATCTGCCCCAGCTGAGAGCTCCAGACCCACCACCTCCAGCCCAATGGCTCCTGCCCTATCCCACAGCTCCAGATGGCAGCTGCCTTAGCTAACAGTTCCAGAGACTACAGCCAGTGCGACCAGGTGCCCCCCTTCTGTTCAGAGCTTGGACACTCCCCTCTTCCTGATTCCTCTCTCCCAGCATCTCTTTGACCTCCAACCAGCCATAAAGGCTGGTGAATAAATCTCTTGGCTGCATGGTTGTCCCCGGTGTGATTTTTGCCCTTTATTGGTGCTGTGACTTGGATCATGTCCCAAGCTGAAGGGCATAATCACCTGGAACTTCCTCAGCCTGCACCCATTTTTTGATTGCCACTCAAAAGCATCCACCACTGGCCATCGGATTGGTAAGCTCCCCTGTCTCCAGAGCTTCTAAACCCGTCAGACCTTTCACAGTGGGAACTGACCATTGATCATCCGCGACCCCGCTGGTGGCCACTATAGGGAGGACTGCACCCCACCTAGACCTTCACAGTCATAGTGGACCTCAGGAGCTTTTTCTCTTTCTCTCTCTCCCTTTCTCTCTCCCTTTCCTGGGAAGGTCTCCTTGTCCCCAGATCTCCTAAACCCATCAGGCATTTAATAGTAGGAACTGACTGTGGATCATCTGACAGCTTTGCTTATTGCCTGTATGGGGAGGACCACACCCCACATAGACTTGCCCGGCAAGTGATGGTGACGCTGTCTCGTGGAGATGCAGATAGGGAGGATGGAGACTGGGTCATCGTGATGTCACATCTGGCACCTGACATTGGTAACCCAAACATAAATGTCCTTATAGTTAATCATGTTTCAAGAGCACTTCCCTGAAGAGCCAGGCAGTACTGACCACAGTAGGTTGAGCACATCCCCAGTGTTGTCTGTCCTTACCTGGGAGGCAGAGGAGCAGGGGCCCCAGGAGCTGAGCAGGGGCCCTCATGTCCATGCTGTGTCCTGCCTGGGACTAACTCTGGCACAGGGTGTGAGAAGCCTTTTAAGAAGTCCTCAGGGCAGTGGGCTGTGCTGTGGGCACATGCAAATCTACAGGGTTGGGCAGTGCGAGGCACAGCTGCAGGAATGTCTACTCTCTGTCAATCATCACTTGCCAAGTGTGCCCAGTTATCTCAGGTCAGCCTACCATAGCACAAATGGGTATGAAGAGATCTTTTTTCTACTTGGGGGCATTTTGTAATAAAAAATATTTTAGAGACTATTTTCAAAATGAGAAATACACTGAGAGGACTCTATGAATTAAGCTATTTATGGTTGTTTTGAAATAGTGATGGAGAATTTATGTTTTTGTAGAGAACACACACTACAGTCTTGGCAGGGGGCTACTGGGGCCTTAACTTACTCCAAAATGACCCTGCTTGGAAAGAACTCTGTGTTCTCCTTGCATATTTGTGACTTTAAAGTGGTTTCATCTCTTTAAATAAGAAAGCTAATTTTTCAGAACCATGCTCAAAGCATCAAAAACTATTTGAAATACATATGTTTCAGTCATTGTGATTGCAAGTGGAAAGTTCAGCAGATGCACAAAGATGACATTGGTGTGTTACTCATAGTCCCTGTCACATGAGCTATAGGTCTCTTTTGACCTCAGGGGATGTATGGCTGCAACTCATCCTTGACTTGGGATCTTCCCTATTCTGCCTATTTCTGCCATTTTGCATTGTTCCCCAGAGGTCACCAGCATGAAGGACTGCTTAGTGAGGCCAGGCCTGGTGACTAAAGGACAGCCACTGCTATCCAGTGCATTACCCTGATGTGCACCATGAATGCCCCCTTCTGCTTTTCCCTGTAGCAGTGAGTGGGCAGCTCATCCTGACCCAGGCTTCCCCTCTCTGTGGGCCTCTCCAGGAGAGTGTCAGCTTCCTGTACAGCCAGCACAGATGTGCCTGGAGGAGCAACTAGGACCAAGTGAACTTGGGCACAGATTCAAACAGCACCTATGCCACCTCTGTGCCTTTGCTTTAGACATCCATCCCAGCGCACCAGCAGGGAAAGTTGAGCCAGCTGTGCCTTCAGTATCCACACCCCAAAATCTGGGTCCTGGGGTCTCACTGATGAATACAGGCTGAGTGTGCTGACTGCAGTTCTTCAGGCTGTTCAAACACCTGCTTCTTTTCCAGGGGCCTGAACTGCAGGAAACCTTGCTAAAATGCAGCCTATAAAGAGTCAGTTCCAGTGAGCTCTGCTCAAGTTTGAAAGTCTTTCCCCATTTTTCTGACTTTACTGGCAGTCATTGCCTGTCCTTCCCCACCACACTGTATTTGTGTTGATTCTCCAGGGACACCTATGCTTAGTCTGCTCTCTGAGGATAGGAGACAGCCCTGCTGCACACAAGGCAGACACAGAGCCTGGGCTGAGTGTCCCCAAGACAGCCCTATTGGGTGATGGTAAGAGAGGCATACTTTCCATGCCCTCAGCTCAGCTGGAGTCACCAGGGGAATTTTCTCTGTTTCCATGTGGGCTTTAGATGCCAATATCCTCAGCAATGGCTTGTGAAGGTCTGACTACACAGCCTACTTGTCCTGGGACACAACCTAAGGAGGAAACAGATCCTATTCCTGCACGGAATCCCTAGTCTGATATCTCACCACTCCTCCTTTATTGATAGAAATATTCCAGAAACATTTATTCTTCTTTACCAATGTTTCCTAGATTGGATTTATGCAGTGATTACTTTTGGTTTGTCACATGATCAAGGGAGACTTTATCAATTATTTGTGTAACATGAGGGCCAGTGTAGATTCAGTGAAATAAGAATCCAATCACATTTAAAACCCTCAAGCCAGAGGGCCCTGAGTCTCACATTTAATTCTAGTCTCCTTACAGATTTGCCTTGTCACAGTCAAGTCAGAAGGGGAAGTGACAATGAACAGGTATGTTGCAGTGATGGAGGAAGGAACAATGAGCAGGGATGGGGAGCATCTAGGAGGTGTAAATGCAGTCTGATTCTCCCCTATGGATCCTCCAGATGGAACACAGCCTCAGAGAGATTATAACCTCCAAAACCGAGAGCCTCAATGTTAGCTGTGTAAAAATTGAGAGGTCCTGTGATGTGTTGCAGCAGCTTCAGGCAACTCAGGAGCAAAGAGAAGGCATTCAGTTCCTGAGTGGGTGTTTTTCCTCTCAGCTCCCAGTGTCTCCAGATTTTTATCACCTGGTGTTGGATTTGACAAGAGACAGATGCAGTTCCATGGAAGAAGAGGTGGCCCCAAAGATTTTTTTAGGAAGACAATCTCAATGGTAAAGCCCTTTGAGTACACCTCATGTATGTGGGTGAGAGAATAAAGGTGAACCCACAACACTTGAGCAGGGGGGAGACTCTTGTCTCTTTGCTTGGGTTTCTTGGTATTTTTAATTGGAAGTAGAGTTGGAACTCACAGGACCCAACCTGAGGGCACATCACTGAGTGGAGCCTGCAGCATTCTCAGTCCCCTCATCTTAATTCACAAGGACAGCTCACCCTTGTTGCAAACATGGCTGTACCATCTTCAGAGCTTTGGCCCTGCCCTCTCACACATCCTGGCCCAATGCTGATCCTCAGGGTATTGTCATCATTGCCAGGTTTGGGTAATAACAAATCAGATAGTAAAATAAAAATGCTCATAAATTGCCCAGGGGTTGACTTGGCCCATTATGCTGAACAGTCCAGCAGTCCTGGATCTGAGCGCTGTGCAGTGCTTCCAAGACTTAGGGACCCTAAAGAGCAGGACATAGCTACATTCACATTGCTTCTGAGATCTGGCCTCTGAGATTATTTTTTTGATGGGTTGGTTTGCATTCTCGTGTCAGGTAGATGTCACAACAACTTGTGTGATTTTGTGTCTGAGGACCCAGTGTCTTGACTGTGGATTTCTTCTCCCATACTCTTAAAGTTGACGTTCTCCCATCTTCCATTGGGCAAAATTCTGTAGAAAACACAAATAATTTCTCTTCTCAAGAAGTTGTGGAACATGGGCCAATCTTGGGTGCAAAACTTGATGAGTCTTGTTGGTTGTATATCGGAAGTTAGGTCAAGAGTGGCTAGGTTGTTTAAGAGGCATTGTAGAGGGGAGTCAGCTGGGAGGTATAAGAGTGGGTACGACAGTGACAAAGAGAGTGTAAAGGCAAAACCAAGGAAGGTTTGTATTAGTATTTGGTTGGCTTGGTATCAACAGAAACCAGGGCAAGCTCCTAAGCTCCTAAACTCCTAAGCTCCTGAACCAGTATGAAATCTTGGGTCCCATTAGGTTCAGTGGCAGTGTATCTGGGACAGATTTTACTCTCACCATCAGCAGCCTGGAGCCTGAAGATGTTGTCACTTATTACTGCCAACAGTATAGCAGTTCCCCTCACACAGTGATACAGGCCATGATAAAAATTTCCTTGTAAGAGGCACCAGGTTCTGGAAGTCTCTTGGTAGAAAGGGCCAGGGAGGTTCCTCTGTATTCTCACCCTCTTTTCTTCTCATCCCCAACAGGTTATACATGAAAATTTCCTCTAGATTTAGTGAGTGACTTTGTCACTTTATGGGAAGAGTTTAGCTTTCTGTATCAGTGTGACTTCTTATCACAATGTACAAGACACTCTAGCTATTTAAAGTGCTATTTTTTAAAACATAAAATTACAGTCTAAGGTACTGCTTTCAAAACCCAGGATCTGTGCCTGAGAAGGGCTGGTGCTCCCCAGAAGCCACAGCTCATCTTAGTGAAGGTGGATCCTGAGGATTCCTGCCCTAGCACAGGAGCTCCTCAGGGACACCTCACACCCAAACTATTTCACAGTCCAGTAATGTGAACATAACTGTTGTGATTCTCACATGCAGCAAATAAAACAGAGAAAGTGCTGGGATGTGGATGAGTGGTTAAGTGCCTATGGGATCAATCCCTGGTACCAAGAACAACAACAAAAAATCAGATCACTGTAATTTTTTATCCTTGAACCCTCCACCTTCCCAGGAATTTCATAGCAAATGATGGCACCTCATCTATATGATGCCTTTTTTGGTTAGTACTCACAACTGTTTTACCTATTCATTCTCTAGTGGTTCCCACTATTACCTTACCTTCTCTGGTGGAAAGTTATCATCTGCATTTGACAGGTGTCAATCAATTTTTTCCAGTCCTGATACACTCCCAGGTGTACTTCTCTGAGGTGTCTAGTAAAGAGCAGAAGGCCATCACTGTAGATTTTTTTTTTTTTTTTTTTTTTTTTTTTTTGTACCGGGGATTGAACTCAGGGGCACTCGACCACTGGGTCACATCCCCAGCCTTTTTTTTTTTTTTTTGTATTTTATTTAGAGACAGGGTCTTACTGAGTTGCTAAGTGCCTCGCCATTGCTGAGGTTGGCTTTGAATTCGCAATCCTCCTGCCTCAGCCTCCCAAAGTGCTGGGATTACAGGCATGCGCCACCGCGCACCTGGCTTACTGTAGAATTTTTAAAATAGAAATTTCTTGGCTTGCGCTGGCAGGTGGGGTCAGCAAAAGCTGAAGCCTCTGCAGCTTGAAAATTTTGCTGCTCTTAATTGTAGGCATGCTCACCAGCATTGCACAGACCCCAGAAAATTATGCACAGATCTTTGACTCAGATCACTCCTCTGTCCACATTAAGGTTATGACCATATGCTCTGCTCAGATATCTGCTAACCTCAAGTCATATCAGTTCTCCCCACTATCATGGCTATACTGTGAAGGCAGTACACCTTGTTTGTGCCATTTTAGGACAGTCTAGCTTTTTTTCTAAATCCATTCTATGGATCTAACATCTGAGCATTCTGTCTTATCTTTATTTTTTCTGTTACAATCCTGCCTCCAGGTGTTTGACCCTGAATGCTAAAGAGTGTGAGTAAAACATTAGCTCAACACACCTGGCCAAAGTTTTTTAGATAGTCAATCACTTAGAAAGTTGTTCGGGAAAAAACTCCAGAATCCATTCTAAGACACTTTACAATGGGGTTTTCATCCATGCAAATGCCAGGATAATGCAAGCTGTCCTGGCCAATGAACTTTCAAAGTTGCAAGCTCAGTATCTCACATGTAGAACCTGATAACTATCCCCCAAAAGAGCATGTGCTTTTGAAGAGGCACCAAGACCGTCTCCACCTACATGAGGTGCCTCAGACTCCCCTCTCACCTCCCAGTCCACAAGCAGCCTCCCCTCCCTTCCAGAAAATCCCTCTGCTCCCAGTGCTGGGGAGGTTGATGTGACCGACACCTCCTGGCCTCCATGCCAGCTAGCCTCACAGGAACAAAAGCTCTTCCCCCACCCCACAGAAATGGGTGTCCCAGTTTGGCTTCTATGTACATAAGTAATAAGGCCTGGTTGGTGTTAATATTTTCATGGAAAGATTTGGAATCACGAACAAGCCTATCATTGGAGCTCAGGTTTGATTAAAAGAGCCCTCTCACTGATTGGCTTCCTTATGAATCTCTGGCTCTATCTCCAGGACTAAGTGTTCCTATGCAACTCCTGCCATTGTGCATTTCCCATTCAGCAAAACTGAGGAAGACTTGCTTCTTTAGTGCTCTTCTCATGTTTGGTGAAGGAATTTGTGACATCTTTGCACAGACCCTTGTGTTTGAATTTGAACATTTGAAAAACTTGCCAGGTGTTTAACCATTTTACAACTAGAGTCCTGGTCTGTATAAGAGGTCCTCTCATTTTTGGACTTCACTCTAAAATTAGCATCTTATCAGATTTTGTTACATGGGAAATGGAAGAAACATATTATGTTTTTCTTCCGAGGATTAAAATAATTATTTGATGGAAGGAGATGTGAAGGGCAGAGCAAAGACTAGGAGCACTGATTGTAGAGTTTTGATCTGGGCTCATCCTGGGCACCTGTTTACTTTAGACTCTCAACATCCTTATGTGTGCAAGAAAGAAGAAATTTAAGAAATTTATTTTGCACAGGCTTGTGTAGTGAGTATTACAGAAACACTAAAAGAGCCTGTCAAAAGGTAAATATATCATTGTCTGATTATTTGTGTTTTGATAGGCCTAATATTATTAATATAGTATTATGTCTCTAATAGGTGAGCATATTCAAAGAAATCTGTATCAAATTCTCAGCTGCATTTATTTCTTTATTTGTTAATTCATAATTGTCAGTCTAATCCTACAGTTAACATGGAGATGTAAGGGACACAAGGAGACTAAAAAATCTTGCAAAAAAGGAATGCAGTGAGAAGACTCAGTTTCTGATTTCCAATATTTATAATTTAATTTTTTTGTTCATTTCTTTGTGGTGCTGGGGAGAGAACCCAGGCCTCCCCCTCTGCCTGTGTTCTCACATGACCTGCACCACAGACCTTTTCTTCTTTCTTACCTACAGTGCTGGGGAGTGAGGTGCTTTGGTTCTGGCATAATGATAGGCATGTGAATTGTTGGGTAGAGCTGAGGACACACTCACACACTGGGGTAGTTGATTTTTGGCAAGGATGGCAAGACCACACAATGAAAAGAGTGCTGTTGTAAAGAATTAAACCTGGGACACTGGGACACCTGCATGCAGAAAGATGAAGCTAGGCCCTGCCACACAGAAAGATGAAGCTATATTTATTCATCAAATGTCACAAAGGCCTGGACTCAAGGGCAAAGATAATAAAATTTCACAAGGAAACAGAGATGTAAATTTCTGTGATTTGCATCAGGCAGCAATCTCTCAGCTGTGTCACTAAAGGCAGCCACCAAAGAGAGAACAGGCAAGTGAGACTTCAGGAAATGGAACAGATATTCTCCCTAGTGTGCACTTTGAAAAATGTGTAAAGATGACCCTTGGAACAGGAGAGAAGATGAAGGTGAAAACCCTGTATGTAACAAGGGTCACCTGCCTCAGTGTGTTCTCACTATAGCCACTGCAGGAGATTAGCTGGACCAGGGCTGGGAATTCCCTGTGGGCACTGGGGCTGTGGAAACCCTGATTTAATGACAGAGGTCCCTGTCCTCAAGGAGGAGGACAGGGAGGCTTCAAGAAAGCAGAACTGCCAGCCACACAGTTCTCAGTGGGCAAAGGAAGGCCTGTGTCTCTGGACAGCTGGATGGTGGAGAGCTGGGCTTACTGAAATGGATATTCAGAGGGTTCCAGAAGTTTCAGCCTTCATCTCACAGCTCAGGCGCCTTGTACTACATGTTTTCTATTGCTTCCATTAAAAAGGAAGGAAATAATTGAAATGTTTGCAAACAGATTGTGATTAGGCAGATCTGGAACAGGTCTTGAGGGTCCAGAACAGTCCTCTGTGTAAACAAACCAATTCTTCCTCATATTTTGGAGATCTATACTCATTTTATATATATATATATATATATATATATATATATATATATATATATATGTCACATTTGCATATTTTCTATATTTATTCATCAAATTACTTTGTCTAAGGTATTTTTTTAATCAGCTCAAATGAACATAGAGATTCACGGTAGCACATTATGATAAATTGGGTAACTACATAAGTGCAGGTCTGTCTGAAGACTCTAATGTTATTTCATTGAAAACAACGTGTGCTTCCTCAGATTGTGTTTTGGAGCCTTTGTCTACCCTGGTGATGCTTCAAAGTGGTTCTTGATGTAATCCAGTTTTCTGAATATTCTGGGCATGATCTCTTTAACCATTGTTTCTGTATGGTCATTTTTCTATTCAAGATTATATATTTAGTCTTTAAGGCCTGAAAAATATAAATTCAAAGTGGCCTGACCTATTGGTGTTTCTTGTCATTGATTATAAATTTGATTTATTGAGTCATTTCCAGTGTTTCCTTTTGGTTATTTATCAGAATCTCGCTGTCTTCATTGAAGATATCTTTCACTTCCTGTATTTTCTAATTTCACTCCTGGCATCTCCTTTTAGCTTACTGAACACTTTAGCTGTGAACTTTGTCAAATCTCTCTCTGGCATTGTCTAGGGTGGTGTTGATGGAGTCAGGTGTTGAAGTGTTCTGAGTTGTTCTTGATTTAATCAAGTGCCATTTGGGTAGTTTCTTTCCTTGATTTTTCATATTCATTCACTTATAAGGATGTATATTACTTCTTCTTTGAAGCAAGGATCTATTTTATGAGCTTCTTTCCCTTCAGGTCCCTGGGTTGGGCAAATATCCAGATATTGATACTTTAACTCAATGTCAATATCAGCTGATCTTTTAAAGAAGCCACTGATCTGAGCAGATTATATTCTTATAAACTATAATTGGTGCATTGTCCCATGGACATGAACAACTGAGCTTATACATTCTTAATTAAATCTGAAAATGAACTTTTCAGTTGCACTTACTTCATTTTGAAAGTTCAGTGTCACATGTGGCTAAAAAAACAAAAAGTTGGTTCTTTGAAAAAATAAATAAAATTGACAGACCCTTAGCCATGCTAATGAGGGGAAGGAGAGAGAAAACTCAAATTACTAACTTTTGTGATCAAAAAGAGATATCAAGATGGACTCTACAGAAATACAGAAGATAATTAGAAATTATTCTAAAAATTTGTACTCCAACAAAATAGAAAATATCAAAGGCATTGGAAAATTTCCAGAGACATATGGTATGCCTAAACTAAATCAGGATGATATACACAATTTAAAGAGATCAATTTCAAGGAAAGAAATAAAGGACCACTCAGAAGCCTACCAATGAAGAAAATCGAGGACTGGATGGATACAAGTTGAGTTCTTCAGGACCTTTAAAGTAGAAGGAACACCAATACTTCTCAAAATATTTAATGAAACAGGAAAAGATAAAACACTTCGAAACACATTCTATGAGCCCAATATCACCCTGATTCCAAAATCAGGGAAAGACACATCAAAGAAAGAAAACTTCAGGCCAATATCACTAGTGAATATAGATGCAAAATTCTCAATAAAATTCTGGCAAATCAAATACAAAAACATATCAAAAAGATAGTGCACCAAAAGCAAGTAGGGTTCATGCCAGAGATGCAATGTTGGTTCAACATACAGAAATCAATAAATGCAATTCATTATAAAAATAAACAAACAAACAAACAAACAAACAAACACAGCCCCTCATAAGTGTCTTGCTGAGGATGGCTTCAGCCCAAGCCCCTATGGAAAGGCAGAGGATGCCCCTTTGTTATTCCCAATGAGAGGAGGAGCTGGTGTGTGTGCCCCTCCTCCTGCTTTCACCCACAGGAGCTATCCTGGAGATCCTCATCCCAGGCCCTGTGTCTGCTGTATGCAGGCAGAGCTGCTTCCCCAGCTTCAGAGAGCCCACTGAGGCACAGATGTGACAGGGGAGTTAGCAGCACAGAAAGCAGAGAGGCCTAAGAACCTGGCAGCCTTAGGCAGATTCCTAATCCCCCCAGAAAATGTGTTTCCTCATTTCAAGCTTGAAGAGATCTCTGTGGAACTGGCTTTGCTTAGGCTGTTTGTTACCATGTGCTCTTGAAGTGTAGCCCCCTGGAAAAGCAACAAGAATTTTGCGCCCAGGTGCACCACTATGAATGGACAACCTGCAGTCATGCATCAATACTAGCCCTGGTCCCCAGGCTCCAGGGTATGGATGGGGGTCAGAGCTGGCTCCAGTTCTCCCGCTGCTGAACTGGGCTGGTTGTCCAGGGCAAGGTCAGAGAGATGAAATGTAAGTTCTTCAAATTTTTGTCCAAGGTCGACCAGACCCAAACTGTTTTTTCAAGTGTATCTTCCCTGGGTTGACTGGTGGCAGAGACTGTCTCCTGGAGAAGCCCACAGGGAGGCTGGAATCAGGGGCAGGAATGATGTCCCCACATGCTGCTAAAGGCGAAAATAAGTAAGAAGCAAGTATGGTGCATGCTAGAGATATGTGTTAAGGGGCAATAACCTTTATGGTGATGGGATCTGGCATCACTAACTAGCACTTCAAATGGTGAAATGCAGGAAATAACACTAAATGGACAAAAAGGAAAGCAGATGGGGAAACTCACAACAAAACTAAGGTGCTGTTCACACATTTCCTGTGCAGGAAAGACACCTGTAACTCTGGGTGAGGAGGACCTTGAGTGACAGTCACTGGGGTTTATGGTGTCATCTTTCTGAACCAGCAATAAGTTGCTGGACCTCACACTTAAAATGATGAAGATTGAGATTATCATAAAATCTTATTGAATAAATTAAACATTCATTGGGAAAACTAACTTTTGTATTTAAATTAATGAAATAAATTCAAACTCAACTATTATAAAAAGAAGAGGATGTTTTCCCAATGAGAATCATTGGACATTAACTCAAAGCACTAATAATCCACCCCCAAAATGAACATAATTTCTATATTATTTCTATGTTTCCCTGGTCTGATCTGGGGGTACCAAGGAAAACTGGGCTTGTGCTGAGTGACTGAGAGGAGCCAGCCCTGCAACTGTGCCCAGCCCTGCAAGCCCTGCTGATTTGCATGTACCCACACACAGCCCACTGCCCTGAGGACTTCTTAATAGGCTGCTCACATCCTGTGTAGGAGTCAGTCCCGGTCAGGACACAGCATGGACATGAGG